>JAKIJQ010000129.1:0-546631 GCA_023373905.1 Rhizoglyphus robini | reverse complement strand
ACTGACTCGTGTCAATCTGAATGCGCAATCGATTATCAATCTCAATTGGCGCATATGACCAAATTACCGATTATAATCGTTCGTAGATATATAAACGTTTGTTCAACGGTTTATGAGTTGTGGTGGTCATTATAACTGATAACCGGTAGTAATATTAATGGAATGTCTATTAGCACAGTCATTTACACAGTGAAACGGACAGACAGACAGGCAGCTATATTACCGAGAAGTAGACGACGAACGAGTTTGTGTGCATAACTAGATCACTTTACGGTCAGTTAGACAGACTCGGACTGACACTCGGGAATTACTCAATTGCCCAATGGTCACTTCATTCACAATCAGTCATACATTTTAGTATAATTGCCACCTGTCACTGCATTTATGAATATACCAACGCGTGCTAAAAGGTTATACGAATGTATTATGAATTACCGATTTGTTACAGTTACAAGATGGCTACATTGATAATGAAAGAAGGGGACACAAATTGGATACAGTTATACTTTGACTGTCATATCACTTAATTAACATTATACAATTTGAATGTGTGCGCACGTGTCTGTTCTGAATGATTGGTCAATTGGTCAACACAATTGGTAGGTCAGGTTGTTGTCTAATTTGCAAGTCTAATTTCGTTTGCTTTAAAGTTTAATTGCTATATATTTTGTATTTGAAAAAGTGTTACAAATAAGGGGAACTTTTAAATGAATTTTGTAACAAAAATTCACCAATGTATGCGAAATTGCGGTTATTCACTAATCTGATTGGTTGACCCCCATGCTTACGCATGCGCATTAACCATATTTTCTTTTTACTTAATTGTCCAGTGGACAATGTCCGGTCTCGCCAACCACCACCTTTCTCCCCACTACTTTCCCGTTAGACCAACAACAATAAAGTGGAATACGATTTCTCGGTAATGCGATTTGGCCACTTTCACCTCTGAGTTTTGCTTTCTTCTGTCCGTTAGTGTCCAAAGTCTATTATTTAGAAGACTTTTAGGCGTCAAATTTTGTGCGCTCCCTTGCTCAATTTTTCTACTTCATTTTTCCCATTCTTTTCAACACAGGTATAACATTTTTTGTTACCATTGGCCAACCAACAACGTAACGTAACAATCATAACGAGAAAAATAATAAATGATTTATCTTACTCCGTACTATCTTACAATTAGATTATGTGGGAAGAATTTTTTTACCTACTTAACTGAACTACTTCAGTTTTATTAGATTTCATTAGAAATGCATAAAATACACCCTAGAAAGTGTATGCTACACATATTTCCGGTTAGGGTGGAAATGGTCGAATATTTTTCCTAGTACGGAGTAGTAATATAATTTGAATGTTTTATCAGATCAAAGCTTTCCATTAAATAAAGACAATCGCAGAAGTGCAAATCGGAAGTGTTAATGTTATTAATGTTAGTGAAAATATTTGCTCTAAAAAACTTTCCGGAAAGCTTTTATTAAAAGTAGCATTTTTCCAATTTTTCCACTGAGTTGCAAACTCTAACAGAATATAGCCAAAGAATTTGCAGCAATTATGAATCGATTAATCATATCTGATAGAGGACCACTCCATTAAAAGTCAATTAATAACGAAACTCAAAGACGTCGGCAAAATGTAGATTAATGAAACTAAATTGTGTCCATTTTGTTTACGGAATAGCTACTTTATTACGTAAAACGCGGACACTTTGATCTGACCTGACTCTTAATCTCAATTCAGCAACCGTTCCTAAAAGGCGTACAAGTTCGTACAAGGCGTCGGTCAGTCTGTCCGTTCGAATGCACCTTAGAGTTGGATTAGAGTGTGGACAGATACATTGTTGAGTGTGTCCAGGCAGAACTAATGACCGATACAATGAATGTATGAAGTGTATGAACTCATGGATAGCGCATTGAGTGTAAATAGCCGAGATAAGCAAAATTTAATTCAACACGGGAAATAACTGACCTTTGGTTGCTGTTTGAGCAGATCCATCAGTACGACAGATATTTCCACGGAACGACCAATTGAGGGCTGCTTGAACAGTAACTGGACTGCATTCATGATGGTCAACACGTACAGCACGATCTGTTGCTCTGTGTCGATGGGAAAGGTCTTCGACAGTAGATGATACAGACTTTCGTCTACAAACACAGCGGTCTCCACTGTGATGTTGAAGGGCACATCACTTGACACACTATTATCACTATACACTGAACTGGAACTGTTCACTTGGGTGGAAATAGTCGAAGGGGGAGGAGATGCTTCCGGTGGAGATGTCTTCTCGGTCTCTTCATAGACATCGTTACTGTTGATGTCGTCTAGTTGGATGGGCGCGGTTGGGTTGGTTGGAGCGTTCGTTGAGTCGGCGTCGAGAAAGTTCAAATCTGAAGCTACGACATCGATTGATCTCTTGGATCTGGTTTGATTTTTCACAGGGGTAATTCGAACCAAATCAAACTTGTTGGGTCGAAATTGTCGATTCCGGGAAGATTGCTTTTGTGGCGGCTGTTGCGCATGCGTACTAGTAGGATTAACTCTCCGATGCGGACACTGATAGTCATTGAATTCATCATCATTTTTACGTAACACAATATGATATGAACTAATCGATGAAGAAGGTTGGGTGGAAATAGTCGAAGATTGATTGAGGTAACGCTCCACAGTGTGACCTGGCAGTGGTGTGACCAGGTAGACGCCCGATTTGGTCTCGATGACGCCTTGCTGGATTTGCATAAAATTAGAAACAAAAAGAAAGAAACACAATCCGATTAGTCTCGTTGAGATTAAAATATAATTTATTGGACAATTAAGATTCGATTCGATTATCTCATAACAAGATATAGTCCCTCAATGCTAATGCTTAAGGTTCTTTGGGCAGTGTAAAGAATTTAAGAATATTAAGCCTTCGATTCAATTAATCGTACCGGGAAAGGCTTACTTTTGAGGATTTAAATTAAGTAACACAAACAACGTAACGATTAATTGTGAGGGAGCAACTGTCGTAAATTCTGTAAAGAATTTCGTGTACAGAATTTGAGATTTTGAATAAGAAGAATGTTTTGGAGAATTTCTTAACACTTAAAATAATAATAAATCAACTGTAATTCTAATTCTAGATACGACATTTGTTGAAGGACCAATTTAGATAGAATCTAATAAAATTGATTTGTGATTTACTAAATTCAATTTCGGAAAACTTTCTTAACTATCCAGTAAACTTTATTGGAAACCATCTGAACTTTCCCAACAATATTTCTGTAAAGTTTCTCAACATTAACCAGAATCCAACCACTTACCATTCCATTACAAAGTGACACCGCAGCAGAACTGTCAGGATGAGTCTCTGAGTATCCTTGAAAGAAGCAATCCTCGAGTGCCTCCAACTGTTGCCTCAACTTGTGATCCACCTTCTCACCATCATCACTTTCACTCGACTTTCTCTTTGTCTTTTGACTATTCCACTTTTGTCCACTGATTTCGTTGATCATTTGAAAGGAAGGTGACAGTAGTTTGTGGTTGGGCCATAGTTTCAGTTTGAAGGTTTGGGACAGAGCCGTGAATTGTACTGTGATGGGGTCGAGTGGGGAGGGTGATGGGTTGTCTGTTGGTGGGTTGTGCGTTAGAAAGGCCTCGGCTGGTGATCCTGGATCGAGGGATCGTTTCTTGAGGCGATGTTTGGTTCGTTTCACTCGATGATGGTGAATTTGGTTTAGGGCTGAGGTGATGCCTTCGGTGGGGGATAACATTTCGTACTGGGGCACTGGTTGGGGTGAAATTGTGGATTTGATATAGATTGGATACAAATTAGGCAAAAATTAGACAGAAAATACAAAATAGACATAAAATAACCAACACTCACCATTATACGGATGACCCAGCAGTATCATCCTCTCTTCCGGCGTCAGCGTTTCATGAAACTCCCTGACTTGATCATGATTTGCTTCGTGACCCAAAACCTTGAAGGAGAAATCAAATCAAAAATTAATTGAAAATTTCAAAACATTTTAAATTGAAAATAAAAATTTCTAAATTTAAAAAAGATAATCTATTATCGTAGGTGTCTGACAGATAGGTGGAGACACCCACAAATAACGTTACATAAGAATAAACGATATAATAATTCGTCTCGAGTGTCCTTGAAAACTCCTTCTTGAACCAAGTCGTGAAGATGAAGAACAAATGGCCACAGTAGCAATTACGCCTACATACTCACAAATGTTATATAAATAATGTTTGGGAACAAATGTAGATGTACATTCTCACATCTGCACTGAACATGTTGCAATGTCAAGTGAACAAGTGAAAGTGAAGTAGCAACACAAAAAGTATCAAATTAATAGCTTTTATCATCATCACTTCACTTGCTACTGTAGCGATAGAATTGAGTTCATACTGTAAATTATCGTTAATTACAC
The DNA here is from genome assembly GCA_023373905.1 of Rhizoglyphus robini. Classification (NCBI taxonomy): domain Eukaryota; kingdom Metazoa; phylum Arthropoda; class Arachnida; order Sarcoptiformes; family Acaridae; genus Rhizoglyphus; species Rhizoglyphus robini. Next base: position 542,222 of record JAKIJQ010000129.1, on the reverse strand, counting down.
ATGAGCTTTCAGTGAGGATGATGATGACAATTCCCTAATTATGGTGACCATTCATAAAGGACGTGTGTGTCACAGCACATTTGTCACTAAAGGTATCAATTCTCTCTTACATTGATACAAAAACTATCGAAAAAAGTAGCGAACTACCTTGAAAGTGTCAAGAATCAATTCTGTGCATTACGCAACAGTAGCAGAATTGTAGCAATCCACAAAATACAATAAAATCACAACTCGATGATTAGAAAATAGTAACAACAGAAAGAGATTAAGAATCTATTGTGCCAACAAAGACAAGAACAACGAAAGTAGTTACAATTCCAATTGGACCACGCCAAAGTAGTCACAATCAATCAAAAATGACAATAAGGAGAACATTCGATACAAATGTAACTATTTTATATGTATGTAATTTAAATGTAACAAATTCTTTAGTATGTTACGTCATTTATGAAAAGATAATTAGAAGTAGGAAAGTGTAGCTAAAATGTGACAGAATAAATTGTAGTAGCAATTAGACATGGCTTGATACATTTGTGTGAGTTCATCAATCAAAATTCTGTTGTTTCGTTCGCTACTTTACTTGACCGATTTTGTCTACTAATTGAGTTTAATATTCTGTTGTGTTGAATAGAAAGTAGCCAAGCCTGGAAAGTGGCGATTTACTTTGCTTCTGTTTTGGCTACAGTAGCGAGAACAATAAAGAATATAGAGTAGACGAAAAAACAACGAAAAAATATAACACAAAATATAGTAGTCGGGTTGGACTGTGAAAATTACTATGTCTAATAGATTTGAGAGTAAAGAGGAAAGTGAACTTAACGAGCGTGCCACAAATGACTTTGTCGTGACGGTAATGAGTTTGTGAGTCTATATGGAGACTCATGCCTAAAGTACTTAACGTCCTGTCTGGAGTTAAAAAGCCAATGAAGGAATTATATTTGAAATTCAGGACAATTGAGTAGAATTTTCAGGTACAAATCAGTTGAGAATAGGTAAAACAAGAAATAGACAGCATTTAGGCAATCATTAGACAATAATTGAAATCCAAAATCAAGAAATAGATAGTGATTAGACAAAAATGCGGTTATAATGCACGACATTTTTAGAAAAGGATTTTTGGTTTTTTAATATTTCTCAAGCGAGTCAATCTGTTTACATTTTTATCTTTACAATATATGTTCTCAAGACATTTATGATTTTTCTCAAAGTTATTTTAAGAAACCAAAATTTTTATTATTTTAAAAAAAAATTACCTTAATTTGTCTGCTGTTTTCATTAAATTACTTGAAATAAAAAAACACTCGATATCGAATCAACTCGATTGAAGATTTAAACAAAATTAAAAATCAAATTAAGCCCAAGAGAAACAGCCAAAAAAAAACTACACGGGTGTTTATTCGAGTGTTAATCTCGTTAGTAAATCTAAAATTAATTAGTGAAAAAAAACGAAAATAATGTAAAGGTAATCGAGCAGAATAAAAACAAAACTTGAATCTTTAATCTTAATTAGCTCATGCTGAGAAAAATTAAAAAATGAAACATTTTTTTTTTTGGTTTTGCTGTCGTTGTTTTGAAGCTTATTATAATTTGTCTCTGACAATTTGTGGATGAGATTTAAATCAAATCATAATTGAAATCATATAAAATCATGAAATCATTTTATAATTGCGTCTTCACACCTTAAAATTAGCATATTTCAACTGCATCCAAAAGTCAATCATCAATTTGTCATTTTACTTATTTTTGTCATAATCGGACAAAATCAGAGAAAAAGTGCATTAACCCCTTTATGTGAGATAGTTTTTGACTAAATAAAAATTTCCCTAAGCTAAACTAGACAATTTTATTCTCTAAAATCAGTACAAAAATGAAGATTCGTATATTTAAAAAGACGCTCAAACCTGATGCTTTTCAAAAAGCCGCAAAACAAGAATCATGAAGTGCAATCATGAATCAAACAGGTTAAACAGAGCACACACATGTCTGTATGATCGTGTAATCAGAAATTCTTCTTCTTGTTAGATGCATTCGATTACTTTCACAAATTACTTCTTCTCTGTATGAACATGGAAAATGTGAAATATATAACTTATAAAAGGTCAATTTGAATGGATAGATAAATCAGAACTGGAGATTCAAAAGATTCAAGTCTAAATGAGATTTTCGTGAGGTTTTTATATTATACGGATTGGGATTGAATTTATTGATGATTTGAGAATATTGACGTAATATTACGTAATAGTCGTTGAATATGGGAAAAGTTTCTTGTTGATGTCTAGATTGAGATGTGTGGCTAATTGTCTATTTTTCTATTCGATGCTTCTTTTTGTATGAAATTAAAAGAAAACATAAGAAAAGGTCATCACGCGATAAGTCTCGAAAGATGCGTCTTAATTATTGTAATTAATTGTCTCTTCTCTTCTCTTCCTTCGATAAAACAACAACAGAAAAGCTAAATTTAACAGACAAAACTCGTAATGCTATCTACAACAAAATCTAGAGAAGGTCAAAGCATGACTCCACGTGTATGTCTTTTGTGTTTGTGTTTGCTAATTAAAATAACCAACAGATGTTATAACTTACAAATAGAAACGAATTACAGAAACAGAAACAAAGCGATCTTCACGCGATTCAAAAACAGAGACAAAACAAAGATGTTCTCGGTCAATTTGCTTGAAACAATGAACACAGAATCGTGAATACGAACACAACAATGACAACAGATTTTTACGATGAACGATAAAGGCCATTTTGAATATGAATTTCAAAGAATATATTCATAATAATGCTACTTGTTTGTTTGCTACTAATTTGATACTCTGCTACTTTCTTGAACTTACCATTATAATATTATTTATAACAATGATATATAATTAAACATCATTTGTGAATGGCCCTGGACTTATACGAACTGTGTATTGAGTAAATATGAATATTAACATTTTTGGGGTGAAATTATAGTGTTTTGTGTGTGGATTGAATATTATTATGAATATTATGAATGGCTTAAGGCTTATTGATTGTCGTAATTGATTGATAATGTGTTTTGTTAGCCTTCTCCCTTGATAAACTAGAGCACGATTTAATGATGTGTTGATTATTATGAATATTAAATGGTTTTTGGCCACAACTTTCTTTGTAGCAGTAAAATCGATACATTTGTAGCCAAGAAACATTTGACATTAGAATTTTGCTACTAAATGTGTCAGCTTGTGTACCATTCATAAACATAATTACATTTTTTGTGTTCAATATATAAATTCATAAATGTAACACCTGTATACGACATTGTCATGCGCTGTCTTGATCATTTGATCAAATATTAAAACAATATATATTACTACCTTGAAAAGTCCATAAATTTTATTATTATTAAAATTCAAATTGCAAAGCTAAACAAACACAAATAAAACATAAAACAGCAAGCATCAATTTGCATCAATATTCTTCCAAGAAATTATTAAAATGTTTGAATCATAAAAAATATTCAAACATTTTGTCTAATTATCAATCAATAAGTCAAACACAAATGATCAAACCGCCTTAAAATGTCCTCATTTTTAAAGGCGATAAAACAATAAAATTGTTGGTTATTAAAAAATGTTCCATAAAGCGCGTTAGAATTACATCAAGTCCTTAAAACCCATCCCAAAATCCTATAAAATCCAACAACTTCCTATGGACAAAATAGGAAATGACACCAATTCAGCCCCAAAATGTCCACACATCATAGACCACAATAATCGATAATCACGTGAGCACTGTTTGTTTTATGATCACCAAAAGTGCCTTAAGTTTGATTTTATACAAAGACAATCATAATTTATGATTGACTCATAAGAAACGAAACGAACGAATCGACCACCTGTTCCATCTCCTCATCTCCCAACGAACATAAATACAGATGTGATCTATTGTTATCTGCTCACAGGTAAAACCTATTGTAAAAGTAAAATCATCTCTCTCTCCCCTTCATAAATACAGTTCTTTAAATATATTCTTCTAACTAAAGATGCGTAATTATTGAGTGTGAGATATTATATTATGTTATCAAGGAGAAGAAGAGACAGAATGAATGACTTGCTAAATGCAACCTCAAAATGCTAATAAACAATCGGTGTAAAGGTAATAAATTAAAGAATGATCGAACTAAAAGGACAATAGATTTCTCCCTTCTCTCCCTCTCAGGTAACGTTTACAATAGATTAGCATATATAACAACACTCTGTTTGTGGATGGCCCTTTTCATTTGTATGCTTATCTTAAATACATTGACGCAGATAAGAGGGATGGATGGCACACGACGATGTGCTAAATGTTTCTTTGCTCAACTCAAAGTATATTCAATCGATCGATCAGACCGATCGGAAGAAGTAAAAGTAACAGGAAAAGCAAAAAAATCATCGAGTAGCTACTACAAATACACAATAAATACTAAATTGACCGAATCTTATCAGATCAAAGAAGCAAAAAGAAGCTAGAAAAAGAGTCTTCTTAGTGCATCCTGTAATTTGTTGCACGATTACACAACAAACCAATAATATAAAAAATAGATAAGAGAAATCAAATCAAACAATAAAAAACAAATTGCGCATACAAAAAACGAAACGAAAAAGAAAGAAAATGCAATTGGGTGTAGATAATCGATTAGACATTGAATAGATAAATGCTATTGCTAAATATTATTGCGAGTTAATCGATGAATCGATAAAATTAGCAAATTATGCATGGTCAATTAGCAGATAATAAAATATACAACAAATTGTCCGGATAAATTGTGAAATTAGTTTAAAAAGAGATAGTATGGACAATTTGAATCAATAAATTTTTTTTCTATTAAATAAGTTTTCTTCCTATTAATTTTTAAATGATTGACTGATTGGCTAGTTGATTTTAGGTAAATAAATACGTGTTAAAAATAACACCACGAAAAAGAATAAAAGAGACCAATAAATTATTCATGGATTAATCTATTGGATATTCAAATTTAAATGATGTTTTACAACATCAAATTAAAAATATATAAATCCAATAAATATTCAAATTTGCCACAAATCAACTTTAAATAGATATTTTCTTCTTCTTTTATATATTTAAAAGTTGATTCTGAAATTATAATTCAAAATAGCCACCTATTCATATTAGTCTCGTCTATTAAAATACAAATTGGCACCTTCCATAAAGTCATGTCGTGCATCAAGTGTCAGATATATATTTAACACGCCGCCATTTTAAAAAATATTACAAGGGAGGGGAGATCACACACTTGTTCGAACAAATCAAATCGGACGCATCAATTTCAAATTTATCATCAAACATCGTAATGTCTAATAGTCCTAATAGTGCTATTATAAAATGTAATGTACAAATGCTATAATGCCTAAATGTTAAATCTCGATAAATATGAATAGCTTTGCTAATATGCAAATTACAAATCTTTTGAAAAAGCGCTTTTTGGTTTATCAAAAAATTTGTTAACTAAAAATTTGACCCCAATTTGCATAAGATTTTAATCCAACTTGAGAGTTGGACAACTTTTTGAAAGTCTCATATATGGAAAATGTATTCAAATCCAATCGAACATATAGACAAATGTGAACGCACAGTTAACGTGTTAGAAGTTTGATATATCTTGTTATATCCCTACCTGTCCAAGGGGGATATATTGCCTTACGGGCAAAATGGCTCTGTCTGACTGTACATTACCATAATAAAAATGAATGCTCAACATCGTTTTTGGTATTTTCGTATTCAGAAGATATATACAATCACAATCACACTCAGATGAACTATCCCAACTATTCGGACAGATCGACGTATTGTGATGCTTTTTATATTACGTACATCGGACAATTGTTAAGTGCAGTGATGTTTGATGACTATAATTCTTCCTCATCACTTCTTTTAGCGTAAAATAAAAAAAGTTCAAGCATACAACAAACTAGTTTGTAGTACCTGTATGTTTGTAAATATAGCCGGTAAAAAAAACTCAACTCTAATATTGACAAGTGCATTGTGTTAATTAGCAATCAAGAATAAATCGCTACTTATGGCAAGAAGTAGCGAAAAATCTTAAAATAGCATTGGAGTCATAGGTAAAGTACACAAGTTTGTATAAATGTAGCTATCTAAATGATGACACTAATATATTTTGACACATTCTGCTACAAAAAGTATCAAACTTGCAGACTCGCTAAAAATGTAGCAGTGTGCAATTAGATTAATTAATTGTGTTCATTGTGTTCATTGTGTTCAATGTCCTCACTAATTGTCACGATTGGAACTTGATGTGTCATTAAGGAAGAAGAGTAACGGAATCGAAACTGTTTGCAGACTCAGGAACTTATTCTTTTTACAGTTTATACATTGTATACAATCGATCGTAAATGCACTTGCTACAAATGTGGCAAATTTTGTTTGTGTGTTTTGATGATGATGCTCGTGTGTGCACTATTACTGGAACAATCGAAATGATGGCCCCACGCAAACACAAACACACGAGCACTCACGTTAATTGATACTACTTTTTATTACGTTACAAGATACTCGATACTACAGTACCTTCCTTCCGTGTTTGAACATGTGTGCTACAATTGTAGCAAAAGAAACAAAGAATTCGATACATTTGTGTCAAATTCTGTTTATTGTGGCAATATATCAAACATTTTTTATTAGTCATACATTTAGTATCGATTCTTACACGCTAAAATGTTATACATTTTGTATCAAATTTTTATTACTTACATAGCAATGGATACTTTCGATAAAGTTCCGCTACAATATATAAAAGTAACGTGATATATGAAAAGCGCACTCGTGATTTGCTACTTTTAATTGATTATACATTTTTGCCTAATATGATTTGACACATTTGTATCGATTGTTTTGATATTTTCATTCATAAGATTTAGTTACATTTGACTAACTAATAGAAAGGATTTAGCTCGTGCTCGTGATTCGCTACTTTTACTGGTCCGTAGACAACAAAAACCCCGGAACCTAGTTTGCAACATTTCACCATTGATACTTTTTCACATATTATGATAATTAGATTAAAATCTCTTTAGCTACAATCTGTAGCAATGTTTGAACATTCCATTCACATTGAATTCACTACCGGTTGTCATTATGGTATAAGTAAATCCCCAAGTCAAATTATGTAAACATTTTCTCACTAATTAACATGAAAATAATTAAGGTTATTCAATAATTACCTGAACTAAAGAATTTCATAAATTTTTAGAAACTAAATTCATAAATAGTACAATAATTAGCAGAACTAATTATAATATAATTAAATGAAGTAAAGAATTTCATAAATTTTCAGAAACTAAATTCATAAATAATACAATAATTAGCAGAACTAAACTAAATTACAATCTTAATTATCGTATCACGTGAGAAAAATTCAGTAATGTACTAATTGAAGTGTGAATTGCGCTACATTCTGTTGCAGTAAGAATTTAGTCTAGCGAATTTTATAATAATTGATACAATATGTAACGGAAGAAATGTAATTATCTTTTTATTTAGCGGAAAGCACTTACCAGACAATTTGTATCAAAAGGTATAATCCAACATAGTAACAAAATCACACTGAACATCACAAACACATTAGTAGATAGCCGATTAGTAGTGATCGGTAACGTGGTCTTTGAACGATCCATTTTATTAACAGAATTTGGCGGGAGATTTAAATTTTCCGGTTGATGTTGTTGCTGTTGAAGACGCCGATGACGACGAACCAAAATGTTGGAATGTTCAATGTAATTTGAAGATGAAGGTAAAGTTTCAAACATTATGGCAGTTGGTCGGTGGGGTTATTCATAAATACAGTGATGGTTTATAAGAAAAGGAGTTCATAGATGATATTAGATGATATGAAAAATAAGGGTAGTTCTTAAATGACGTAATTTAAATAAAAGTCACAATAGTGAAGTCAAATAAATAACTCAAAGTCCAAAAGTCTTTTGTCCACTTGTGATCAAAACAGTCCACACAAGTGATCACTGAGTTCAGAACAGAACTCGGCGTCTGTTAGTCCATTGATACATATTTACAGGTGAGAGAGTAACATGGCGCCCAAAAGACGCTTGAGAGAAACATGGCGCCCAGTATTAGAAATCACATGGCGCCCAAATTCAAGAACAACACGATAAATATCGTAAAACACGAACACAACAGACCGTGTCCTCTCCTGAACGAACACTAAACTCAACTAACTGTCTAAAAGAAAGTGAACAGACAGACGCAACATGTGAGTTTGACTTTTGATTAGTCTAATGGTGTGTTGTGAACTGTACTGCGCATGCGTGAACATGAATACAGTTAGAGTAAGAGAGAAACTTGTTGAGTGTCGCCCGGTGGCGCCCAAATGACCATAACAGCTGACGAAAGACTCGAACGAACGAACGAAAATGAATGAACGAAACGAGAGGTCAGTTTGAATTGAGATTGGGGGAGAGGGAGAGAGGGAGAAAGTGAGGGAGAGGAGACGCCCAACTGAAGAATGAAGCAAAGGGACACAAACAGACCAATCGATTGGATACATTCGAATGTATTGAATTGGATACATTGAGAAATGAATGCTCAACAGAATGTATCGAAAGTAGCACTCAATTCGTTACTCGAAATGTTGTACATCAATTCATGAATATATCAATACATCATATTGACCACACTCGACAGTGAGTGGACACTTTGAATCAATTATCGAGTGAACAAGTGCACACAAGTGCAATTGAGATTGGTGGGGCATTTGGCTTTGATGTAGCACGGGACACACACAACACAAAGTGTAACGAAAAGTGTAACAATCAGAAAGGTGAGAGGGGAACTACGTCAAAGACACAATGGACACACACCTCCCTCAATGTAATGTAATGTATAGGTAAATTGATGGTCACATGATGATGACTAATGTTGCTGCTGTCCTGCACAAACACAACAAAACTTGTGAACTTTAACTACACTTTCTAATATAATTTATTATATATTCATTTTTGTGTTGTGCAAATTTAAAATTAATTATCCAACAACATTTTTGACACCTTGAGGGGCAATAAGGAAACGTTTAGCGTATACGCGTCGTGGGTGATTCCCCGGGTGAATTTTGTAATTGATTTTATATTTTAAAACTAAAATTTGCTGAAATTATAGCAAAATTTTGAAACAAAATTGTAACAATTTGAAGACACATTTGTAGCGAAAACAAATGTAACATTATTAAAGTTAAACAAATAGTGCAACTACTGTTTCAATACACCAACACCCGTCGTTAAACTTAATTTAAATAAATACATTTAATTTAATCACTAATTTTTGTTGTTGTTTTTCTACTACATTTAATGTAAGTAAATTGCGCGTGCGTGCAGTTAAAAATGTAGCGCCTTTACCAAGTAAATAGACACACAACAAAAATGCGCTCCCCAAATTGAGTCATTTATTTGAATTGATCAATTGAAAGTCCTTAAAACAACAAATTTATTAGTCCAATTTCTGATTATATGATGAATGTCGCTCAATTCTGAAAAAACAAGTTCATTTCCTACTTTTTGTTTAACAAAATTTAGGACGATTTAGATCGATACTATGAGTAGCAGAGTAGCAATTTCAAAGATTAAAACAATCGATAATTATGCAAAGTGAGCTAATCAATCAGTGCAAATTATGATTTTCATATTTTGTTTGAAAATAAAAACATTGCCGACTAATCTCGAGACATCTCGAAATCAAGTAAATTTTGTTGCTTATTTCCTTTCTCAAATCTCATAGTCAAAACACACAAAGTCAAACAAACAAACAGAACCAAACAAAACAAGTCAAGTCAAGTCAAATTCAAGATCTACTTTTCTACTTCCACGCAGTTTTAATTTAAATGTTTAGAAAATAAATCTTGTGTTGTAAGGTAATGTAGAAAGTCTTTGAATTTTTCTCGATATTTTTGAATACGCTAAAGTCGTATAAATTTTTTTAGTGTCAAGTTTTGACTACTTAAGTAAGACCTTAGACTTTATATGTCCAAATCTTTTAACCAACTGCAGTATAGCGAGAGATTATCCCGTAAAGATCATCCGAATTCACAAGTCGCAACTTTCTTTTTAAGAGTAAATCACGTAAATCAAATCCTCTAAATCCAAGTTGAGATAAGTCACATACTCGAATGTGCATTCAAGCGCTCATTTATCACTCGTACATTCGAGTTTGCTTTGTATACAAAAGATTGTCGTAAAAAGGTTAAAAGCTAAGGCGAAGAAAATAAAAAGACAAATCCAAACTTTGCGCTTCGTTTGATCGTTCACTCCGTTGGTGATTGTAATTGCCTCCGCGCTCACACGCCAAATCCCACCAACACCACTTTCACTTCTGTTTGCAGTCACACACAAATTCACAAATTGAATTTTAAAGCTAGACAAAACTTTACTTGACACTACATTACAGAATTTTATATTCTAAAAATAAAATAAAATTCTTTGAGTGTTCACTAAAGCACAGAATTTGTTAATTCTCAAAATTCTCATTCAAATTGCCCAAGCATACTAATTGCCTCGCCTTTAAAGGTGCATTATCTTAAATCTTAAGTAAATCAGACAAATCAGAGAAAGAAATTCCCAAAACCTTCTTAAGAATGTGTTTTGTGTTTTATAAATAAAAAGTGAAAGTATCGATTCAATTGTTAACAAATGTCGCAGTTTTTTCACAATTGTGACAGATATCGAAAGTAAAGTGTATTTTTATCGATCTCTTTTACCGAATTCTTCTGAATGAAATAGTTGACTTGATTGGAATGTGTTGAATTCAATTGAACAGTGGGGGACACCCTTCTATCTTAAATCGAATTGAGTTCATCAAACATCAGAGTCCCAAAAGCAAACAGACACACAATCAAAGACAGTAACAAAGACAATTGTTTGGGCACACTCGAAATAAAAGTGCGCGCGCGCTTTCATGTCCCAAAGGCGCACACTTTTATGTCCATTGTCTTCAATGTGTTGAGTTGTGTCCATTGCTCCTTTTACTGCTCATACTCATTCTGATTAGTTACTCTCGATTTAGCAGAACAAATGGAACATACATTCACAAATGACATACTACAGGGAGACAATGAACAAGTGGACTCGGACTCAGTATAGATGGAGTCGAGTCGATTGATTCGATTTGACGCTCAATCAAAGTGGTCGGTAACGACTTTGAACTTTCAACTTGAATGCTATATAATTTGTATTACCTTTGATGCCGGCTAACTGCTGTGTTTGATTTTACTTTTGTGTGTTTCAGGGCTACGAAAATAGATCAAATTGATAAGCGGTAGGAGATAATCAAAGTAGACAAAGGTTTATGTCAAATTTGGATTTTTCCTTGTTTTACATTTTTAATTGGTTTCGTTTAAATTGAACGGAAATTTAAATTTGGTTGCTTCAAAAGTTCATTTCTAATACATTTGCACATTTAATTTCCGTCTTGTAAATAGCAATTGTAATTAGCGAAAATCATTAGTTAAAATCAAATAGTTATATTTGAATACAATTGTTTCAAATTGTTCCCATTTGAAATTTATTGTCAATTAAATTGTTAATTCAAAAAAAATCACCTGATTTGAATTTGGAAATGGAAATTTTCACTTCCACTTTATCAAATCAAAAGTCCCCCCGGAAAGTGAATTTGTATTAATTTGATCAAATTACCAAGCAAAAAATATGATTTTGCCGCATCAATCTTCTTTTTGCGTTTTCCTTATCTTCAAAATTGTTTTTCTTCTAATTCCAATTTAAAAATCTATTTCCATGTTGCTATTTTTTGTTTCAAGAAAATTGCACCCTTTTGTAATATATTTAAGTGAACTTGATTTACATTTAAGTTCGTACAAAATCAATTTGCTTACACTTTATCACTGATGACATGAGCATGCTCAATTACTCTGTCAACGAAAATGATGATTGAGGGATTTGACGTAAGGAAAGAAGCAAATAACCAAGTGATACAACCGGTTAGATATTATTTACTCGTATATGTTTTCGATTTGCTTATTCGATTACATATTTTTTCATATATGTTCAAAATATTGTTGCATATTTGTTACATTGAAACTTATGTATCGAAAAAATGGATACTTTTTCGTTGCAATTGGATATGCTAATACGCAATACTACGATATATCTAAAGTTAGTATCAAATTACTAGGAATGTGACTATGATTTGATTTGTGATCGTGTGACACAAACAAACAGACAAACTTTCTGACTGATTTGATTCTGAATTACTATTTGATTGCATACATTGTATGATACATTTTGCATTCGAATGTATATTACAATATAAAAAACAGACAATATTCGTTACATTTGTATCAATATTTAATTCGATACTTGATTTAATTAATGCAACATTCAAGGATTGTCACATGAATTCAATTTAGAAATTTGTGTTTTTGTAAGAGAATATATATTCGTGTTTTCGTGTGAATGTCCTTGATTCTTTGATAAATTACACTAATTATAATGTTTGTGATTTATTTGTGTTGCTAAATGTTTCAAAATGTAGTAGAATTTGTTTGAGAGTTCAGACAATTTTCTAAATGTTCTGACAATTTGATTGGAATAGTGAGTTTCTACAATTTTTCATTAGACAATTTTGCTGAAGTAGATTGTCCCCACAATTTATCAAAATTTTTCTTGGAAAGTTCAAGTTTAAAATTAGATCTCAATCCCCTGAACTTGTGCTTTACCATAAACTCTACAGTTAATTACGTAATAAAAATGAAGATGACCTTTGAATGTGAACAAAAAAAATGCGACCAAAGTTCATGATGATCGATTTGAGTTCAAATGTGTAATCGATTGATGTTACAAAAAATTGATTGATCGACCTTTTTCAATGTTTTAAAAACCTCTAGACTGTGTCAATTTTCGTAAAGGATCCATCATTTAGGCTAAATAATTGTTTTCCTTACAAGACAAAAAACAAAACTTGACCTACAGATTCACACAATTGAGATGAAGTTTATAATGTTCAATGTTGATTGTGATTTTCTTTTATTTCAAGAAGAATTCTAAATTAACAAAAAGGACCTCCAAGTTGATTGTGATTTACCGAACCGGTCAATCAATAAATCAATACGCTCGCTATTAATAAATCGCTAAATCCGCAATTAATTGATCATTTGGTGTGTTTGTACTCGCGACTACCTTTTCTGATTAGTGATTGATCGGAAATGTTTGTTGTGTATTGTAGTGTATTCTTCAAAGATGCTATTTTAAGGGATTACAAACGAATTTTGGCTATAAAACACGAAGAAGAATAATAATAGAAAATGCAATCAAATTAAAGTTCAATTAAAAAAGAAAGAAAGAGTGAGTGAGAGGTAAAACACAAATTCTATTTTCTATAAATAACATTAAACACATTGCTTTTGAACTCACTTGATTTTTGTCTTGATTGACAATTTAGAATGTGCACGCGCATTTTCTTTAATTAAAGATTATTCTAATCCTGTTTTTATAAAATAAAATAAATTAAATTTTTTTTATGTAAAATCAATTCAGAAATTTCCTTTAGTTTTATTGGATTAATTGTTTGCTAGGACCTATCTCATTTTAGTATCATAGAGTGTAACATTGAGTAATATTTGAAAATATTTTTAAGACCTAACAGCGCCATCTGTTGAGCAGAAAGAGTCCCAACTGTAACATGATGCAATTTCATGTAATATGGTAACTAAATTTGAAATCTAAAAGCAACTTTTACACTCGTCAGACAATCCGACTTTCTCATGGATTCTAAGCGACCAATGTAATAAAATGTTATCTAATTTCCCAGAAAAAAGACACAAACAACTTTGTTGTTGTGAGCATTACCAATGTTACAAATGTTTGTCAAACACAATGTGCAATCATGAAGAGAAATCCTAGTCAAATGGAGAAATATTTTGTATATAAAAAGAAATCATAAGCTGTCTGATCATCATCATCATCGATTTATTGTGTCCCAAGTTTCTCTAAATTCAACATTTGAAATGAGGTAAGTTTGTACATTTTTAAATTTTCAATATGTTTCAAATTTGTTCCTAAACTTTGCAAAGTTCCAACGCAACTCACGTTGCCAATGCCTATCACCGGACCATTTGGGTGTACCTCCATTCGAGCAGTACCTCAGTGACTGGGGTGAAAGCTAACATTCGAGGAGAGTTTGAGGTCGAATTGGGACGACACAACCAGGTAGAACAAATGGCCTCAATTGGTCCGGGGGAGTATCAACGATTTGAGAGGAATAGCAATTGGGATTGCATCACGGTGCGTGTCAAGGATGGCAATGTTAAGCGGATTGCGCTGCCGAAGAATCGCTCGGTACTGGTCAAGCCTGATGGTACTGTGGGGTTGAGTTACTACTCGAATATGCTCAATGTTTTTGGGGGTGGGAGTAATATTTGGAAAGACCATGATGGTCACGATTATAGTCAGCATAGCAAGTAAAAACTTAAAATAAAAATAAATTAACAAATTGATTGCGATTCCAATTGATATGGGACAATGACAAACTACATAAGAATCCATGGAACACCAAGATTGAAATATTTACAGGTGCATGAACTTGAATTTGCACTGTAAATGCAAATTTTATATTTGAGTCATAACTGTTATGACAAATCAGTGCCATATCAACTGACAGTTGAATTACTCATCAATACAAAAAATGTTTGCGATAAATATTGATGTTATCTCATTTCTGAGGAAATAAACTACAGTAAACAACCCAAATAAAAATGCTTGCAAAAAAGTGTACAACCCTTTCAATTTGATAAATGTTCGACACCGAGAAAGTTCGAGTTTAAAATCATTCCAATCCTTTTTATATATTTTATTGTGTCTCCCAATTTGAAATTTTAAATGACGTAAGTTTTTGACCGATTTTTGTTTTGAGAATGCGACTAAATGTTTGTTTGCATTTTTCAATTGAAAATAGTTCCACTCACGTTGCAAACGCATACGACGAAACCGTTTGGGTGTATCACCACTCTCGGAATATTGCAATTAAAGAAGTGTTTAAAAATGTGAGAGATGAATTGGTGGTGGGAGTGGGTAAACCCGGGGCTATCCCGCTTGACACAGTCACAATGACGGCTATTGAACCGGGGAAATATCAAAGTTTTGAGCGACGCAACAATTGGGATCGCATCACGGTGTGTGCCAATAAGCACAGCCAAGAAATACTAAGTCTACTACAGAATCGTTCAGTTTTGGTTAAACCTGATGGTAGTGTGGGCATAAATTGGGCATAAAGCTACCACAAAGGCATGTTCTAGAATGTGAACAATGACATCTGGAAGGACTTTCATGGAAAAGATTATCGCAAGTATAGCAAGTAAATATAATTCTTTATTACGGCTTTACAGTGCCATCTGTTGAATCAAAAGCTAATCAAAACATATGGAGTTATGCGACACTAATTTGTTGCTGTGCAAAACATTATAAATATAATGATAAAACCTTAAAGTCGGAGAGAGAATCCTTTCACCATGAAATTTAGTACTTGTAACTAAATCCCACAATATATTTTATATAAGAGAGTAGGATTCTATCTAATCTCAATTGATTGACCGTTGAACTTCATGAATCATATCAGTTATCAATGATATCATCAACTGTTCATCACATTTATCCACAGTTGGTAACTGCGTACGTTAACGTTAAAATACCAGTGATATTATATCCCTGATATTATATAAATGCGAATACATGAGCGAGTATGCAAGATATGTGATGTAGTTGTAGAGTGCATCGAATGTACATCTATTCGGGTGTAAGATGTATTATGTGTTGATGTGTGCTTGGAAATGCAGTTTAAATTTAAAAAAACAAATTGCTTGTTGAATTGCACACTGTGCAATCATACCAAGTGAAATGTCTGTCAAACAATGTGCAATCATCATAATGAAGTACAGATGATCGAGAAAGGTCTAGAGAATTCACTCAAATCACTAAATAATTTGTAAAATTTAAAAATCAAAATCAAACTGTAGAATTGGGTCCATTCTCTGACTCATTCTTCTGATTCCCCCAAATTCCACCAATTAATCAATATTAGATTTCCAAATGCCTGCCTACAAACGTGCGTGCACCGAGTGCGGTACGGCACAAATAGAATAATTACACCATTCACTCATCTTCAAGAGAGTTGCCTCACAGGAATCTAATTATAGGAATGTGTAACCGTGTTATCGAATGTCTAGCCAAAAACCAACATTGTAACTTCCACCAAAAATTATGTCATACTAATAGTGATGGTGCACTGAACTTCCTGAAATTTCAACCCTTCACACCCAAAACACTTTCAACCCATACCTCGAGTAACAAGACAAAATATTTCAGTGAATTCCTCAAGAAAAAGACATTGACCGTAATCCTCTCTTCAGGAATAAATTTGGGCGCTCCTCAAAAGAACTTACGAGAACTGCTATATAGCAGAAATGTTTGAAATAGACTTAATGTTTTGTCTAGATTTTTCTCTCGCGAGTCATAAAACACGCGCATTCTTGATGCTAGAGGCACAGTTTTTCTCCGTTTAATTCTTGTAGAGAGAAGAATGTTAAATGTTGCCAGAATGTAGAGTAACACTTCATTTCACTCGATGTCTTACATTCTATTCATACTTACTATTCTGGTAAAGTCCTCCCCCCTCATTCTGATGTCAATCAAGTGTTTCAAGCAATGATCGTTCTCTTGTGTTGCAAAGATCTATCAGACCTGAACTCTGCTTAAATATATATATATATTAACTTAACCAAGAAAATACTTTACATGGTAAATTGTGCGTTTTCTCGAGTGAATCTCTCTGCTCCAAGTGACCTCTGGATCATTCTCCTGAAGGGGGTTAACGCTACAAAATCTGCTATCTAATCATCATCATTTACATATCATTTTAAGTGTTTTTGAAATTTAAAATGACGTAAGTTTGCACATTTTTTGGATTTTTTTTCAAAATTTTGACATTATGTTTCACCAACTTTACAGTTCCATTCAAGTTGCCAACGCCTACATCCGACCCGTTTGGGTGTACCCACACGCGAGCAGTGCCACAATCAGCGATTGTAAGGGCAACATTCAAGGAGACTTTGAGGTCGAACTGGGCAGTCGCAGTAAGAAGGCCAAAATGGTCTCAATTGGCGCGGGCGAGACTCTACAATTGGAGCGAAATGAATGCATTACGGTTCGGGTCAAGGATGGAGTCGTTCCAAAAGTTAAGCTACCCGCAACTGGTGGTTCGGTGCTGGTTAAACCCGATGGAACTGTGGGTTTGAGTAGTGGCGGTGATATTTGGAAAGATATCGATGGTAATGATTACAGCAAGTACAAGAAGAAATAAAACCACTGAATATTCAGCGTCTCTACACAGCGCGCCATCTATTGAATCAAATTCAAACCAAATGTGCAAAGTTAAGCAATTCCTAGTTTTTTTTATCATAAATGTTTTGTTATTATTAGTAAAAATATTAAATTTTAATTTTTAAGTCGGAACGAGAGTGGTATTGTAAATTCCCTTTTTACCATGAAAGTTCACACAAACGTTCTTGTGACCAAATTCCCAGTTTAATTCTACCTTTAAATGATTCTTGTGTAACAACATTTAGTCCGTCTCTCCCTCGGGTCGATCATTGATGATGACAACATTCTCAAACAAACCCGCAACCACATGGACTGCAGCACCAAATGGTAGGAATTTGTGAGCAGTCATGGCGGATGAGTTGAAAGATTCAACATTTTTCTTGATTTTTCAGAAGTGAATTCAAAATATCCTAAATAATTCTAAACTTTGTAAACTTTAAAAAATTTTTAGTGGATAAAACTAAATCGACGAATTGCCATAGGTGGCACACTATCATCAATAGAACATTTGAGTGTTCGACAGTAAGAATAGATAAAGTAAATAAAATCAAACTCTAAGTAGTTAAACCTTTTCATAATTTTGTGTACAAAGGTACTACCGTTGAAGGCGCCGTCTGTTGAACTAAAAATCAAACAGTTTTTTTAATAACAAACTGACTTTTTGAATTAGTCTTAAATTTGGTTTTGCTGGTGCCATTAAAGAGACCAATCTCAATTGGATTGTTATTAGAGAGCACAATAAGAGCCACTGATTAATACTTAGAACTTAAAACGCCATTTTCCATTATCATATTAGTCGGTCTCATGTCACCATCACCGGAATGATGGTCACGTTCGTTCCCGGGTTAACAGTGTACTTCAGTGCGTACTTGCAGTCAATTATCGAATTGATCTCTACTCCAAGGAGAGCCAACTTTGTAAATTTAGGAAGCCAATGGTGATTAAACTAGATTTCCAGAAATTGAAAAATGTGCTTTGTGCATTATCTTAAATAATTAAACTCATGATTGTTCTTCTAAAGTGTAATTTTTATCAATTAGCTGGGCATTGTCAGAAACTCGAGTGCAAATACAGTTCTATTTGTTTGGTTTTAGCTTGGGATTATGGATATAATTAAGAAAACATATAAAAACAATGTTTTCCGTAACAGGTCACATGATAGAATTGTTAAAATATATTAATTAGGCGAAAAAGTTATAAAAACAAATTATTATTGCTAAATCCGCGTAGACTTCTTCGCAACAAAGTACGGCGCCAACGGGTCAAGTGCCTTAAATGTCGTTGCGCATTTGTACCCAAAAAACATTGATAATTGATAAATCTACTTTGGCAATTTTTCTTTTAAGTTATAAGCAAAACATTGCTATATCTTTAAGCGTCGAATCTTAGTGGCATTGAAACGCAATGCAATTTAAATCAATTTGATTTATTAAATTGAATTGAATTGAATTCAAATGTTTTACGAGAAGTTTAAATTCAACGATACCCCCCACTTTAAGATATTGGATGCCAGACATTGTCATACTTGACCTGATTGCATAGCCCCAAACTCAATCCATGCCGATAGACCCATACATTTCGATTTTTGGATTTGTACGCTCCAATGTCATAATCTCGGTAGACGCCACGCAGTTTCTCATGTTCAAATTCAAAGGCAACTTGCGTTTTTGCCACCAGTGCTTGATATTGCTCATCAGTAACTTCCGATCCATCGGTACCAAAATTATTTGCAATAATAGCATGAATTCCTCTGCCAGGATTCAATTCAGTCAGATAGACGCCCCAGGGACGATCACCAGGTTTGTTCCCCTCAATTTTGTATGACGATAGAATTGGATTCAAATTGTCTCTACTCGTGTAATGGTACAGTTTCACCATGTTGATCCTGCGAATCATAATAAAAATTACTTAATAAATATTTTAGATCAATGTAATGTACTTTACGTACCTCAACGTCTGACATAACTTTGAGAGAGATTGAGATTGCTTTTGAGCACTACTTGCCCAGAAAACGTAACATTTATACCCATCTCAAAGTTATCACTAAAACTGACTCACTAAACGACTGTCAATTAATAAGCACACGCATACATGTACATACTTTATTTCCAATTTCGTTAACAGTGAGATATGATTCCGTATCAAATTCAAATGAAATTGCAATTTTGTTTCCATATTGTTTGAACATGTGTCATCTACATCGCAATTATGCGTGAAAGTTTGAATGAACTCAGAACTATAGAACTATTGAGCTTTACTTGACATCAGATAAAAAGACATTTATTCTCATTCGCATAAGAAGAAGTCACTTTATTGTGTTGACATGTATATATAATTATATAGGCTTTCCCGAGTAAATCATGAAATAACACAGTGTGATGAATTCGGATTCGGATTATTCAGATTCAGAACCCGATTCAGAACCAGATTCAGACTCTGATGCTTCAGATGACTCAGATGAATCGGATTTGGATCCGAATTCTTCAGATTCAGAACCTGATTCAGACTCCGATTCAGAGTCGGAGTGAGAATCACATTCGGATGATTCAGTTGACTCGGAATCGTACTCGAAATCATCATCGTCCCATCGAACAGTCTTTCCCCTAAAGATGACATTCACACACTTGTACATCTTAACACTATGCGGACAGATCCACTCACTACGACCATAGCAGTCATTTTCATAGACATCCTTCAAGTCCCACGAGCTGAATTCGAGTGCCACCCGAGTCTTCGCTGCTTGTTTATCATAATGTCGGTCCATCACCGATTCGCCATCATAATTGTTCTTCACAATTCGATAGGTGTCGTTGCGATAGGGATTCAGTGTGGTGAGATACACGCCGCGTGGATTTTGTTGCACCGACGATTGCTTTGTTGGTTTATCCGTCAAATTCCGAGCTTTTAGTCTTGCTCCCATCGCCAATTGTGGCAACACAATAAATATATTGCACAGCCGAGACCATATTAACAGAATTTTGCACTGACGATTGCTTTGTTGGTTTATCCGTCAAATTCCGAGCTTTTAGTCTTGCTCCCACCGCCAATTGTGGCAACACAATAAATATATTGCACAGCCGAGACCATATTAACAGAATTTTGCACCGACGATTGCTTTGTTGGTTTATCCGTCAAATTCCGAGCTTTTAGTCTTGCTCCCATCGCCAATTGTGGCAACACAATAAATATATTGCACAGCCGAGACCATATTAACAGAATTTTGCACAACCGATGGCTTTGTTGGTTTATCCGTCAAATTCCGAGCTTTTAGTCTTGCTCCCATCGCCAATTGTGGCAACACAATAAATATATTGCACAGCCGAGACCATATTAACAGAATTTTGCACTGACGATTGCTTTGTTGGTTTATCCGTCAAATTCCGAGCTTTTAGTCTTGCCCACACCTCCAATTGTGACAACACAATAAATATATTGCACAGCCGAGACCATATTAACAGAATTTTGCACTGACGATGGCTTTGTTGGTTTATCCGTCAAATTCCGAGCTTTTAGTCTTGCCCACACCTCCAATTGTGGCAACACAATAAATATATTGCACAGCCGAGACCATATTAACAGAATTTTGCACTGACGATTGCTTTGTTGGTTTATCCGTCAAATTCCGAGCTTTTAGTCTTGCTCCCATCGCCAATTGTGGCAACACAATAAATATATTGCACAGCCGAGACCATATTAACAGAATTTTGCACAACCGATGGCTTTGTTGGTTTATCCGTCAAATTCCGAGCTTTTAGTCTTGCTCCCATCGCCAATTGTGGCAACACAATAAATATATTGCACAGCCGAGACCATATTAACAGAATTTTGCACAACCGATGGCTTTGTTGGTTTATCCGTCAAATTCCGAGCTTTTAGTCTTGCTCCCATCGCCAATTGTGGCAACACAATAAATATATTGCACAGCCGAGACCATATTAACAGAATTTTGCACAGACGATTGCTTTGTTGGTTTATCCGTCAAATTCCGAGCTTTTAGTCTTGCCTCCATCACCAATTGTGGCAACACAATAAATATATTGCACAGCCGAGACCATATTAACAGAATTTTGCACTGACGATTGCTTTGTTGGTTTATCCGTCAAATTCCGAGCTTTTAGTCTTGCCCACACCTCCAATTGTGGCAACACAATAAATATATTGCACAGCCGAGACCATATTAACAGAATTTTGCACTGACGATTGCTTTGTTGGTTTATCCGTCAAATTCCGAGCTTTTAGTCTTGCCCACACCTCCAATTGTGGCAACACAATAAATATATTGCACAGCCGAGACCATATTAACAGAATTTTGCACTGACGATTGCTTTGTTGGTTTATCTGTATAAATAACAAAAAAAAATCTCATCAATCCATTTTCCAATCAAAGCATCGATTTATGTGAGTGAAACAATGCTTTCTGTCACAATTATTAATTGCTGATGTGCTATGTCAAATTTCCAATCAAACCAACCAGCATTGATTTTTCAGTGTTTGCGACTGTTGTGCCATCTGTTGAATCAATTTCGAATCATTTAGATTTAAATCAACTTAGAGGTAAAGTAACACGACTTAAGTTAACACTTAAAACCCAAGATAAGTAGTTTTGATTATGGAACTTGGATGTCACCACTAGACAACGTAATCTGTGTTAACTAAACAAATAATAATATTAATAAACAACACTTATTATTGCAATCAAATTCCTACAATGTCAAGTTAAAGTCAATTTTGATTGCAACATACATATGCATATGCAGTGAATGGCGCCTTATTTTCAATTTAGGTAAGAAATTGCACCTAATTTTTATTTTTATGCCGCACAGTTGATATATATCCATTACACAAGCAATTCACAGGAAAAAAATTCCAACACACAATTACTCGTATTATCTTGGAAACAGTTTTACAATCTTGTTTTCACATTAAAGAATTTCTCTAAAACAATTGTTTACCTTTAATTGCCTTAAATTCCTAAAGAGTCAAACGTCGGGCCTTTGTCATGACAATTCCTGAGATACAACACACATTGGACGTACTTTAATTTAGATACAAAGCAATAAGACGCATACATACTTGATGATCCCAGATATAATCTAAATACATTTGTGCCTCAAAATGAGTGGATAATATAACCTCAATCCTCGTTCAAATCCCCCATATGTTTGTACAGTTGGATTCCTGGAAATTTGGCTTACAATCTTTTGGATATATCCGTCAATATTTATTGGACCTTTATCTCAAAAACTAACCATTGAGCTCTAATATATCATCAGGTGGCACTTTACATGCATGTGACTTATACAGTTGACACAATTGAGTCGATAAACAAATTGGATTGATTGATTTACCCCCAATAGAAGAAATAAAGAACGCGGTGAAAACAATCAAATCAGAGTATTGTCAAATACACTCTTGAGTTATACAGCTAAGAAGTTTGACCGTTTGCAGATTAGATTATCCTAAATGGCTCAAGCATTTTCTTTTTACTGCACAAACAACAATAAGAATGCATGATTTACACTGCGGTTAGATTGCAAACAAACCGATTGCACCCCATATAAGTGGATACAATAAGTATTTGTTCAAATGTAGTCTTAACTACCAAAATCAAGCTTATTTTCATGAAGCTTAGATGGCAGTACTTCCGCTTTCACAAATTTGACCCAAAACTGGACATTAAAGTACTATGCCATCTATTTTTGGTTTCAAAAGGCCATGCTATAAAGGCAAGCATCCAAAGACAAACCAAAACTTTTGTTATGGACACCCAAAAACATGTGCAAAATCATGCTAAATAGCAAACAAACATATAAAAATTTTAGTAGATCTCTAGGAAACGTGCGTTCAAATGATATTAATTAATTGGTCGGTTTGATATGCTGTGTAAATAAAGGTGCACCTGTACAAAGTGCAATGAGCTAAATGCAAATATTAAAGATAAGGGAAAGAGAGCACAATCCAATAACGGACTATACAATCCACTTACTAGGAATCACATGAGAGTTGAGTTTGAGTGAGCTTGCGATAAGATTATTTGTGAGTGACACTCTAAAATGTGTTGTTTCCGTCAATGTGCCACACCAAAACCTGTATATTTGGTTATCTTTTGGGTTTAATCATAGAGTACGTGCACCTTGTCTTGTGTACTTGTGAATGTTGTTTTGATTAATTAGTGCGCAGGTTGAAAACAAGCAAAACAACAAATCAACAGTCACATGCTTCATCTTGTTGATATCGTCTAGGGATCTTTTGAACAACATCCCAAAATAACCCAAAACAACAACAACAACTGTATTCCAACTCGTACTATACAGTGAATCTTCAACATCAAAATTGGATTCAAACAGTCATGTGCAACATTGCTATAACTTCAATTCTATTGACATTTTCATCATTATTTTCTTTAATTTTTACCCAAGAAAGTCTCGAGCCTCGAACTAATTCAACTTTCAGTCTCGATCGTTTCAATCTCAATCAACTTTTATACTCAATCTCAATAAGCACCGCATGCCGTGATGCAATTTACCTTGAAGAGCGCACCTGTTACGCACGTGATCTCGATCGATTCGATGGTTTCGAGGTGAAGCAGGAATCGGACCGAACTGTTGTGTTCACAGAAGATTCGAGTTCAGACTTTGATCATAATGTTTGCTGTGCAATTTGGCGATGGTACGACTGTACGACTGCTGCGTTGAAAAAGAGTTGTACAATGGGGGAGTACAGGGAATGGGCCAAATTCCCGTATGAAGAAAATTCTATAACGTATTACTGTGAGGGATACGAATTTGGATCTTACAGATGTTGGCCATTCCCGCTTTGGAGTTACATTGTGTTTGGTATTGGAATTCTATTTTTGATTTCAGTTGGAATGTTGGCAGTAATTTGGTATTGGAAAAGTGGGGCTAGGGACAATATTGGACATTATAGAAGGAAAGGACCGAGGCCGAAGGCTTATGTTTGATGCTTTGACCTTGTTTTTCTTGTTATCAAAAACCAAGAATATAGTAGTCATAAAATTTAATGACATGCATGGGACTTATCATTTTGTCTTTGTAATTAATTCTCTGACAAATAATTTATGGCTTTTTTTTGCACGTTGTTGTGCATCAGACAACAGTGAGACACAGAAAATTAATTTGTAATATAATTTGTGTAATAAAGTTTGTGCTTAATGACGCTGTTTGGATGATTTGTGACACTTTGCACTTTGTGAAACGTTCCATTGAGTACGAACAATATTGTTTGGACAGACATTGACCAGACAATTTGCGTGGAAAAGTAAGTGCAAACAATTGTTCTGAATAGTAGATCCAGACAATTAATGTAAATTTAGTAAAGTTCATCAAACTTTGACCTCGTTATTGTGCTTTTCCTGATAAAACACCAAAGCCACGATTGCAAAAACAAATCAAACAGTCAAATGACAAGTGATATCGTTGATAGTGTTAATGCTCTAATTGGGTGCGTAATACTGGTAATAATGCAACTTTAAACAAATATTGTAAAGTCGCAATAATAAAAAAAACTTATGATTGTCTTAAACAAATAGTAGGGCTAATTGGTTAATTAAAATGTTTGCTTAGATCACGTTAGAAAGCAACATAATTTAAACAGGGTCACTGACTCGGTATTTAATACACTCAAAACATAATCATTGTGCGTTTGCGTATGCAAAATTCTTTAAGATTATTGAACTAAAACCTTTCTAGAGCACGTGAAATAAAAATGTTTTAAATGTTTGTCAATTGGCAATGATGTTGACCAGATATATTAAAACTTTTAAATGTAGGCCATTGATTTGGTGGATTAGATTGACAATCATTTAAAAAGATGGAAGCAAATATGACTACAAACAGGTGCTGTTAAGTGATTAATTTAAAATTGAGAAACTATCAATCTGTATCTCAATGCATCAGTCAATTGATTATTGCAAACTGCGTTCTTTAGGGAGATCGCAAAAGTACATTTGATTGTATTCAAAGTAAAATGTTGTTCTTTATAATTGTTTGAAAGTAATTATGGTAATAGCATAAATCGGTACCAGATTTAGCGCGCACTGAAACGTTTGAAAAACGTAGACTAAACTAACTGATAATGTTTGTGATGGCGTCGAGCTGTCTGGCACGTCAGGAATACGTAAAGTATTATACGTTGTGCATTGCACATGTGACCAACCAAACTCAATCACAGTCTGAAGTTGACAGACTGCTTGGCGCGTCTAACTCAACGAGAATTGACGTTGCAGAAATGTGTAACCCGATAAACTGTCACTAGAGTTTGCATCCTACGAATGATCTTTCCATTTAATTTAAGTCATTAATGATTTGTACTAAGTTCATATTTTTTAAATGTACTTACATTTGACCTCAAAGTATAAAAAAATTAAAAAGTTTAAAATTACTCATATGACGTTGATTTAAATACTAAAATGCTTTAAAGCTCACAGGATTAAGTCAAAAGCTTAATTTAAAATCTAATTCAAACGCGCATTTGACAAAATGCGCAACAAATGCGAGATTGCTCAATTGTGTCATGCACCTGTACATATGTGCTTATTTTTAATTAACAAGTTATAAACTTGTGCAATTTTTGTTTGCTTTGTCCATTTTACCGATTCGGCAAACACAAACAAAATATTTTTAAAAATTCCGACAAAGATACAAATATAAACATAAATCGGATTATTTTTTGAGGGTTTTTATTGGCGTAGCTCTTTTTTTAAAGCTGCGGTTTATAATGAGTCGGAGATGGGTTTTGTCGATTTTTAAGATGATTTAAATTAGTTTGCGATTCTATCAAATTTGGCAAAATTTAGGTTTCTTTGATAACTAAATAGATCACGATGAACGTCTTAAGCTATCTATACATTTAAAAATGTCAAAAACCCAAATAATTATATTTTAAACTCTATGCGAGACATAAATGTCCCAACAAACGTCAAAGGGTTAAGCTAGTTCGAAGCTTAGTATACACTGTATACTATACAGCTTCTACCGCTTCTCAGCCCAATTTATTAACATTTGCCATTGTCGTTGATAACCACAACTTAATCTAATCTTTGCCAAATAAAACCGTTGCGTTCTACTTTAGCTTAAAAAGGACAAACTCAAGGTAATCAACCTAATCAATTGTGTGTACTCACTCCAATTTGCATTGTTGAGAAGATGGTCCGTTGGCAAAAAAATCAACTCGTTTGTAAAAGAGAAACCTTGTTTTTTTTGGCAAAAACCCCTCCTGTTCTACGGTTTCACAAGCAATTCCAAGGTATACTATTTGGTTCAATCACTGTCTATATGCATCGTTTGTCTGTTTGCGAAACATTATTATATTTGCCAATACAATGCAAACAGTTAGTTTAGCAGCTTTATTATTATTAATATCGATTTGGATAAATCAAAATGTCGATGCTCGATCGCCTCCATACTTTGGTCCAAACGACCGTGGAATTCGAACACCGGCACAAACACAACTACGTGTCGATACAACGTTGGACATTTTCTTGATGGAAATTTTGCCATTCAAAGCAAGATTCGTATTGAAAAATGTCAGCAAAAACTGTTCGCGAGCCCTCACTCCACTGATCGATAATTGCTATAAAGACTATGAACTCGAATCGAAATACACGTTACGAGTGAGAGGCACAGCGGAAGAGTTGAAAGTGGGCTGTTGCAATCTGTGGAAGTACCACGAATGTGTGGTGGAGGCGGTCGAGAAGTTGGCTCACTACTCCTTCAAGGCTTGCAACGAAAATGATGCAGAGGCCGCGGAACAGGTGCTCGAAGCCACAGAGGCACAGCCCAAAGCGAAGCTCATGTGCGCAAACTACAGTTCACAGTCGTTTTACTGTAGTAATTTCATTGAAGGAAGTCTAGCACTGACACTGGTCATCATTCTGGGACTTTCAGCAGTGCTCGTGGCAGCACTTCTGGCAGGGTAAGATAAAAAATGGTTTAAAAGTTGTTTAAACTAATCTTTCTGTTTAGATTCATGTTCTACCTGTCAACCCTAAAAACCCGGATCATTTACATTCCAGCACCATCAAAATCCAATGGTTATTACTACTACAACGATGGGGTTGAATTGATGGAAAAAGGGAAAAAGCCTATCATAAATTGCTGATTTACTCTGAAAATAAGCTTAAAATTCAATATTGCATAGTTTTACAAGAAATTGCTTAAAAGACAGTTTTAACTTTGAATATTCCATCAACATCACCATATTATTATTATACAATACTGGACAAGACCATCCCGACCATTCTGACAAG
The DNA here is from genome assembly GCA_023373905.1 of Rhizoglyphus robini. Classification (NCBI taxonomy): domain Eukaryota; kingdom Metazoa; phylum Arthropoda; class Arachnida; order Sarcoptiformes; family Acaridae; genus Rhizoglyphus; species Rhizoglyphus robini. The sequence goes on along the minus strand of JAKIJQ010000129.1, from coordinate 514,577 downwards.
TGGACCTACGACCTACCGGGCAGTATTATTTTGGTACTCACTTTCACATACAGAAAATCGTATTCCAAGTGTATTCACGGATAAAACTGATCTTTAAAACTAATTTACAGACAAAAACAAAACCAAATTTACTCATTCTTACCAAAATTCCAACCAAAAAATATTTTCCAAACCAAAACTCAATAACTCAAACTCCAAACACAACGATTAGACAAAAAAAAATACAAAAGTGTAACATTTTTTTCTGCGGCAATTAAAATTTACAGAAATTTCAACCAAAAATAATTGGTTAAATGAAATTCCATTTAGTGACAAATTTTAAAAACCAGGATTTTGTCTTTTAAAAAAAATCCATTGTCCCATTGAGCGTTTAATAAATTTACCATCAAGACAATCATTACAAACAATACAAAAAATGAAACCAAATATTAGATTCGTGTTTATCGATTTTTATAATTTGTAAAACTTGGTAAAACAAATTCACGAAATATGCTATCAAAATACTTTCAAATCTCACGTACCACAATTTAAGCAGGATTACGCGTGTATTTGAATTTTTTTCAATAAAAAATGACCATTTGTCGTTAAATCAACTATCAGTTCTTTTGGATTTTAGGTTGAGGGAAGTTAATTTCAATATTTTACGCGATTCAAAGTTGATAAAAATAACAATAGAAATTTGAAAACTTTTATTGATTATAAATTAATTTAAATTGGAACTCTAAAAGTTAATGTTTAAATTGTAGCATCCCATTATACGGCAAGAACATTATTTAAAGTTATCGATTTACGAATCTACATTTTTTATTACCACTTAATTAAATCAGCAGGTAAACGCAAATTGATGCGATTTATTGATTTTCCATATCAACGACATGCATTTAAGTCAAACCAATTATCTGCTCAACTTGAAAGGTACATCAAAAGTTTTATCACTTCAATCCAATTCAATAGATAACCAGGATCTTTCCTTGTGTCCATTCACAGATGTTTATGGGGCAATTGAGTTCTTTTTTGTACATTTGACAGCGCCCATTGTGACATTGACATATAAATGCATAAAGGAATTTGCAATCTTTTGGCTACAAACTACGGACATTGCAAGTATTATTGATATGTGTGCGCGCGCTCTATGTCATTCCGTTAAGTAAATCAATTTGTACTTAATTAAATAGACACAAAATAACTAGTATTAAGTCACGCCGATGGCGTAAAGGAGGAGCGAACGGTATAGCCTATAGAAAATGTATTGAAAGATTTTACTTTCTTTACAGTAATTATTTAAGGCAATTTAAGGATAATTTAGGCACACATATTTTTGATTAAAAATGCTTTTAAATCGGTTCAAATATTATATTGAACAGTATTACCACATGTAAAATGTTTTAAGCAATGATAATAATTGAAATCTTTTAGACTGAAGAAAATTATTCTATCTCTCGAAATGAGAGAGAATTTTACGTTAAGTAGTGAAGCACAAAATCGTCCAAGAGAATCCACAAGAGAGTTCTAGACAGCAGAAATAGTGCATTCTGGAAATTACCATCAACATATAACAAAAAATATCTATTTAGTTTTCAATCTCATGAGTTTGAAGCTTTATACCCATAATAGGATATAATCGAAATATAAAAATATCAATATATAAAGGTAATCGATTAAATGTTCTGCGAATACATTTCCACTATCGCAACCAGCAAAATATATTCTTTTTATATGTTCTAGAATACATAATTTATTTGTATTCTCCATAAGTTACAGATGTAAACAATAGTAACCTGTAGTTGGCAATTGTGCAACACAACTTGAATAAACCATTTAACTTAATGAAAGCATTTAATGGTTTTATTTCAAATTACTTTAAGTTATGCACCAAAAACAGTGCTTTGCCAATAATTAGGTAAATTAGATGTGCTTTAATTGAAAGTGTATTAGATGGTGGGAGAAGAAAGCTCAAATTGTGTTTACTCGATTTAATAGATCATACTTGCAAAGTACACGTCTTGATTGTGGACCAATGTTTATGAACAGATACAGTCAACAGTATTCAATTTGGTCCAAAGTTGACACAATCACACCTATTGTGTGAATCACAGCACTCCTGTGTCGGTGTGTTTGTCAATGCGCATCCTCTTTGCGCACAGCGGGCGCGCTGTTCGGCGTGTGTGCTAATCTGTTTTGTACTGCCACTGTGTACACTTGGTCCTAACACATTTCTATACAAAATTTGATTATTTTTTTGAAAAATCGCTGCTCCGTTGACCTTTGACTTATTTGCCAAAAGGCACAACTTCACCCCTACCAGAACACTGTGTAAAATTTTCAGACCGATCCATTGAGCTGTTTAGCCGGAATCGTCTACACAAGCCTTTTCCTATCAAGTGGCGCCAGAGGACTCGTTCACTCACAAACTCACACCCTCGCTTCGCTCGGGCGTGAGTTTGTTCGTTCGCTCCTCCAATTAAGATAGACAAAAAAAATATTGAGAAACGATGATATTTGTGTGTTCCAAATCGTGTTTGTTGTCGTAGTACCAAAGCAAATCAGATTTTGCTGAATGCTTAAAAGCTTGAAGAGCGCATATGCTAAGATTTTGATAAAATAGTGGCGTCAAGCCGTCTGTCAACGATGTCTGTTATGATTCGATCTATAAACGTTGTGTTTGTGTGCTTGGCATGTTTCCAACATCTCAATAAACTGTCTCGTGCCTGACAGACGGCTTGGCGCCCACTGTACTTATGCCTTGCATCAAAAGTGACAAAAATGACATATTGCTTACAAAAAAGAAAATAAATCACTTACCAAAATGTTTGGAGTAGCGCGTTTGGTTGAGATAAAATCAGAAGCTAGTGAACGAGTTGAGTACTGTTCTTCCAGGACGCGTTGTTACGGAGGACATAAGGAATGAAATATTTAAACGCATATTGTTTTGATATTGAAATGAGATTAAAAAAAGATTTGATAGCAGAGGTTATTCACTTGTTTCAATATAAAGTGTAAATAAACTTTTGTGTTTGCATTTTGTTGAAAACAGATTCGGTGAATTTGTTTGATAGAAGTTTAAAAAAACGCATTAAACATGAAGAATCTTTTTGGGAACACAATGGTTCTGCTAAGAATTCGGCAAACTACAATGACAACAACAGGTGAATGAACGAGAGCGCATGTTTTGACGAGATTGCTAGAAAGATTTCATGATTCTTGAATTGAGATAGTAATATCTTGAACGAACTCAGAAAGGGCACAAATTTTGCAGTGTCTATCGTGCGAAGTACGAGGCCCAACTTGTTTCCCAAACCCTCAATTAGTAACCATATTTCAAAAGTAAAGAAAACAGTCAATTCCCAACAAACCTCCATTCATTTTCACCACTTACTTGTTTCCCAAACCCACTATTAGTAACCATATTTCAAAAGTAAAGAAAACCATTAATTCCCAACAAACCTCCATATATGTTGGGAAATCAACTTTGGATTATAAAATGAAGTAATACGAAGTTCATGATGTTCACTGACTAACGCAATTATCAAGATTGAGTCATTCTGAATGACCTAAATCAAGCAACCTAATTTTCATCCTATCATTACTAGTACGAATGTTCTTATAATCTTGAATATTGCTACCTGATGTACGCGTATTTACAGATGATTTAATGACGCAATAAAAAGTGACGATGATGCGTGTTGTCAAAAAACAATTAAAGTGCTAATCTTTATAATATTAAAGTAAAGTCGGAAAGTGTCGTCGTCGTCGTCGTCGTGGTGGGATCGCTCAAAGGTACAGAGTGGGACATGCGCAGTAGAGACATTCTTTCATATTCAGTACACACACACACACACAATGCACTATTGACAGTACACTGTCCCTATCTTTATAATATTAAAGTAAAGTCGGAAAGTGTCGTCGTCGTCGTCGTCGTGGTGGGATCGCTCAAAGGTACAGAGTGGGACTTGCGCAGTAGAGACATTCTTTCATATTCAGTACACACACACACACACAATGCACTATTGACAGTACACTGTCCCTATCTTTATAATTTTTATAATATTAAAGTAAAGTCGGAAAGTGTCGTCGTCGTCGTCTTCGTCGTGGTGGGATCGCTCAAAGGTACAGAGTGGGACTTGCGCAGTAGAGACATTCTTTCATATTCAGTACACACACACACACACAATGCACTATTGACAGTACACTGTCCCTATCTTTATAATTTTTATAATATTAAAGTAAAGTCGGAAAGTGTCGTCGTCGTCGTCTTCGTCGTGGTGGGATCGCTCAAAGGTACAGAGTGGGACTTGCGCAGTAGAGACATTCTTTCATATTCAGTACACACACACACACACAATGCACTATTGACAGTACACTGTCCCTATCTTTATAATATTAAAGTAAAGTCGGAAAGTGTCGTCGTCGTCGTCGTCGTGGTGGGATCGCTCAAAGGTACAGAGTGGGACTTGCGCAGTAGAGACATTCTTTCATATTCAGTACACACACACACACACAATGCACTATTGACAGTACACTGTCCCTATCTTTATAATATTAAAGTAAAGTCGGAAAGTGTCGTCGTCGTCGTCGTCGTCGTGGTGGGATCGCTCAAAGGTACAGAGTGGGACTTGCGCAGTAGAGACATTCTTTCATATTCAGTACACACACACACACACAATGCACTATTGACAGTACACTGTCCCTATCTTTATAATATTAAAGTAAAGTCGGAAAGTGTCGTCGTCGTCGTCGTCGTCGTGGTGGGATCGCTCAAAGGTACAGAGTGGGACTTGCGCAGTAGAGACATTCTTTCATATTCAGTACACACACACACACACAATGCACTATTGACAGTACACTGTCCCTATCTTTATAATATTAAAGTAAAGTCGGAAAGTGTCGTCGTCGTCGTCGTCGTGGTGGGATCGCTCAAAAGGTACAGAGTGGGACTTGCGCAGTAGAGACATTCTTTCATATTCAGTACACACACACACACACAATGCACTATTGACAGTACACTGTCCCTATCTTTATAATATTAAAGTAAAGTCGGAAAGTGTCGTCGTCGTCGTCGTCGTCGTGGTGGGATCGCTCAAAGGTACAGAGTGGGACTTGCGCAGTAGAGACATTCTTTCATATTCAGTACACACACACACACACAATGCACTATTGACAGTACACTGTCCCTATCTTTATAATATTAAAGTAAAGTCGGAAAGTGTCGTCGTCGTCGTCGTCGTCGTGGTGGGATCGCTCAAAGGTACAGAGTGGGACTTGCGCAGTAGAGACATTCTTTCATATTCAGTACACACACACACACACAATGCACTATTGACAGTACACTGTCCCTATCTTTATAATATTAAAGTAAAGTCGGAAAGTGTCGTCGTCGTCGTCGTCGTGGTGGGATCGCTCAAAAGGTACAGAGTGGGACTTGCGCAGTAGAGACATTCTTTCATATTCAGTACACACACACACACACAATGCACTATTGACAGTACACTGTCCCTATCTTTATAATTTTTATAATATTAAAGTAAAGTCGGAAAGTGTCGTCGTCGTCGTCGTCGTGGTGGTGGGATCGCTCAAAGGTACAGAGTGGGACATGCGCAGTAGAGACATTCTTTCATATTCAGTACACACACACACACACACAATGCACTATTGACAGTACACTATCCCTATCTTTATAATATTAAAGTAAAGTCGGAAAGTGTCGTCGTCGTCGTCGTCGTGGTGGGATCGCTCAAAGGTACAGAGTGGGACTTGCGCAGTAGAGACATTCTTTCATATTCAGTACACACACACACACACAATGCACTATTGACAGTACACTGTCCCTATCTTTATAATATTAAAGTAAAGTCGGAAAGTGTCGTCGTCGTCGTCGTCGTGGTGGGATCGCTCAAAGGTACAGAGTGGGACTTGCGCAGTAGAGACATTCTTTCATATTCAGTACACACACACACACACAATGCACTATTGACAGTACACTGTCCCTATCTTTATAATTTTTATAATATTAAAGTAAAGTCGGAAAGTGTCGTCGTCGTCGTCGTCGTCGTGGTGGGATCGCTCAAAGGTACAGAGTGGGACATGCGCAGTAGAGACATTCTTTCATATTCAGTACACACACACACACACACAATGCACTATTGACAGTACACTATCCCTATCTTTATAATATTAAAGTAAAGTCGGAAAGTGTCGTCGTCGTCGTCGTCGTGGTGGGATCGCTCAAAGGTACAGAGTGGGACTTGCGCAGTAGAGACATTCTTTCATATTCAGTACACACACACACACACAATGCACTATTGACAGTACACTGTCCCTATCTTTATAATATTAAAGTAAAGTCGGAAAGTGTCGTCGTCGTCGTCGTCGTGGTGGGATCGCTCAAAGGTACAGAGTGGGACTTGCGCAGTAGAGACATTCTTTCATATTCAGTACACACACACACACACAATGCACTATTGACAGTACACTGTCCCTATCTTTATAATATTAAAGTAAAGTCGGAAAGTGTCGTCGTCGTCGTCGTCGTCGTGGTGGGATCGCTCAAAGGTACAGAGTGGGACATGCGCAGTAGAGACATTCTTTCATATTCAGTACACACACACACACACACAATGCACTATTGACAGTACACTGTCCCTATCTTTATAATATTAAAGTAAAGTCGGAAAGTGTCGTCGTCGTCGTCGTCGTGGTGGGATCGCTCAAAGGTACAGAGTGGGACTTGCGCAGTAGAGACATTCTTTCATATTCAGTACACACACACACACACAATGCACTATTGACAGTACACTGTCCTTATCTTTATAATATTAAAGTAAAGTCGGAATGTGTCGTCGTCGTCGTCGTCGTCGTGGTGGGATCGCTTAAAGGTACAGAGTGGGACATGCGCAGTAGAGACATTCTTTCATATTCAGTACACACACACACACACACAATGCACTATTGACAGTACACTGTCCCTATCTTTATAATATTAAAGTAAAGTCGGAAAGTGTCGTCGTCGTCGTCGTCGTGGTGGTGGGATCGCTCAAAGGTACAGAGTGGGACATGCGCAGTAGAGACATTCTTTCATATTCAGTACACACACACACACACACAATGCACTATTGACAGTACACTGTCCCTTTCTTTATATTATTAAAGCAAAGTCGGGTTGTGTAGTGGTCGTCGTAGTCGTGGTGGGATCGCTCAAAGGTACAGAGTGGGACTTGCGCAGTAGAGACATTCTTTCATATTCAGTACACACACACACACACAATGCACTATTGACAGTACACTGTCCCTATCTTTATAATTTTTATAATATTAAAGTAAAGTCGGAATGTGTCGTCGTCGTCGTCGTCGTCGTGGTGGGATCGCTCAAAGGTACAGAGTGGGACATGCGCAGTAGAGACATTCTTTCTTATTCAGTACACACACACACACACAATGCACTATTGACAGTACACTGTCCCTATCTTTATAATATTAAAGTAAAGTCGGAAAGTGTCGTCGTCGTCGTCGTCGTGGTGGTGGGATCGCTCAAAGGTACAGAGTGGGACATGCGCATTAGAGACATTCTTTCATATTCAGTACACACACACACACACACAATGCACTATTGACAGTACACTGTCCTTATCTTTATAATATTAAAGTAAAGTCGGAATGTGTCGTCGTCGTCGTCGTCGTCGTGGTGGGATCGCTCAAAGGTACAGAGTGGGACATGCGCAGTAGAGACATTCTTTCATATTCAGTACACACACACACACACAATGCACTATTGACAGTTCACTGTCCCTATCTTTATAATATTAAAGTAAAGTCGGAAAGTGTCGTCGTCGTCGTCGTCGTGGTGGGATCGCTCAAAGGTACAGAGTGGGACTTGCGCAGTAGAGACATTCTTTCATATTCAGTACACACACACACACACAATGCACTATTGACAGTACACTGTCCCTATCTTTATAATTTTTATAATATTAAAGTAAAGTCGGAATGTGTCGTCGTCGTCGTCGTCGTCGTGGTGGGATCGCTCAAAGGTACAGAGTGGGACATGCGCAGTAGAGACATTCTTTCTTATTCAGTACACACACACACACACAATGCACTATTGACAGTACACTGTCCTTATCTTTATAATATTAAAGTAAAGTCGGAATGTGTAGTCGTCGTCGTCGTCGTGGTGGGATCGCTCAAAGGTACAGAGTGGGACATGCGCAGTAGAGACATTCTTTCTTATTCAGTACACACACACACACACAATGCACTATTGACAGTACACTGTCCATATCTTTATAATATTAAAGTAAAGTCGGAAAGTGTCGTCGTCGTCGTCGTCGTCGTGGTGGGATCGCTCAAAGGTACAGAGTGGGACATGCGCAGTAGAGACATTCTTTCATATTCAGTACACACACACACACACAATGCACTATTGACAGTACACTGTCCCTATCTTTATAATATTAAAGTAAAGTCGGAAAGTGTCGTCGTCGTCGTCGTCGTGGTGGGATCGCTCAAAGGTACAGAGTGGGACATGCGCAGTAGAGACATTCTTTCATATTCAGTACACACACACACACACAATGCACTATTGACAGTACACTGTCCCTATCTTTATAATTTTTATAATATTAAAGTAAAGTCGGAAAGTGTCGTCGTCGTCGTCGTCGTGGTGGGATCGCTCAAAGGTACAGAATGGGACATGCGCAGTAGAGACATTCTTTCATATTCACTACACACACACACACACACAATGCACTATTGACAGTACACTGTCCATATCTTTATAATATTAAAGTGTAGACATATTATTACATTTAATGCAACGGGAGAAGCGGACAACCCCCCGTTGCTTGCAACGGGGGGTTTTAACAAGTCAACTGCAAACGCGAGCAGTTTGCGGAGTGAAACGCAGCAAACGCGAAGCGTTTGTGTTGACTTGTTATTGGTTAATTGTACGAGTAAGTGCATCATTTGCTTAAATGATGACAATTAAGAACCTTTAAGCTCACTGATCTGTACAATTGACGTAAATGGGTAATCTATGCAAATTCTGTAAAGATTGTTGTACTCAATTTGTTAACGATTACGCTTAGACAATATACGTATTTTAAAAATCAATGAATTTTTAAAAGCATAAGAATCTTTATGGATAAATATTTTTGGTTCAGTATGTTTGCAAAAATCTGTACGTACTAAGATTTATTTGTATTAAGATTTAATTATCTGTCCTGTACTTGATTAAGCGCACGTATTGAAACGTTTGAAAACGTATTTGATAAAGTATGATGTTGTTGTTGTTTTTGTCGGCGAGCTGTCTACCATTTACGATGTTTGTCTGCTATTCGATTTGCATACGTTGTTTGTATGCTTTGCATGTGATCAAAATGTTTGACTTAACAGACTGCGTGGCGCCTGACAGTAAAAGTGGCAGCAACTTGATGTTGTCTGGCGCACACAAAATCTAATCAAATCACTTACCAAAATCTTGACGATTGGTTGACGTAAAAGGTGTGTGAGTAATGAGTAAACGAGTTGGTCACGTTTCCAGGACGCGTAGTTACGAGACATGCAATGAATGGTAAATGAACAGAGATTGTTGATTTGTTGAGGAACGTAGGATGTCTGGTACATTTCAAGACAAAAAACAGGAACAAGGACACAGAGAAGGAAGCACTATGGGAAATTTCATTAGAACAGCAACAACAATCGCAAACTGTTGCTTACAACGAGGCTTTTTGTGCATGATGACTAATGTTCACATAGTTTAATGAATCAGTGTTTAGTGCATGAATGATGCATCATAATGTGATGTTGCAAAGTTCATATTTCACAACATTAGATTGACATCCTATCCTATTGTTTCTTTTACTAAAAATAACACAGAGAAAAAATTTCTGTAGATTTCTATTGCGATTTTTATCAACATCATAAATCCGAAAAATACTGAAATTGTCTCTTTTCGATTTAAAATCAAAGGTTCAGACAATTGATCACTGACAAAGAGTGATCGTCAATTTAGCCTAAATATCAATGTGTAATTGATTTGGATGAAAGTAAGCTTATTTTGTAGATTTTGATTAGCAGAATCCAAATATGCATATCATATTACTGTCTGCTTAGCAGATGTGGGTCAAATGGATCCAAGACAAAATAAAAAACGACAGATGACATTCATAAAACTCTCTTTATTGATAAAGCTATACACAAGTTGAAAACGACAAAAGGAATTATAAATGAACTTTAACTTGACTTGAACATCGAAAATAATGATAAACTCGTCAAATCCGCAAGTGATTCAAGTGCTTCAGTCTATTTTTGCTTTAAAACATTCATCTTTTACACTGTAAGATCTAAATTGCCGTTAATGTCAGTTTATCTTTCCGTTTAAACTTTAATTTGACTAGCTTATCAACAAAAGTCATGTGTTAAACATAGATTTGATCGCGTTCAATGCAAAATGACTCGTTTGTTTTGAACTAACAAATGTGCTTAGTATGAAAGTCCTACCAAACTTCTCCAATCTTTGGATACAATTTTTGCACCAACCAGTTACCGGACAGATAAATGATATACATTTTTAGAATCAGTATTCAAAGAGCTTTAAATTGATACTCAATTCAAGAAAATTGAACGCACATCAAAATTTAGGCTAAAAACAGCCTGTTTTGACGGTCACTCTTTACAATTTTACTAGAAAAAAAAACATTCTAACACATGCGTAATCCTGTTTAGATAGTATGACATGTTTGATTGCAAGGCTGTTCACATTTGTTTCAATATCAAGTATAGAAACATTGTAGTGTTTGCGTTTGATTGAAGTTGATTTGTTTGATCAAACTTTACAAATTACAAAGTGCATTAAACATGACGAATCGTCGCATATTTTTTCTCATTTTTTGTGATGATTGCCTTGGTGATGGCAAATTCAGGGAAAGCTCAATGGAGTCCTGGATTTGAACGACAAAACTTTTTCCCAAGACGAAATCCCGGATTGATCACCAAAACGTTCTGGTGGACGTTTCGTCTAATTTAACTATTTTTTTAAATTCTGCAATTTTAATTTCAAATAAAATTGTTACATTTTGAAGTAGTCAGTATAGGATTGCTGTTTTGTAAAAGGAATTTTTTGTCAAAAGCTGTAATTTTTGGTTTGTTTTAGTCTGTAAATTGGCTTAAAAGATCAGTTTTATCTGTGAATACATTCGGAATATACAATTCTGCACGTGAAAATTGAGTATGCGCATGCGCAATAATACTGCACGTAGGTTCGATTGTGTCAGAATGGTCGCCGTGGTCCAGTATATATATATAAGTTGGTGAATGATTCAGTACATAGTTCAGCATATTCAAAATATATTCAAAATAGAACCTTCTTTTGAGAAGTTCTCGGAAAAGTCTGAATTTAGAGGATTTTAAACATCGTTTTTTGGTAGAATCTGATATTTAATCTGTTTTAAGTAGGGTTTTAAACCTTTTCCATCAATTCAACCCCATCATTGTAGTAGTATCCATTTGCTTTTGATGGTGCTGGAATGTAAATGATTCGGGTTTTCAGGGTTGACAGGTAGAACATGAATCTAAACAGAAATATTAGTTTAAACGACTTTTCAACCATCTTTCAGCTTACCCTGCCAAAAGAGCTGCCACGAGCACCGCTGAAAGTCCCAGAATGATGACCAGTGTCAGTGCTAGACTTCCTTCTATGAAATTACTACAATAGAACGACTGTGAACTGTAGTTTGCGCACATGAGCTTCGCTTTGGGCTGTGCCTCGGTGGCTTCGAGCACTTGCTCTGCTGCTTCCGCATCATTTTCGTTGCAAGCCTTGAAGGAGTAGTGAGCCAACTTCTCGACCGCCTCCACCACACATTCGTGGTACTTCCACAGATTGCAACAGCCCACTTTCAACTCTTCCGCTGTGCCTCTCACTCGTAACGTGTATTTCGATTCGAGTTCATAGTCTTTATAGCAATTATCGATCAGTGGAGTGAGGGCTCGCGAACAGTTTTTGCTGACATTTTTCAATACGAATCTTGCTTTGAATGGCAAAATTTCCATCAAGAAAATGTCCAACGTTGTATCGACACGGAGTTGTGTCTGCGCTGGTGTTCGAATTCCACGATCGTTTGGACCAAAATATGGAGGCGATCGCCCCTCAGTTACATCTTGATTGAAGTTCAAAATAGTCAATAATAAGAACAACGTTTCTAAAATAATCCACTGCATTTTGAAGCTAATCTTGGTAAGGGTAATATTATACCAAAAGTGGAACGATACATGTATGGTATCGAAACTCCAAAATATTTGAATGATTCAAAAGATTTTCAAGACAAATACCTTGAATTGGGTTTTCTGCAAATGCAAAAGTTTTGGGTCTCTTTTGTCCGCAATTAAGCACAATACAACACATTCATTGTTAGCAAAATTAAAAAAGTCAACCTAATGTGGTGCACAATGTAGTGCATTTATACGCTTTATCATTTCAATATTTGCTCATAGTGTTGCTATCACTGTTGGTATCAAAGGTTTAATTAAGCTTTATACGAGTAATACAATAAAATTGTACATGCATAAATGGAAATGCACTTATGTGAAAGTACTCGTATAATCCCACTCATTCTAGATCAAAACCAAAACGCTATTTATGAAAGTCTCATAGTTTTAAATCTTTCAGAAAAGTGTATTGTCATTGAAAATTGTCACAATTCATTATAAAACAAATTTTATAACAATCGAGTACAATTAAGTGCAATCCAAAGTAACCTCGAACATTCCAGAATAATTCTAAATCCTTTACTTTAAAATTTTAGTCAAAAATTCCTGTCAAAAAGAAAAATGGATTCACAAGCCAAAATTCCAAATGTTAACGCTCAATAACAACGAGAGTTACTATCTAACTGTCTAATCAATCAATTTGTACATTTACATGTATTTATGTACTTTACCATCTATGAATGTCGTACTTGCGCTTATTAAAATGACACAAAAATCCGTTTTCTTTTCAAATAATCTAAGAAATTTATTGAATCTTAAAATATTAGTTAACACAATTTGAGTTGCATAATTTTAAGTCAAGTGAGATCTTAAAAAATAATCTAGATAAAAAAACGTTATAGAAACGTTTAAGTCAATTAGCATCCCAAGAAATATTTCAAAGATTGCATTACACAACAACAACAACGTTTTGAATGTTTTGAATACAAAAATGTGAAATGAAATGCTTTGAAATTGGATTGCATAAGTCTAATTACACTATTGCACAAGTAATAATAATATCGTATGCAAGAAAGACAATGAAATTGTAACACCCAATAAACAGCCAAGAGTAATCAAAATGTGTTTCATTTTGTATCCTGATTCTTGTCCGGATTCAAAGGTGTTTGTGTTTGTTTATGTCGAACTGATCCGTAAAGTAGACCAAAAGTTAAAGCAAGAATGTAAACTTTATTATGCCACTCTATTGTGACAATAAAAAAACAAACCCACAACAAGTGTACATGTAAATGCTAAAGACGTAATTAAAGTTGTGTTTTGTTGCGCATTATACATTTTGGGGCATAACTTTTGAGAAGATTCTAATTTAAAGGCTTTAAATTTTAATCCATATATACAGATCATGACAAATTCAATTTTGTTAATCTAAATAAGCAAACTTAATGTCACACCGACGCAGTCTATCACCAAAGTCAGCTACCTAACACACCGCTACCAAACACTACACTTAAATCAATTTGTTGTCTATTTAACCGAATGTGTCACAACTCTTTTCTTTGATTTATAATTTCGATTAACCACAAGATCTTCATACAAATCAGCGATCACTTTAGGGTGAGCAGTGAACAGTGCATTCCAAGCACTTGTCTCTTGAATGATTTGAGCATTCTGATTGACAATTTTAATGCATCTCTCCTTCAGTCTTTGTGCATTGTGTTTGTATGCAAGCAGTAAGTATTTGACTGATTGTTGAATGTTTTGTGCTAATGCGATTGTTTCGAGTTGGTCCAAAAGGATATCTTCACATATCGATTTCAGCTGATCTTCTTTGTACAAGTCAGATAAAATCAAAAGCTTTTCAGCCAATACATGATCCACTTGATTGGGACAGAACTGTCCAGTATAGATAAATCTTAGTACTTCCTGTGCAGCTGCCACATCGTCGATACAATCAATTTGAAACTCTGTGTCGCTATCTTGAGTCCGATTTAACATTTCTCTTAATACTTTCGATCGTGCTGAGAGGACTGCTTTATGGAAATGAAGTTTTCCACCGCTAAATTGGAGGAATGAGTCACTTGGCTGTCGATTGTACAAAAGTGATTTGAGTTCGGGTAAAATTCGTATGGGAACTTTCTCTCTTGGAAATTGTGCCGTAGGTTCTCCAACTAAATTCAACTAAATTATTTTTCATTTTTTATGCGATTTCAACATTAATTTCTCTCTTACCTCAACAAATATCCTCAAAGTGTCTATCAGAAGCAGTCCATTAGAAGTGAAATAATTCTTATCGAATGGCTTGTCCACACACTCGTACTGCAGTTCGCCTTCAAACAGTTTGATCAAATTGTCTACAATGCGTAACAATTACATTATATAACTCGAAAATACCTCAAAAGCATACCTTTAGTACACAATTTGTGTCCATTCTTGTCAAGAATTGATATTTTCAAACAAACTTTTGTTGCTTTTTCAACACTTTTGGTGAGACACAAATAGAGCAATATAGTGTCCTGTGATTGGTGTGGATCATTGTTCAAACGAAGAAAGAAATCGTGTTCAGCAGTACTAAATATGCTCGATTGTAAAAGTTGTTGATTACAAAAGTTTGTGATACACCATTCGTAGGCACAGGACTCAACAGGATTGGATGTGACTGCCTGGGTGAGAGCTGATACATCGCACAGTCGTTTCACTTGCCACTTGTTGTACAAATTGGATGCAATTGCCAATTGTTCACATGATTGTTGGAATTCTCGCATATCGCTTACCGATGAATTGTGACCAACCTGACAAAGGTTGTTTTAAACAACCTTCATATACCAAATGCTCATTGGACACAGACACACACACACACACACACACTCACACACACACTGATGTGGTGATGATGACTGTTGTGAATTGTGACCAACCTGACAAAGGTTGTTTTAAACAACCTTCATATACCAAATGCTCATTGGACACAGACACACACACACACACACTCACTCACTCACTCAATGATGTGGTGATGATGACTGTTGTGCATTGTGAACAACCTGACAAAGGTTGTTTTAAACAACCTTCATATACCAAATGCTCATTGGAAATTGTTGGTGACATGGTTCGCCAGAACCTAAACGTCAAATTTGATTTGTCCGAGCACGAAGATCTTCCAGGACGAACCATCCGAAGAGGAACCTAAGAATCGAGAACCAAAGATCCGAGCAGCATGGGAAATAATCGAAAACGAAGTTTGGCCCAAGCTGATAGAGGAAGGTATCAAGATTGGACCTCACCACTTGGTCGCCCGAATGTTGGTTGCACCAGAAGAGAATCGAATTTTCGTGAGTGAAGCACTCGAACTCTTCGATCAGGAGGAAAAGAGAATCGGATCTTCATAGATCTACAAGAATCACTATAATTCGTCTAACGATTGGTTTATTGTCTTTCTATATTATTTATATCTGCTTTTGCTTGTTTGTTTTTGTTTTTGTTTATGTTAATGTTTATGATTTTAATTTTACTTTCTTAAAACTCACCATTTTACAGCACTTTTCTCAGCATACAACTCAGGAAGTCTTTTCTTGGTCGGTAAAAAGGCCACCACAATTAATCAAACATTTTCAAATTAATTACTAAAATGCAGAGTGGCCTAACAAAGTTGACAAATAAATAATGGTCTTTTGGTACTTGGTACAATGTAAAAAAATTAATTAATCAAAATATTATTTTCTTTTAGCCACACAAAAAATGGTTTTGTAAATTCATGAGATTTTAAAAGAAATTATTAAAAAATAAAATAAACGGAAAATAGATCATTAATTATAAAAGTTAGTCACCATTAAATAGTAATTATGTTGGCACAAACAAATTAGAAGTTATTTTATGTTCAGTTGCCTTCAAGGATACATTGGTGGTTGCAAAAACTTGTTTCAAAATTACTTGCATTTGTGTATAATTTGCATTTTGTTTCTAATAACCAGATAAAATGTGGTTCAACTTTGCTCCGATTTATCTCCTGCTAAAGCGCTTCATTATCCAACTATTGATTTTTTTGTTGGATCATTGTCAGCTTGTACTCACTCTAATTGTGAGACATTATCAATTTTTGTTCCGTCAAATTGATCCACTGCAAGCGATCATGAGGCAGGTATTAGATGAGGTTTACCTGCGGGCTCATTGCTATTATGAGCTATTCGTGATGCTGTTCACACTGTTGTACGGAATTGTTGGCTTTCAACTGTACGCAATTGGAACGCTTGAACCACTGTACACCAGTTCATACATCTTTACACATCAAGCAGTGCCGCGGCAAGTGTGGCCACAGTTGGATCTTGGCTTGTTGTTCGACATTGTCAATACATTTGGCATTTTGTTTGTGCTAATGTTCTTTAATCGACCATTGGAGGGAAAGTTCAAATTAACGCTTGATGACACTACAAACAGTACTGTCTTCCTTGGTCCAGTTCAGATTCAAAGTATAGAATCTAACAAAATGTTGAAACTTCGCAAACAAATCAAGCCAATTTTGATTAGTTCACTATTCGTGGTATCTGCACTTACCACTGCAGTATTAGAAGGTTTTGCGTTGTATGTGGATCAGAATCGCTTCCTGAATGGTTTCACACTGCTGTTTTGGATACTACTTTTTCCACAGTTTATGTTTTACCTTGCGTATTGTAAGTGTATTCACAAGTTTACGCTTTTTTTACCATCAAAGTATTGACATAACAAATTATTTAGTTGTCTTCGGCATGGCCATTTACATTACTCTCACGAGCATCTACATTCAGATTATTCAGAAGGGTCTGATGCGAGAATTGGTGCAAAATAATGAACGACTTAAAAATTTGAAGAAGAAACACGTCATCATCACTTGTCTACGCGAACATTTTCGTATCAACCACAGTATGATTGGTTTATGCAAAAGTATCGCAGCATACACAAATCACTGTTTGCCACTGCTCTCAGTAATATTTCCAGCCTACATTTCTGTTCAGTGTTATCTGTTGTATGTTGTACTGTACATTGATTCAACTCCTGTCATTATCAAACAACTGTTTCGGTTTTGCATTGTAGAATTGAATGGTTTTCTGTTTGTCTTCACACGACAGTGCGCAATCGTTGCGACAAATAATCAACGCATTACGAAGCTTAATCGAATTTTTTATTTGAACGCATTTGTCAAGCATCGAAAGTATGGAGTGGCGAAAACTGTTGGACGTAGAAATATGCTAACGGTAAAGATATACGAAAACTTAAATACAAATGTTAAAAAACTTACATTTCTCAGGCTCAAGCACTGCAGACATACAAACGATTCCAACTGTATTCGTTTCAAGTGTTTGGCAATTTTCGTATCACTTCCAAGACGTACACTTTGGTAAGTGCTTAGAACAAAATGAATACACATGTTTTTATGTTTTTATATGAAACCTTTTTAGATTTTAACATACATCAGTAGCTTCTTTATGTTCATGTGTCAGAGACAATTCAGCAATCTGAAGAAATAATTCTAAATCTATCATCACTGAGGAATAAAGGATTTTAGATGTAATTTAATTTCATCCATACTTCGTCTTTTGCATTCCGAAAAGTTTAATTTAAATTTATCTGTATAGATAATATCTATTAGATATAGCTGCTAATTAAATGATTGCGTTGCAAATAGTTGTTCATATTGCTAACCAACATTTAGCACCCAACGCAAATCTCAAGTCCTGAATGGAGAATAATTCCCTGGTAGTGGTCATTGTGACTCGAATAGGGGTTGAGGAATGTTTGTCTTTTAAGCTAAAGATCTATTTGACTAGCAAAATTGGTAATTTCTAAATGAAATTGCAACAATATAATCAAACAAGTCCAACAATCATTCTGGTATCAATGTCCAATTATATCCATGTATTTGAACAATGAATTCAGTCGAACATTTAGGCAGCGTCTCAGCTCAATTCAAGTCAGTTTGTCTCACAGCCCCGATTAAGCTAGCGTCCGCTTCTACTTCTCTTAACTGTCACCTTTCAACATCACCTTTGTACAACGTTTCGAACTATCCCGTGCAAACAATGGCATGTGGAAATCCCCCTCCCAACCAGCAAGAAGATAACCAGGCAGAGATCCTGGCCCGGGCTCGAGAGCTGGCCCGTCAAATAGCCGAGAATGAGCGGCTGCAGCGAGAGTCGCTTGAACGAGAAGCAGAAAGAGCTCGACAAATTCGAGAGAACGTGCAGCGAATTAGAGACGAAGAAGAGCGTCGTCGAAGACAACAACAGCAACAGTAAAGATTTATTGAATCAATCAATTCTTAAGCTTCGTTTGATGTCGTTATTTTTTGGCATATATTCTTTATACTATAAATAAATTCTATTTTTATTTGCTAATTTTGGATGTTGTTTGCTAAGTGTTTTATTTACGAATAATCTTTTTTTCAATCATGAAATAAATGAAAATGTATAATAGGATCTTGATAAGATACTTCAGGTTGCATCACTAGATGCTCGAGTTAAAAGCGTGTAAACTTTAAACGCGATTACCTACTGCACTTACATTTTGAATTTGCACATGCTTTCAAAATTCAAAATGTAAGCAGTTTTTGGAGTGAATTTTAGTATATAAAAGTTAGCATATGCTTGTACCAAATCACATCAGTTGTTTGATCAAACCAGTAATCAACAATCCAAAACATATTGTAACTTTATATTTCAACTAATTCTTTACACAAAAGGCCAGAAAATGTCTACCATCATCGACTCGTCTTTCCTGAAGCGTGCAACCTTTCGTCCACTCGGATCCGAAACCTTGGACATTAGGGATTACTCTCAATTTCATTTTGATTCGATCTTTGTTCAAATTCCCAACAAACGGACTGTTGATGATGACAAGTTTTGGCTTTACAATGAAATTCCTTCCACGAGTTAAAGCTTTCAACAATGATGGGCCATTCATCAAGCTGCAAGCAGCCAAATTGGCGGAATCTGTGCTGACACAGTACACTGTATCGATTTTAGGTGATGACAAGCAAAAGTTGTATTCTCAAGTGTTTTCCTGGAAGTTCTGTAAAGAAAATGAATCAAACTTTTCGAAATTGATTTCAGGATCTGAGCTCAAGAGAATTATGCTAGGAGATAGATTGCGATTGTTGATTGAAGTCCAGATTTTGGACGACAAGCCCAATCTCACCCAATTGGCACTGGATCAAATGACCCTCGATTACGCAACTTTATTAGAAAATGGCGCACACAGTGACGCTGTGTTGATTGTTTCAGGAAAACCCCTGCCTGTACACAAGAATATTCTCACAGCTCGATCGAGTCTGTTTGCAGAAATGTTCGAGAGTCAATCCAACCGAATCGAAATCACAGATTTGTCATACGAAATATGTCAAAATCTACTCTACTTTCTCTACACAGGAAAAGTGCCTCAACTCAACCATTCGAACGCATTCGAACTGTTTACCGCATCTGTCAAGTACCAACAGTCCCAGCTCGCCTCAATCTGCTCACAGCATCTGTCAGCACCTCACTCACCATCGAATCGGTTGTCAATGTTCTGTTGACGGCTGATATGGTTCGAGCAGTACAACTCAAGTCAAACTGTATCGATTACATCACCAAAAATGCCAAACAAGTCATGAAGACAGATGGATGGAAGTGCTTGGTCAACTAGAAGAAAATCGATTTGGTGATCGAGTTGTACGCAAAAATTGTCGTCAGAAATGAGATTGAGTGATAATTGGATTTGTGTGTAATACAATTTTATAGATTTTTTATTTATTTCTGCTCGTATGACTGACGCTTTTCAATGTATTTCTCCCATTGGGCGCTAGTGCCCCCAAAAATTTGGTACATTTTAAGCCTTTTGGGGACGTCATTGTGGAAGTGGAGGAGGTGTGTCTTTTGCCCACCAGCAAGGAGGAGCACTTGAATTGTAGAAGTTAGTGACGCAATCACATGTACTATGTGAAATGCCCATGTTTTTGACCAAATGCGCAGAAAACCAAAAATCACACGTGAAATCAATTTCGCGCATGTTTGTGTGTTAAACTTCTGAATACGTTGCTGTGCTCGTGTGCGTTTGTCTAATTTGTTGTTAAATGCGTACTTTGAGTGAAAACAAACGTCATTTGTGGACGGTCTTGTTTACTGCTCGATGCTGCATAAACACATTGTTTTGTTAACAACGTGCTCAAATTATTATTTCGCACAATCTTTTTGAGAGCATCGGTGGTCTCGAAGCGACTTTCGAGATATTTCAGCGAGTCCTGGAACGACATGCTGGCGATTTTTGCAGTCATTCCGCATTTCGAGGGCATTTTACCACCTTTAGCAATATAAACACCTCTGGCCACCACTTGCACACAACAAATCACAAAACTTCATAAAGCATCGCTCTCCAGCCTTCAATGTGACGGAAGCTTGAACATTTCTGTGTGTAATTCTAGGCCATTTTGATAGACGACAAAAGCAGAACCAATGCCGCATTCTGTCCCGGATCCATTTCTGTAAATGACTAAATCAGCATTGAGAAAACAGGATGAAGAAGCATACTTTGGCCGCTACAGTACTTTGCGAAGGATGAGCTGTTACGTCACGGTGTGAGTTTGAGCACTGAATTTCAGAGGAACCTGAAGAATCAAAATCTTAAACCATCGAACCTGAACCATCTCGTGGCATTAAACAATCGTGAACCACCATTGCAAGATGTGAACTTAATACACCCGCTCATGTTCAATTCAATGATAAACCACAAGCGATTGAATCTAAACAAGTTGACCGAAATTGACCACAAGTGGTGGACTGGACACACCAAGAAGCAAACTCTGGCTCAATCTTCTATAATTGCTACAACTAACAATCAACAAGTTAATAAGAATCTCATTTCGAAAAAACTCTTGCCCGTAAGCAAGCAAAGGAGAAGATTAGTAAACTGTAGTGATGGACTTCTTCCTAAATGGTAAATCGGTTATTCCAAGACGAACAAGGTGCTAACGGTGCTACACTGTTATATATCTGTGGATGCTATTTCATAAGTTTTCTGGACAACCCATTTTTTCATTAACAAATATTGTTTTTCTGTATGCTAGATTTTGTTAACTACAAACTGGTAATAGTTATGATCATGATCATGTAGCACTATTGAGTCTTGTGAGCAAATGGCGAATGCGAATGGGTGAATGAATGGAATCGTGCTTTGGTTTGAATTTCTACACTGGAATGGAGCCGTATTGTGTCTTGTGAAAAATTTCCAAAAGGAATTGTGCCTTGTAACTTTCCAGTGTGTTTTGGAGTTGCTTAGGTGCATGACATGCACTGCATGTTCTTAACACTTATTGAAAATCGATGCAATATATTTAGGTAAAATCGAAGATTTCGACTCTAGATTTTTTATTTCTAGATATTTAGAGTTGCGCGTGTAAATTAATAAAACATGTAAACAAACCTAACGCTTTTAAATTGATAAAACAAGAAAATTGAACGTGTAATTCATTTTGCAATATATAATAAAAAATCGTGCCCCAGGTGTAAATCCAGTCAAAGTAAGATAACAATTTATGAATTAATGAATAAGCCAAACTGTAAGTTTCAAGCAACAGATTTGCACTCAAACCAGAAGAAAAAAGTATTATTCATTCATTTTGATTGATTCTTCAGTTATCGTTTAGTCAATGATTTGTAGTCAAGTCAAGTCAATAGCAATAGCATTAATTGACCAATATAATGTTTTTTTTTGGTGCCGTCTCCCATGACAGAAATGAAATGTCATTGGTTACATTTCAGAAATGAACCAAAAACTATATAACAAGAATCATTGAATATAAATAGTAGCACCTTGGATATTAACAATTGTGACAAATTCACACAGGCACAAGCATTAAAATAATGGTAAACAGGAGTTGAATAAAAAGTTTAATGCTCATAGGTACAAGGTTAGCGTGATGTGAGAGGCTACAAATACACAGCCATGAAGTGCCAAATGGCAAAGATTAAATAAGCCAACAACAGGCTAGAGTTTGATCGTACCTAACTCAGATTGTTCTGTTGTATTTGCAGCAACAAGTATGCCACAATTCTTGCAGTTGCACCTGGGGCACGATTTTTTATTATATATTGCAAAATGAATTACACGTTCAATTTTCTTGTTTTATCAATTTAAAAGCGTTAGGTTTGTTTACATGTTTTATTAATTTACACGCCCAACTCTAAATATCTAGAAATAAAAAATCTAGAGTCGAAATCTTCGATTTTACCTAAATATATATTATATTTTTATTTCAAATAACGAATTGTCCTGAATTTAACACTTAATTGTCGAAAATTAAGTAGAGTAACTTCAGAAACTATTTAGCAAAATATTTTTGCGCAGTTTCAGAAATTTTGTTTCTTTTTCATGTCGTTGTACAACTCAATGATAAGTTGTTTGCTGATTTTGTTTGTGAAATTTTCATTTTCCATCAACCACGATGCTTGACTAAATGAAAAAAAAATAAAAATGTAGTTTCACTCTGTCAATCTCATATTATACAGCTTACAGATTGATGTAATCGAACAGAGTTGTCTTCAGCTTGTCAGCATTGAAAGTGTCCGCAAATGTTAGTAGAGTACCCACGGTATCACGATTCACCTGTGAGCACAACGAGTTTTCACATAGATTTTTCAGGCTTTCCAAGTTGTACTACAATTTTGATTATATTAATAAAACCAGTACAAAAATTCTCAATTTATACCTTGTCCGCAGCGATGAACAAGTCAGCAATGTTTTGGTCTTTTGGTTGGTACTTGCCACTGTAGATGTAACTCAGCAAGTCTCGAAACACTTCCAAACCAATGTCAATAAGTTCAATTTGATATTCATTTGATTCAATCATATCATTTCTGAACATTGCCTCAAAGACAGGTGACCGTGATGTTAGAAATGCTTTGTGTGCTCGAACTTCTTGACCCACAAACGCAACATCGCTGTATTTTCCACTTTCCAACAATCTGCCAAAGTCCTGACCAATCACGCTCGGCAGTGATTGGTCAGAAGGAAGCTTCGAAGATCTTCGAAATTTACTTTTGAATTTCCAACAATGCCAACCTGAGAAAAAATTTAGTATTTTAGTTAAAGATTAAAGAAAGTTAAAGAAGTTAAAAATACATCTTTAAATTATTTACTTCACAGAATATCGAAAGTTTTCCATCTAGAAGAAATTCGTTTTCTTGGTTCAGCAAAGTGTTTCGTTGAATGAGATTTTCAATTCCAAGTTTTGAAGTTTGCTCTATTACTCCTTTAAACACTATACGAGTAATTGTCTGAGCGGGGGGCGAAGCGAAGCTTCGCCAAAGCGAAAGACTTCTACCATGACTTTTTGTGTTTGTTGTAATACATTTTCCGGGAAAACTACTGAATCAAATTGCACCAAATTTTCAGGTTAAGCTTATGAACCAGCCACGAGTTGCATAAAAATACCAGATGGCCCAAAAACTCAAAGATAAGATAACGAACTTTAGCGCCACCTGGTGTTGAGAATTGTAACTATTTACAACATCAGCTGACATTTCAACACAACTCATGTGCAACTTTTTATCAGAGTGTAGACACAAATGTGTTTGGTTTGTTGTCAGTCGTGAATCAAAAATTCTAAAATGCATCACTTTTAGTTGTGCATTGTTTTTCAATACAATGGATGGATGATCTAAAGCAAGATCCAGATGAAGACCACCTGAAAGAAGTAGGAGACCATGAAGCTGTCTTACTCAACGTTTCCACCATTAACACGCAGAGGACTGATGCAACACCGACGACAATGAAAACCAAACCTGACCAAGTTCCTACAAAACCGTTTTATCCGTTGTCTGGATCACTCACTAACTGCAATCGAGATGATGAACCGCTAAGGAGTTTGATGAGGATATGAAGGCTATCCTACACCTGTGTGAGATACAAACGTTTTTTTCAAAACTAAACAGTGAAAACCTTTTT
Organism: Rhizoglyphus robini; assembly: GCA_023373905.1. NCBI lineage: Eukaryota > Metazoa > Arthropoda > Arachnida > Sarcoptiformes > Acaridae > Rhizoglyphus > Rhizoglyphus robini. The sequence continues at coordinate 490,430 of JAKIJQ010000129.1, read as the reverse complement.
ATTTTTTGCACGAATCAAAGAAACTGAAAATATGTTTCAGAATGAGAATCTCATGTATCTAAGGGAGATCCATGTGTGCACCTGATAGTTGGTATTTATCGACTAAAAAGTTTTTATAGACAAAAAACCAAATAGAAATCGAATTGATCAAGCTTTGATTTATTTGAAGAATCCGTCTGCCGACATGTGTTCATTGACACAAAATCGAACCAAAACATACACCGACATACGTGTTCACATGCTTGAACTATACGTTGACACACGATTTTGACGTGATAGTTAGCACTGGGATTCCATGATCCTTGAATTGGGATACAAATTCAGAAGAGAGCCATAAAAATTGCAATTGCGATCGGCCGAGGCACGAGGCCCGATCGCAATCTGCAATTTTTGTGGAACTTGTGGGGTAGGAAGGTGTGTGAGTTGTATGTTAACATCGAACAGAAGTTCCATCGGACACATGAACTCATTAATGCAACAAAAATCACCATTTAGAAAGATAATCGTTTTATATCTGAAAATTGGGATCTATCAACATTGAAACCTGTACTTACAGACTCGGTTGAGCCTGACAAAACACGAAGAACTTTTGTTTTCTAATCTTACAATCTGACAGAGAAAAAGTGATCTGGAGGGAACTATATCTGAAATACTGTAGAGATTACAATAAAAATAAACAAACATTTACTCTGGTTGTGGAGGGCTGGGTGCCCGCCCGCTCAGACTATGCTCCTTTGGAGCCAATGATGTTTATTTAATTTAATTAATTTAAGATAAAAAGAGTCCGTTGTTATCAACGTATGATGCATCATACCCTGTGAAAAACATTTTTCCTCTTTTGCATTAGCTATCGAAATTCTGCATTCGACAGTGACTTTTCGCTGTTCGCAATTGGCGAGGATTAAAAAGATTGAAACAAATTTTTCATTTCTTTTCTCATATCCTCGAGGATACATTGAAACGAATTGGAATGAAATTTTTGTGACTCTACAATGCTAAGCACAATTGGCCAGTGATTGAAATGGCGGTACAAGTTGTCAAAGTTGTCAATTGTCCACTTGTGGGCCAATGAAAGTGCCACTTGTGGTCGGGCGTTTGAATGACTTTCGGACACTTCGGACATGATTGAGCTGTTTTTAATTTGTCCATTTCCATTCACATGCAACTAATAATATAAATTCCAACTCAATCCAATTATTTCAAATCCTATAAGGCCACTAACCTCACACAATAGAGTCAACTTATCATAAAGCAACAATTCATTCGAGTGTTCAAGTAGATCTACTATGCGAATGTAATGTCCAAAACCAAAATGATCATGTCTTTCATCAAATGTTTGACTTAAAACTAATAAAACAGATACAGTTGTTAATCATTTTGCGCATTCGCATGCATGTGCAGACATACCTCGAGTATTGCGTTTATCTCCATTTGCATCTATGATCGATATCTGAAGCCAGACATTGGCACTCACGTGTTGGACCGAGGAGCGATATAAAAACAGTGTAACATTATTTCTGTGATTATCATTTTCTCCTTTTGGATTTAAGCTAAGATGAAATTGATTAGGAGGATCTTCTTTGTTGGCACTCAAGTAAAACTTGCTCGATTCAATTTCATTAAAATTCCACTCTTCTTTGTAAAAGTGTCCAAAATTGTCGATTGTCCACTTGTGCACAAGACAATACGCGTCTGAACTCATTTTGGGTACAAACGATCATCTACGAAAGTGAACTTCAAACAATGAACCAGTGCACAATCACGACAATTTTGTTTGTCTTAATCAATGAATATCTTTGAAACAAACGTCAAACTACCTCAAGTCACATTCATTGCCTCAATAATGTAAACCAACTATTATTGCTAGTTAGTCTAGCTCCATCAGAACGGACATCAACATATGAGCAACGCACAATCACATGATTTTATATACGACAAACCTCTAATAATGATAACAAAACGTGTATAATGTGTTACACGCCACAAAATGACAGTTTTGAATTTATTGAGTAAGCCTTAAAGTGACATATTTTCAATGTGTTAATGTTGTACCAATATTTGTTGAAATTTGAATAAGCAAAAAATTTACTGAATCATACATGAAAACTAATATTTTGTCTAAGACGTAGTTTTGTACATGTTATCTTTATTAGGGGTTTGCAAAATAAGTTTGTAATTAACAAAAGCATGTGATTGTTAGTTGCTCAAATATATGATGTTCATTCAAACGTGCAATTAACTAACTCACAAATGCTCAAATGGATCATGTATTTGCTGAAAAACTTTTGATTTTTGCAGACATGTACCAAGTAGAGTCACTTATGCCTATATGTGAAAATGTACTTTTGGACCATCTCAAAACAGCCAAATTAGCCCAAAACATTCAACAGTCAGTCAAATACTTGGTGCTAGCGGACAGACACGACGCAAAGAGGTTGAAGGAGAGATGCATCACAATTGTCAATCAGTATGCTCCAATTATTCGAGAGACAAGTGCTTGGAATGCACTGCTCAGTGCTCACCCTAATTTGGTCGCTGACTTGTACAAAAATCTTGTGACCAATCGAAAATCTAAATCAAAGAAAAAAGTTGTGGCATATTCGGTGAAATAGACAACAAATTGATTTAAGTTGTTTGCTTAATTTGTTAATTTTGGCATTTTGTTTTATGATGAAAAAGAAACAACTAATGTAATTCATTCACTCTATTGAAACATCTGTTAAGACATCAAAAGTTTGATTGAGCAATAGATTGCCTAAAGATTGTCAATCCAATGATATGATTATAAGGATACTTATAATGATATATTATTATAATTATAACTTTTGTTACCAAAAATTTTTTTGGCAAATAAGTTTTCGTAATTAATCAGATCTTTTGATTTTTAAAAGAATAATTATCTTTTTTGATAAATACTTTAAAGCGCATTTTAAAACAGTAGATTAACCAAAATCCGCACTAAGATTTAATTATCTGTCCTGTACTTGATTTAGCGCACGCATTGAAACATTTGAAAAACGTACTATGATAAAGTATGATGTTTTTGTTGTTTTCTCGTCGAGCTGTCTACCATTTACGATGTTTGTCTGTCATTCGATTTGCATACGTTGTGTGTATGTTTGGCATCAAATTGTCTAACTTTACAGACTGCGTGGTGCCTGACAATAAAAGTGGCAGCAACTTGATGTTGTCTGGCGCACACAAAATCTAATCAAATCACTTACTAAAATCTTGACAGTTGGTTGACGTAAAAGGTGTGTGAGTAAAGGGTGAACGAGTTGAGCACGTTTCCAGCACACGTAGTTACGGTACATGCAAGGAATGGTCCATCGTAAATGACCAGAGTTTGTTAGTTTGTTGATGAACGTTGTATGAATGATGTAGGTTGTCTAGTACATTTCAGGATACGACCAGGATCAAGGACACTGAGAAGGAATAATCTCAAACTGTTGTTTACAACGAGACTTTTTGTGCATTATGACAAATGTTCACATAGATGTAGACATGTAGATTTCTATTGTGATTCTTATCAACTTTATAAATCAGGAAAATACTGAAATTGACTTTTCTCAATCTAAAATCAAAGGAACCGACAATTGATAACCGACAAATTTACAATTTTACGAGAAAAACATTCTAACACATGCGTAATCCTGTTTAGATTGTATGGCATGTTTGATTGCAAGGCTGTTCACACTTGTTTCAATGTCAAGTTCAATATATAAACGGTTTTTTTTGTTTGTATTTAGTTGAAGTAGATTTGTTTGATCAAACTTAAAATATTACAAAGTGCATTAAACATGGCGAATCTTCAAATATTTGTTCTCATTTTTTGTGATGATTGCCTTGATAATGGCAAGCTCAGGGAACGCTCAATGGAATCGTGGATTTTTAAGACGAAACTTTTTCCCAAGACGAAATCCCGGTTTTGGTAATTGGTCACCAAAGCATTCTGGTGGACGTTTCATTCCGTTTAATTAACTTTTTTGTATTTTGTAATTTTAATTGCAAATAAAAATGTTACATTTTAGTTTATCGGTAATGTTTGGAGTTTGAGTTACTGTTTTTGGTTGAGAAATATTTTTTGGTTGGATTATTTGTCTGAAAGTTTGTTTAAGATCAGTTTTATCTGTGAATACATTTTGAATATACGATTTTGATTGTGAAAGTGAGTACTCTATAATACCGTGAATTCATTTTGTCAGAATGATCGAGTTGGTCTAGTCCAGTATTATATAATGTACGATGGTGATGGTGGAATATATTCAAAATAAAACTGTCTTTTAAGATCTTCATTGGAAAACTATGAATTTTATGGATTTTAGACGTCTTTTCAGGACAGAATCAGCAATATTTATCTGTTTTAAGCAGGGTTTTAAACCTTTTCCATCAATTCAACTCCATCATTGTAGTAGTATCCATTTGCTTTTGATGGGGATGGAATGTAAATGATCCGAGTTTTCAGGGTTGACAGGTAGAACATGAATCTAAACAGAAATATTAGTTTAAACGTCTTTTCAATCAACTTTCAGCTTACCCTGCCAAAAGTGCTGCCACGAGCACAGCTGAAAGTCCCAGAATGATGACCAGTGTCAGTGCAAGACTTCCTTCCATGAAATTACTACAATAGAACGACTGTGAACTGTAGTTTGCGCACATGAGCTTCGCTTTGGGCTGTGCCTCGGTTGCTTCGAGCACCTGTTCCGCTGCTTCAGCATCGTTTTCGTTGCACGCCTTGAAGGAGTAGTGAGCCAACTTCTCGACCGCCTCCACCACACATTCGTGGTACTTCCACAGATTGCAACAGCCCACTTTCAACTCTTCCGCTGTGCCTCTCACTCGCAGTGTGTATTTCGATTCGAGTTCGAAATCTTTATAGCAATTATCGATCAATGGAGTGAGGGCTCGCGAACAGTTTTTGCTGACATTCTTCAGTACAAATCTTGCTTTGAACGGCAAAATTTCCATCAAGAAAATGTCCAACGTTGTCTCAACACGAAGTTGTGTCTGTGCCGGTGTTCGTATGCCACGATCGTTTGGACCAAAGTACGGGGGCGATCGCCCTTCAGTTACATCTTGATTGAAGTTCAAAATAGTCAATAAACATAATAAAGTTTCAAAAATAATCCACTGCATTTTGAAGCTAATCTTTGTAAAGGTAAAATTATGCCAAATGTAGAACGATACATGAATGGTATCGAAACGCCAAAATATTTGAATGATTCAAAAGAGTTTCAACACAAAAATACCTTGAAATGGATTTTCTGTAAAGTTAAGAGTTTTGGTTTCTTTTGGCCACAATTAAGCACAATACAACATTTATTGTTAGCAAAATTAGAAATAACAACCTGTCTGGTGCACAATGGAGTGCATTTATACGCTTTATCATATTTGCTCATACTGCTGCTATCACTGTTGGTATCAAAGGTTTAATTAAGCTTTATAATACAATAAAATTGTACATGCATAAATAGAAATGCTCTTATGTGAAGGTACTCGAATGATCACCCTCATTCTAGATCAAAACCAAAACGATATTCATTGAAAGCCTCACAGTTTTTCATGTTTCAGAAAAGTGTAATGTCGTAGAAAACTGTCACAATTCATTATAAAACGAATTTTACAACAATCGAGTACAATTAAGTGCAATCCAAAGTAACCTCGAACATTCCAGAATAATCCTGAATCCATTAGTCTAAAAATTTTGTCAAATATTCCTGTCAAATATAAAAATGGAGTCACAAGCCAAAATTCCAAATGTTAACACTCAATAGCAACGAGAGTTATTATATTTGTCTAAGCAATCAATTTGTACATCTACATGTATTAATACTTTACCATCTGTGAATGTCGTACTTGCGCATATTAATTAAAAATTACATAAAAATCCGTTTTCTTTTCAAACAATCTAAAGAAATTTATTGAATCTTAAAATATTAACACAATTTGAGTTGCATCATTTTAAGTCGAGTGAGATCTTAAAAATAATCTAGACAAAGAAAGTCGTTAAAAAACGTTTAAGTCAATTAGCATCCCAAGAAATATTAGAAAGATTGCATTACAAAACAACAACGTTTTGAACGTTTTGAATACGAAAATGTAAAATGAAATGCTTTGGAATTTGATTGCATAAGCCTAATTACACTATTGCACAAGTATAATTAATATCATCTACAAGAAAGACAATGAAATTGCAATACACAATAAATTTATTTATTGTTTAAACAATCAAAATGTGTTTCATTTTGTATCCTGATTCCTGTCCGGATTCAAATGTGTTTGAGTTTGTTTATGCTGAAATGTTCCGTAAATTAGACCAAAAGTTAAAGCAAGAATGTAAACTTTATTATGTCACTCTATTGTGACAATAAAAAAACAAAACCACAACAAGTGTACATGTAAATGCTAAAGATGTAATTAAAATTGTTTTTTGTCGCGCATTATACATTTTGGTGCATAACTTTTGAGAAGATTTTAATTTAAAAGCTTTAAATTTTAATCCATATATAAAATAGTTATTAAAAATTTTGAAATAAAAGGTTTTTATAAAGGTTCAAAAAGTGCAAATCTAAAACAAATTGAGAAATAATGATTTGTATTTTAATGATTTGCATTGTACTTTGTAGTACAATTTGTTAACAATGTAACGCCAGAGATTGTAAATGATGTACAAACATGAGGTTTCCCATGAAAATTTTAGCCCAAACTGACCCAAAGGCAATTTTTTTTATTGCAATAGTAAAATCATGACAAATTCAATTTTGTTAATCTAAATAAGCAAACTTAATGTCACACCGACGCAGTCTACACCAAAGTCAGCTACCTAACACACCGCTACCAAACACTACACTTAAATCAATTTTATGTCTATTTCACCGAAAATGTCACAGCTTTTTTCTTTGATTTATAATTTCGGTTGACCACAAGATCTTCATACAAATCCGCGATCACTTTAGGGTGAGATGTGAAAAGTGAATTCCAATCACTTGTCTCTTGAATGATTTGAGCATTCTGATTGACAATTTTAATGCATCTCTCCTTCAGTCTTTTTGCATTGTGTTTGTATGCAAGCAGTAAATATTTGACTGACTGTTGTGCAAATTTGGCTGTTTCGAGTTGGTCCAAAAGGATATCTTCACATATCGATTTAAGCTGATCTACTTGGTACAGGTCAGATAAAATCAAAATCTTTTTAGCCAATAGATGATCCACTTGACTTGGACAGACCTGTCCAGTATAGATAAATCTTAGTACTTCCTGTGCTGCTGCCACATCGTCGATACAGTCAATTTGTAATTCTGTGTCGCTATCTTGAGTCCGATTTAACATATCTCTTAATACTTTCGATCGTGCTGAGAGGACTGCTTTATGGAAATGAAGTTTTCCACCGCTAAATTGGAGGAATGCGTCACTTGGCTGTCGATTGTACAAAAGTGATTTGAGTTTGGGTAAAATTCGTAAATTGTAAAAGTTGTTGATTACAAAAGTTTGTGATACACCATTCGTAGGCACAGGACTCAACAGGATTGGATGTGACTGCCTGGGTGAGAGCTGATACATCGCACAGTCGTTTCACTTGCCACTTGTTGTACAAATTGGATGCAATTGCCAATTGTTCACATGATTGTTGGAATTCTCGCATATCGCTTACCGATGAATAGTGAGTTCGGATTTGAAACTAGAAAGGTATTGTTATTATTATGATTGCATAAAGGTCAATTTTACATACTTCAAATAATAATTTTAATTGATTTATATATTTGGGTTCCATTTGAGTAACTTTCCAGTCGAATTCTGCGAATGTTTTCCAAGGGCGTACTGAGTAGGCGATACTCGAAAAACAAATTATTCCACTTTCATTCAAAACCGATATGATTACATCGGCTGAGAGTTTTTCTGCATTATACTCCGAAATTAAACTAAAAAATATCTGAAATTGTTCACTTTCTTTGTGAGGCTTCGGTCTGAATCCAAAGACAAATTGAAGTTTGTCATCATTGACAGGAGATAATTTACTACACTCAAGATAGTTTGATTGCTTGTTTTGGTTAGCCTGAAAGTAGAAACAGAAATTGTCGATTGTCCAACGGTGGGCGTGGTATGTGACTTGGGTGATGGACTTGCTTGCAACAACTTGCTTATTTGGACTCACAAAATTGATAATTTCTTGAGTTTCGTCTAGTTTTTCATCATCAATCTCATCTTCTTCCACAAACATGACCTCACAATGAATTGTCAGTTTATTGTCTTTCAACAATTTATTTGTTGGATTGAAAAGATCTTTGTGCGATGTGTATCGTGGCAAGCCGCTTTCTGGTTCACCAAATCTCATTTTGCAGTCTATTTATTAATATTTGAAAGTATAAATATTGCTATATTAATTTATCAATACTTTGTTTGTTGTATTTGAATCCGACACTATCAAGTAGGGATATGCTATATATTACTTGACGCTTCCCTTGTGGTGAAACACCAAGACTTATCTACAAATAGTTTTGGTTTTCGTCGTTTGCTCCATTTGGGTACAAACGAAAATAGAATCGATGTGGATCCATGCTTGGCGAGAAGGGTGGAGAAAATATTGGCGATAGGCTAAAAAGATGTGGGTTAATTGAGTGGGGAGCAAAAGATTTTGTGGCATTTCCTGAAATGAAATTAATGGTTATAGCATGAAATACTTGGATCATACACTTCAACACTGACCACGACCACACATCTCAACAAAATTATCAACCTCCCAAGTGAACTCAGCCTGAACATTCTTTTCTATTGCATCTGTCACTGATGCAGTAAATTGCTTTTCAATTTGGGTGGCATGGTTGAAGAGATGATTCTCTTCAGTAGTGAGAATTTTGATCTCACAAAATATATCAAGTTTGTTTGCATTCAGCAAATCGCTTGAATGCTCGAGCAATTGCTCGACAGAAATACAACGAACGATAGAAATACTCAGTTTTTTGGTGAATTTCTTATGAACACCTAACAAAATAAACGAAACTTATTATTCGTCACCTTACACTTCAATTCATTTACTTCTTGTGAGAAATTTATTTCCATTTTTATCCAAAATCGAAAATTTCCACAAAACATTCGCATCCGAAAGTTGGTCCATTGAGAAGTGAAGCAGACCTATTGATAGATAACCTCGATGTTGATCGATGATTCCATTTGGATACAGACGAAGATAGAATTGATGATTTGCATCGGAAAGCGAATGAAATTTTTGTGACTCTACAATGCTAAGCACAATTGGCCAGTGATTGAAATGGCGGTACAAGTTGTCAAAGTTGTCAATTGTCCACTTGTGGGCCAATGAAAGTGCCACTTGTGGTTGGGCGTTTGAATGACTTTCGGACACTTCGGACATGATGGAACTGTTTTTAATTTGTCCATGTCCATTCACATGCAACTAATAATATAAATTCCAACTCAATCCAATTATTTCAAATCCTATAAGGCCACTAACCTCACACAATAGAGTCAACTTATCATCAGGCAACAATTCATTCGAGTGTTCAAGTAGATCTACTATGCGAATGTAATGTCCAAAACCAAAATGATCATGTCTTTCATCAAATGTTTGACTTAAAACTAATAAAACAGATACAGTTGTTAATCATTTTGCGCATTCGCATGCATGTGCAGACATACCTCGAGTATTGCGTTTATCTCCATTTGCATCTATGATCGATATCTGAAGCCAGACATTGGCACTCACGTGTTGGACCGAGGAGCGATACAAAAACAGTGTAACATTATTTCTGTCATTATCTTTTTCTCCTTTTGGATGTAAGCAAAGATGAAATTGATTGGGAGGATCTTCTTTGTTGGCACTCAAGTAAAACTTGCTCGATTCAATTTTATTAAAATTCCACTTTTCTCTATAAAAGTGGCCAAAACTGTCGATTGTCCACTTGTGCACAAGACAATACGCGTCTGAACTCATTTTGGGTACAATCGATCATCTACGAAAGTGAATCTCACACAATGAACCTGAGCACAAGCACGATTTTGCTTGTTTTAATCAGTGAATCTCTTGGAAACAAACGTTCAACTACCTCAAGTCACATTTATTGCTTAAATAATTTAAAATAACAATTATTTGCTAGTTAGTCTAGTTCAATCAGAATGGACATCAACATATGAGCAACGCACAATCACATGATTTTATACACGACAAACCTCTAATAATGATAACAAAAAGTGTACAATGTGTTACACGCCACAAAATGACAGTTTTGAAATTATTGAGCGAACCTTAAAGTAACATATTTTCAAAGTGTCCATGTTGGACCAACATGTGTTAAAATTTGAACAGGCAAAAAGTTTACTGAATCACATATGCAAACTAATATTTTGTCTCGTGTAAGACGTAGTTTTGTACATGTTATCTTTATTAGGGGCTTGGCGTAAATAAAAGCAAAATTAGTTAGTAATTAACAAAAGCATGTGATTGTTAGTTGTCCATATATATATGATGCTCATTCAAATGTGCAATTAACTAACTCACAATTGTAATTGTTTATTGAGCTAAAGAATGTGACACTGTAGTTGAATGTTTGTTTCCAAGTGATTCATTGATTAGGATAAGGCAAAATTGTCATGATTGTGCACAGGTTCATTGTTTGATGTTTACATGCAGAAGTTGCGTGTGCATATTAGCAAACTAACTTGCAGTTGATTGATTGCACCCAAGATGAGTTCAGACGTGTATTGTCTTGTGCACAAGTGGACAATCGACAATTTTGGCCACTTTTACAGAGAAGATTGGAATTTTGATAAAATTGAATCGAGCAAGTTTTACTTGAGTGCCAACAAAGAAGATCCTCCTAATCAATTTCATCTTCGTTTTCATCCAAATGGAGAAAAAGATACCGGTAAATATGAAAATAATGTTGCAATGTTTTTGTATCGTTCCTCGGTGCAACACGAAAGTGTCAATATCAGGCTTCAGATATCGATCATAGATGCAAATGGAGATAAACTCAAAACTCGAGGTATGTGTGCAAAATGCGCAAAAAAATATTTTATGATTATTAGTTTTAAGTCAATCATTCGATGAAAAACATGATTATTTTGGTTTTGGACATTACATTCGCGTAGTAGATCTACTTGAACACTCAGATGAATTGTTTCATAATGATAAGTTGACTCTCTTGTGTGAGGTGAGTGGTCTTGTGGGTTTGAATTAATTGGATTGAGTTGGATGTTATATTATTAGTTGCATGTGAATGGACACGGACAAATTAAAGACAGCTCCATCATGTCCGAAGAGTCCGAAAGTCATTCAAACGCCCGACCACAAGTGGCACTTTCATTGGCCCACAAGTGGACAATTGACGGCTTTGGCAACTTTTACAGTAATTGCAATCAGAGGCTAGATCTACTCAACATATTAGAGTCACAAAAGTTTCATTCGCCTTCTGACTCGAAACATCAATTCTTTCTTCGTCTGTATCCAAATGGATTCTTAGGTAAATACACTGGTCGTATGATGGTAAGTCTAAATCACTCCTCAATGGACCAACTTGAGGATGTGAGTGTTCTGTGGAAGGTATCAATTTTGGACTCCCTCGGAGAAAAGGCCTACACTCAATGTAATGATGTGAAGCGTAAAGTGATGAACATTAATTTGTCGCTTTTTTTAGCCAAACAAAGAAAATTTACCCAGAAAATAGATTTTTCCATACTTCATTTTTTGTCTGAATCGCAATTGCTTGCGCATTCAAACGAATTACGGCATGCTGTCAAACTCGATATATTTTGTGAGATTAAAATTATCACAACTGAAGAGAACTATCTAACTAACCATACCTCCCGAATCGAGAACATTTTTCTATCAAATCCACAAAATAATCCATCCCACGACTCAGTCCATATCAGAAAATGTGCTCACAAGTGGACAATACACAACTTTAGTTCCGTTTTATCGAATGAGTCGTCATCGAGTGAGGTGAAACTAGTCTCGTGTCGATTCTCCTCTTGTTCAAATGGATTTTATCTTTTTAATCTTTCAATAATTCCAAGTGGACACGATGAGGAGGGTCGTAGTTGCGTTTCATTGCAATTACATTCAGTTTCTACAGTAAAAGTGAATTTAATATTTAAATTGAGAATATCACTGATTGGTGCAAACGGAAGCAAATCGAAACTTGATGGTTCGTAATGTAGCATACATTTATTGACTTTGACTATTTTTAATTGTAATAGATTCGGTTTATAATGTTAAATTTCTGTTTGCGGCATCAGGCGGCCCTGTAATAACGAGGACCATTTCTCATGACGAATTGTGCCAACAAAAAATGTTGAATGACGCTGGTTCAATTACATTCTATTGTGAGGTAAATAACGAATGCTTGGCAAACTATCCAATAATGAAATTACAGATAGACGTGATTGAAAGCTGTGATGGGATTGATTTGTCTGAGGATGAGCAACAGTCATATTTTCGAATTTTAGCCAATCGCAAACTCGACGAACAGCAAGTGACTGAATCAGTGACAAACGCTATAGGAAAGAAAGTCAAGGTGGGAGTCACTTGGGAGCTGGAGAATTTTGTTGAGATGTGTGCACGTGGTGAGTGTTCAAGGTGTATGATTCTTGAAGTCTTGATAATATCATGATTGACTCATTTCAGAAAATGACACAGCATCATTTGCATCTCATCCCACTGACCCACATTTTTACTACACATCGCCAATATTTTTTCGAGCCCAGCCTCAAGGCATGGATCAACATCGATTCTATATTCGTTTGTATCCAAATGGAACGAACAAAGAATACCAAAACTATTTGTCACTGGCCCTTGGTGTTTTACCTTCAGGGAAGCGTCAAGTAATGTGCGAATATAGCATATCCCTACTCGATAGTGTCTGTTTCAAATACAACACAAAAAGTATTAATGTATAATTAGAGGAGCGAACGAAAAAACTCACGCCGAGCGAGCGTAGCGAGCGAGGTGTGAGTTTTTGAGTGAGCGACGATTCTTCCCCAGACAAATCGGGAGAAAACGGGATTCTTGTCTTCGCTACTCCTCAAAAACGACTGCATGAATCGGTCTAAAAATTTAACCCTATGTTCTGGTAGCTGTATAGATGTGCTGTATAGTTTTGAGGCCATATAGGTCAAAAATCAAAGGTACAATAATTTTTTTTGAAAAATCCAAAATTTAGTATAGAAATGTGTTGGGACCAAGTGTCAACATTGGACGTGTGTGTGTGTCTGGTATAGATACACGCTATGCCGCGCGCACGCTGTGCGCAAAAGATATGCGCAATAACCAGAACATCCCAAAATGTGTTCATTGAGATATTGTTAGTTTTTGTTCCCGGATACATTACCAAGACTTGTTACCAGTTCAATTATTAATATTCCATAACTTGGGTTTTAAGGTATTTCGAAGGTTATATTTTTTAAATCTATACATTGTAATGCGATCCCAATCGGTAGCCAAATGCCCCCGCCATTGAACTCGCTCTCCCACACTCGCTTCTCTGATAAAAAAATCTAAGTTTCGAATCCTGTTGGTTTTGTTAATTCATAGTGTGGCCGCTTCTTATCAACCGTACCACGACCACTTTAACATTATGATATTTTTGTTGTTTTTTCACCGATTTAAACTTTTTATCGAATTTAATGTACTATCTGGTAGATCTTACATCAAATTTTTTGATAGGAAATCAACTCTTTTTTAGAGACATTCAATACTCCTACAATTTGGAGTATTGAATGATAGCTCATTTGGAGAATCTCCGATCTCGAATAATTTAGAGATAGCATGTCTATCAAAATCATTTAGGATTCTTTCTTATCAGTCAACTGTAGTTCCTACAATTATTAAAGTAGTTCAAAAATCATTAAAATTGGGGTTATAGAATGTTAAGCATTATCCCGGTATTATGAGAGTACCTTTTGATAAAAACAGTTATCTGTTGGACATAAAGTTTACAATGGCAGGTAATTGCAAACACTAGATACTGTTCATTGGTGTGTTTTGGACTACATTTTTTGGCTATACTCGAGTATGTCATCATGTTGACTTATAAATTAATGATATTAATGATAACCTTTAACTAAAACATATTTATATTGTAGATTCATGGTATGTTTACGTATAAAATAGTATCAATCTTTAAATTCCTGTAATCGTTATGAACTTACGTTTTTGTCAAAATTTAAGTAATTCTTTGACTTTTTTTAAATGTTTGATTTAGTTTTCGATTTTCTTATCACTGCCAAATTTTGTCGGATTGTATTTCCTGGTTTTTTGAGGCGAACATTACGTCTTATTATTATTTGAGAAAAAGAAAACTTTATAAAAGTAATCAGTCGGCCTAAAAGGTAAATCCACAAGATTGAGATTTCTTGTCAGATAGAATGTTTTTTGGAAATCTTCGTTGCAGTTTCCATAAACTATTATAAATATTTTGTATAAGTTTTTATAACATAAGTATGAATATGAAAGGTTTGATATATTATTATATCAGTCAGTTCGATAAAGATTTTGTACGGACTATTCTTATAAAGCTAAAAAGAATTTAATAAATTCATTTGTAAAAAAATTCTATGTGACAAAGACAATATCGTTCGCTCCGATTTAACGCCAATGGCGTTACTTATTCTTAATATATCAAAACTGTTTTATAACGCCTGCTGCTGGTTCTAATACTAGTTTAAATTTATTAGTATTTATATATTTTTAAACTCAACAAATAGAAGGTAAAATGAGATTTGATAGAGAAGGATGTGGCTGGCCTGATTATCTATCGCATGAGAAGCTTTTCAATCCCGCAAATGAATTGCTGAAAGACAATAAACTCGTGGTTGATTGTGAGGTCGAGTTTGTGGAAGAAGAGGAAATTGATGCTGAAAAACAAAGCAAAACTAATGAAATTGTCAATTCAGTGAATCCAAATAAGCAAACTGATGTCACATCAACGCAGTCTATCACCCAAGTCAGCTACCTAACCCACCGCTGGACAATCGACAATTTCGGTTTCTACTTTAAGGCCAACCATAAAAAGCGATCAAACTATCTGGAGTGCAACAAATTTTCTCCAGTCAATGATGATCAAATTCAATTTGTCTTTGGATTTAGTCCGAAGCCATACTGCGAAAGTGAACAATTTTTAATATTTTTCGACTTGATTTCCGAGAAAAAGACTCAAAACTTATCAACCCAATTAATCATATCGGTTTTGAATGAAAATGACATAGAATGTGGCTTGACTACTTGTTTTCCAGCTCCTTATTCGAGTACGGCCAATGGATTTCCCTTAGGGAGAACTACCAAAGAATTCAACTGGAAAGACATTCAACTGGAACCGAAATATATAAAGCAACTAAAACTATTATTTCAAGTAGGTAAAATTCAATTCTCTTTAAATCATATTAATAATCTCTTCCTAGTACCAAATATCAACTCACTATTCATCGGTAAGCGAAATGCGAGAAATACAACAATCATGTGAAGAATTTGCAATTCCATCAAATTTGTCCAACCAGTGGCAAGTGAAGCGACTGTGCGATGTGTCATCTCACACCCAGGCAGTCACATCCATTCCAGTCGAATCTTGCACCTATGAATGGCGTGTGCCAAACTTTAGTAGCCTTCAAAAAAGTCTACAATCGAGCACATTTAGTACTGCTGAACACGATTTCTTTCTTCGATTGAACAATAACCCACACCAATCAGATGACACAATATTGCTCTATTTGTGTCTCACTAGAAGTGTTGAGAAGACAACAAAAGTTTGTTTGAAAATATCAATTCTCGACAAGAATGGGCACAAATTCTGTACCGAAGGTATGCTTTTGAAATATATTTGAGTTCTATAATGTAATTGATACGTATTACAGAAAATTTGATCAAACTGTTTGAAGGCGAACTGCAGTACGAGTGTTTGGACAAACCATTCGATAAGAATAATTTCACTTCAAATGGACTGCTTCTGATAGACACTTTGAGAATATTTGTTGAGGTAAGAGAGAAATTACTGTTGAAATCGCATAAAAAATGAAACATGATTTAGTTGAATTTAGTTGGAGAACCTACATGCAACTTGGAAATACAAGCTCCAGTACGAATTTTGCCCAAAATCAAACCACTACTCTTCAATTGTCAGTCAACTGACATGTACTTTCAATTTGATGGAATTGTACATTATCACATAGCAGTCCTTTCAGCAAGATCAAAAGTATTTGAAGACTTGTTTAACAGACTTTGTGATAATAAGGCTGTCGAAGATATTCAGCTTAAGTTTGATGTACCGACGTTTGAAGTGGTGCTCAGGTTTATTTATACTGGACAAATATATCCAGCTCAAATGGATCATGTATTTGCTGAAAAACTTTTGATTTTTGCAGACATGTACCAAGTAGAGTCACTTATGCCTATATGTGAAAATGTACTTTTGGACCATCTCAAAACAGCCAAATTAGCCCAAAACATTCAACAGTCAGTCAAATACTTGGTGCTAGCGGACAGACACGACGCAAAGAGGTTGAAGGAGAGATGCATCACAATTGTCAATCAGTATGCTCCAATTATTCGAGAGACAAGTGCTTGGAGTACTCTGCTCACTGCTCGCCCTAATGTGGTCGCTGATTTGTATAAAGATCTTGTGACCAATCGAAAATGTAAGTCAAAAAAGAGAGTTGTGTCATATTCGGTGAAATAGACACAAAGTTGATTTAAGTGAAGCTAAATTAATTCAGTTATTACTGAGTTTTTAATTAGATTTTGACATGTTTTTACTTTTGCAATAAAAAACTGATTTTTGATTCAAATAATTTTGTGCATATACGCATTGTGATTCTTATTTCATTTTCGTTTGGTTTGTTCAATATATTTCAATGTACAGGTAAACTGGATACAGCACAATGTCTTATGACATTTATGATTTAGCGGACAGGTATGAGGTGTGTTTGAGCTCATAAGTTGTACACATGGCAACTTATTAGTATCTGTAGATAGTGTCACTCACAATGTCAGTTAACTCATTTGCATTAACTCAATTTCAAGTTTGACTATTGATGGCAAACAAAAGCAACCTAAATTGATTTGTTGAATGCAAATCCGTTTTAATTCTTCACTTTAAAACAATCGTGTATCTAATCACGTAACTTGAATTAACTGTCTTTTTGGACGATTATCCATTTGTAAATGTCGTTTATGAAACGACAATTTGAATGTTTTAAACGCAATTTCATTGTCCTGTGTA
The DNA here is from genome assembly GCA_023373905.1 of Rhizoglyphus robini. NCBI lineage: Eukaryota > Metazoa > Arthropoda > Arachnida > Sarcoptiformes > Acaridae > Rhizoglyphus > Rhizoglyphus robini. Next base: position 473,208 of record JAKIJQ010000129.1, on the reverse strand, counting down.
ATTACTTTATTTATATATTCGCCGATTTACATACGTTTGTTCGACATTGTATAAAATTTTGTGCATTGTATATGTTTGATATTTAATCTACCAAATGAAACAATCAATCGAAATAGCCGTCGTGGCGAGTAGACTTGTTGCCTTATTGTTATTAAATCGTATCCACAAAAATCACAACATTTGGTGATTTTAATCACCTCCCATCACCCACCATGGAATCAAACATCGCCTTATTGAAGGAGGCTGGTTCCAAGGTGCGGGAGAGCATGGAGAAGATACGGAAACTACTCTCACAACCATGGTTCTGTACAGGTTGGAGACTGCATGTCAAACAGTATCAATGTACAGTTCATTAATAATAAAAGACGTAATTAAAGATTGTTGTTGTTGTTTTTTGGGCTCATTGCGCATTTTGTGCAACCACTTTGGAAAGGATTTTATTAAGCCTTTCTGTCAATGACTTTATTTTAAAGTTTAATCCTTAAAATAGATAAGTGGATTTAAACTTAAGGTTAAACTAAAGGTTCAAAAGGTGCACTTGTTTTGTGATGATTGTCTCGATGGTAAATTCTGGGAGCGCTCAATGGAATCGTTGAATTAGAAAATATTTTCGAAGATAAAATTTGGCAGTTGGCCACCAAATGAACCATTCAATGATAGAATTTTTATTTCGATAAATTAATGTTACTGTGTTGTGTTCTGTATTTTTTTTATTTCAAAGAAAATAAATGTTACATTTTTGTGTTTATTGAACTAATCTGGTTGATTTTGAGCTAATTTGGTTTCGGTTTCCCGAGAAAATATCTTAGGGATAATTTGATTCAAAATCAGTTATTTTTGGTTTGTTTGATCGGTTATTGTTATGCTGAATTCTGGATTAAAAGATGCTTATTTTTCACTTAAAAGACGTTTCTGCCAGAATTACTAAAATATGCATTAATTCCTACAAATCTCGCACTCGTAGAGTATACTGCATAGTATTTAATACTGCCCGAAAGTGTTCAGAATGGTCGGGTGATCTTACCAGTATAGAATATAATGTGGTAAACGTTCATTATCCGTGTGTGAGTAGTGTGATTAATAAATGTACAAAACAGCGATTTTCTTAGTAATTCAAACAGAAACTTCGTTTATGTGTATTTTAAACCTTTTCCATCAATTCAACTCCGTCGTTGTAGTAGTATCCATTTGCTTTTGATGGTGCTGGAATGTAAATGATTCGAGTTTTCAGGGTTGACAGGTAGAACATGAATCTAAACAGAAAGATTAGTTTAAACGTCTTTTCAATCAACTTTCATCTTACCCTGCCAAAAGTGCTGCAACGAGCACTGCTGAAAGTCCCAGAATGATGACCAGTGTCAGTGCTAGACTTCCTTCAATGAAATTACTACAATAAAACGACTGTGAACTGTAGTTTGCGCACATGAGCTTCGCTTTGGGCTGTGCCTCTGTGGCTTCGAGCACTTGTTCCGCAGCCTCTGCATCATTTTCGTTGCAAGCCTTGAAGGAGTAGTGAGCCAACTTCTCGACCGCCTCCACCACACATTCGTGGTACTTCCACAGATTGCAACAACCCACTTTCAACTCTTCCGCTGTGCCTCTCACTCGCAGTGTGTATTTCGATTCGAGTTCATAGTCTTTATAGCAATTATCGATCAGCGGAGTGAGGGCTCGTGAACAGTTTTTGCTGACATTCTTCAGTACGAATCTTGCTTTGAATGGCAAAATTTCCATCAAGAAAATGTCCAACGTTGTATCGACACGGAGTTGTGTTTGTGCCGGTGTTCGTATGCCACGATCGTTTGGACCAAAGTACGGGGGCGATCGCCCTTCAGTTACATCTTGATTGAAGTTCAAAATAGTCAATAATAATAATAAAGTTTCTAAAATAAACCACTGCATTTTGAAGCTAATCTTGGTAAGGGTAATATTATACCAAAGGTCGAGCGATACATGTATCACGAACAAAAAACGCCAAAATATTCGATTGAGTCAAAATCCTAAGAGAAAAATACCTTGAAATGGGTTTACTTTGTAAAGGCAAAAGGTTTGGTCTCTTTTGTCACACAAAATTAGAACACAATATATTAGCAAAATCATACGAGACAACCAGTCTGGTGCACAATGGAGTGCATATATATGCAGTCTAATCTTGTCTGTTCAATTGGTTGTTATCAAAATGTTTTTATCATATAATATGCCATTGTAGTTGCAGTACAATAAAAAATGTGCGCTTAACTCAACAATGTTAAACATTATTTCACTCTTTCTACATCAGCCATATTAATGTTAATGTAAAAAAGCCTTCTTAACAAAAACCTGCAAGTTTTGAACGTTCCTGAGACTTGAATTATCGTTGAAAAAGTTCCAAACAATTGAGGACAATTTACAATCTCGATAATTCCATTCTAAAACATTCCTAGAGATTTTAAAGCTTTACAATTTTTCTTAAAAATTCTTAGTCAAAATTACGAAAACCTTATGCAAAATGCCAAATGTTAACACTCAATAGCAACTCGAGTTATAATTATCTGTCTAATCAACCAATTTGTAATACATTTACATGTACTTTACCATCTGTGAAATATATCGCACTTGCAGATACAACTCCCAAAAGGTCATAAAATCCGTTTCTATTCAAATAATCCAAACAAACTTAATGGATTTTAAAACATTAATAAAAACATCAAAAACATTGCATCATTTTTGGTACAGTGATATTAATCAACAATATTGACAAAGAAAGTCGTCAAAAAGACGCTTTTCGATTAGAGTAAATTGCAAAACAAACGTTTTGAACGTTTTGAATACGAAAATTGTGAGATAAAATGCTTAGAATTCTTGAATAGATATGCATAGTATTAACATTAGCCTAACCATAATATTGCATAAGTTTTGTGTCATCTGCAGTAGAAAGACAATGAAATTGCAATACACGCAATAAACAACCAAGAGTAATCATTTTGCTTCATTTTTGTATCCTGGTCCGGTTTGAAAGGTCCGTGTTTATAAATATGTTTCATATTGTTCCGTAAAGGATACAAAAGAATAAAACTAGAATGTGTGTCTTTATTACATGTCACAAAATAAAAACAAAACAACAAAATATGTGTACAGGTTTGAGACTTGATATTTATTAGCGTATATCAAACTGCATCAATGTACAGTTCTAACTAATAAAATACGTAGTTAAGGATTGTTGTGTATTGGGCATTGCGTATTTTATGCATCACTTTGAGAAGACTTTATTTAAACATGACATTATTTTGAATTTTAATCCATTTATCTGTATGGATTTTGAGTTGTATTTTGAACTCAAAGTTAAACTAAAGGTACAGAAATGTATATCGCAGATAAGTGGAGAATTAGTAGCGCACTGATGATTTATTTTGTACTTACTTTGTGGTACAAATTGTTATTGTAATAATATTTTCAAATGTGAATTCAAGTTGGTATGCTCAATTTGTGCAATATTCTCACATGCAAAATGTTAGATAATTGTTCAATGTTCAATATGACCAAAAACTGTTTAACTGTTGAATTTACAATTTTTATTTGCGACACCAAATAAATGTATTCACAGAAATTTGCTTAATTATATATGAATTCTGTGTTCAATGTTCTTAAATTATTTATGGAATGCTGTGTTTGGAAAGAAACTCATTTGCAAATTATAAACCAGCATATGCAAGCACAAACTATATACATTATAATGTAGAGAGAAATTAATATTAGCACATACAATAATATTCACAAACCGAAACAAACATTTAGTAAATTATTTTATTGCAGCACACTGAGCGTTCCAACAGTCAACTGCAGTTCGCTTTTCCGTCGATGCAGCAGTTCATAGTTAATCAATGCTTTCCAATTTTCTCTCAAAAAGCGATTGTTTATAGAATTTGAACAATTTTCCTGTACGAATTGAGAAAAAGATTCTGCTTCGGAATTTTGCACAGCAAAGCAGGATTTGCCTATAGGAATTTATCCCGATTTTGCACAATCATACAGTGAAAGTCATTCCAAATTTCCTCGTTCAACGTGTAATAGACCAAAATGTGTTGTCCAACCGCAAATTGGAAAACTGGCGCACCGATCAAATAAAGCAAACTGTCGTACAGGTGAAATAGTCGAGCCACCGTCACTGCATATGAATAGACATATTTACTATCATCGCTTGAATCTCGTAATTCTCCAACAACGAAGCCAAACAGCAGAACACGCACAAACATGAGAACCATGAGAAAATAGTACAAAAGTGAACTAGGCTCCGGTCGAGAAAGTCTGTACCGGCCAGTCTCAATTCTTTTCAATTTTTTCGGCCATTCTTTTGATTTTCATGTCGCGGTAAAGTGATCGCAAAAGGTAGAATCGTCCTATAAAATACATATTTTTTTGAATACTATTCACAAACAATTTTTTCTTCTTCGAAATAATCAAGTCAAAATGAAATTATTTGGAGAAATGTATTTTATAATTTAAAATATTTTCAAATTGACATTTGAATTTGTGTGCCTCAGATAATTAAACGCATTTTTTTATATTTAAAATATAGAAAATAGTTTAAAATATTGTTCAGCATTTAATGATATTTTAAAATGTTGTTGTGTTTCGAAAAATAAAAAATGCAGTGATCATTTTTGACTTTTGATAAAAGCCGAAAAGACATTACGGGAAAAGCGTAAACTGAACTTGTATATTTGAATGACATTTAAGGCCGGATGTTTTAAACATTTATGTGAATGGCCCTTTTTGATATCAATGGGAATGAAGTGGTTTTTGTATTTCTCTATTTCTCCGAAACTTATTTACCGAATATCACCCTTGTGATAGTTTATTCAAATGTTATTCAAATTCAAATGAAGGGAATGCTGCTGGTGATGAAGGCAAAAGTGCCCGGTGACACGATTCTACTGTTCATGTACATTAGCCTGCTAGTGATTCGACTGTGCTCCTCTCGGTAGCTGGACAACTGACGGTAGAGGGCGCGCTGAGCGTGCACTGAGAGACCTCGATTGTGGGAAAGTTTGCTACGCACTATGGCACGCGACAAGCCAGTGCGAAGCCGTCGGTAGTCGATTATGGCGATTGTGGCCATCAGAACACCACACAAAATGATGAATATGACACTTTTGAGGAAAACGCCAAGGCAAACAAGATAAAGCGCCACATGAGCTGCCAGCACTACATTCGCATACAGTGAAAGTAGTGTAAAGGACAAAATTGCAAATGAAATTAGTCCAAGTTGAACAACAACATTCATGCACTCAAAAGTAGCAGAGAGGAGCAACAGACGAAATTGGCCAGCTGCTGGCAGCTTAGGAAAGCGTTCGAGCGGTTCATTTTGAACAAATGTTCTATTTGCGATTGTTTGCCAAAGTTGAACAATTTTCCTGTATGAGTTGACAAGCAAATTTTGCCTCGAAAGTTTGAACACAAAAACAGGATTAGCCTCGAGGAAACTATCCCGATTCTGCACAATCATACAGTGAAAATTGTTCCAAATATCCTCATCGAGGGTGTAGTACACCAGAAAGTGCACACAAACGGCAAATAGGAAAACCGGCGCACCGGTCAAATAGAGCAAACTGTCGTACAGGTGAAAGAGTCGAGCCACCATCACCGCATACGGATCGAGATAGTCGTTTGTTGGGGTATCTCGCAATCCTCCAACAACGAAGCCCAACAGCAACACACGGCCAAACATGAGCACCATGAGAAAGTAGTACAGCAGTGAACTAGGCCCCGGTCGGTACTGTCTGTACCGGCCAGCCTCAATCGCCTTTATTTTGATCTTCATATCCCCGTAAAGTGATCGCAAAAGGTAGAATCGTCGTACAAAATACATATTCTTGAATACTATTCACAGACAATTTTTTTCTCTATGAAATAATCAATTCAAAATGAAATTATTTGGAAAAATATATTTTACCAATTTAAAATATTTTCAAATTAACATTTGAACTTGCGTGCCTCAGATAATTAAGCATTTCTGCTGCTAAATGGGAAAATATTTTAAAATAATGATCATTTAATGATCTTTTAAAATTTTGTTGTGTTTCGAAACATAAAAAATGAAATGATCACTTTTGACTATTGACAAAAACAAAAATAGACATTAAGGGAGAAGAGTAAACTGAACTTGTATATTTGAATGACATTTATGGCCGGAAGTTTCAAACCTGTATGTGAATGGAAAAAGTGGTTTTAGTATTTTCTCCTTTTCTCGGAAACAAACTTTACCGAATTTTCCTTTGCGATAGTTCTCTCTATCTCTCTCACCTAAACTATTCATCAACTTTTGAGATGGATTAAAAAATTTTAAATTTAAGGCTAAACTAAAGGTACAAAAGGTGCACTTGTTTTGTGATGATTTTCTCGATGGTAAATTCTGGGAGCGCTCAATGGAATCGTTGAATTAGAAAATATTTGGCAGTTGGCCACCAAATGGACCATTCAATGATTGAATTTTTATTTCGATAAATTAATGTTACTGTGTTGTGTTTTGTATTTTTGTATTTCAAAGAAAATAAATGTTACATTTTTGTGTTTGTTGAACTAATCTGGTTGATTTTGAGCTAATTTGGTTTAAGTTTCACGAGGAAATATCTTAGGGATAATTTGATTCAAAATCAGTTATTTTTGGTTTGTTTGATCGGTTATTGTTATGCTGAATTCTGGATTAAAAGAAGCTTATTTTTCATTTAAAAGACGTTTCTGCCAGAATTACTAAAATATGCTTTGATTTCTACAAATATCGCACTCGTATAATGTAGAGTATACTGCATAGTATTTAATACTGCCCGAAAGTGTTCAGAATGGTCGGGTGATCTTACCAGTATAGAATATAATGTGATAAACGTTCATTATCCGTGTGTGATTAATGAATGTACAAAACAGCGATTTTCTTAGTAAATCAAACAGAAACTTCGTTCAAGTGTCTTTTAAACCTTTTCCATCAATTCAACCCCATCATTGTAGTAGTATCCATTTGCCTTCGATGGTGCTGGAATGTAAATGATTCGAGTTTTCAGGGTTGACAGGTAGAACATGAATCTAAATTCATAAATATTGGTTTAAACGTTTTTCAGCTAACTTTCATCTTACCCTGCCAGAAGTGCTGCAACTAGCACAGCTGAAAGTCCCAGAATGATGACCAGTGTCAGTGCTAGACTTCCTTCAATGAAATTACTGCAATAGAACGACTGTGAACTGTAGTTTGCGCACATGAGCTTCGCTTTGGGCTGTGCCTCTGTAGCTTCGAGCACCTGTTCCGCTGCCTCTGCATCGTTTTCGTTGCACGCCTTGAAGGAATAGTGAGCCAACTTCTCGACCGCCTCCACCACACATTCGTGGTACTTCCACAGATTGCAACAGCCCACTTTCAACTCTTCCGCTGTGCCTCTCACTCGCAGTGTGTATTTCGATTCGAGTTCATAGTGTGGCGGTGAGGTCACCGCTTAGCCAATGTTCTATGTTCGACTCATAGGAACAGTCCTTATTTAACACGACTCATTGTGGAGCAGCAACCATTCCATTCCATTCCATTCGAGCTGTAGTTGTCTTTCTGTACTCGAACCCTCCATTAAAGTTCTTTAACCAGTGCTCGTTGCCTTTACTCGCCCTCTACCCGTTTACAACTGGTGGCAGAGGTGTAGCGATACGAAGCCGTCCTCGATCGACTTTATCAAGTTTCTGGTGACTAGTTGGAAGACAAGCTTGGTTTGGTCTCACGTCTAAAGGTCTTCAAGTTTCACAAGTGGTCAGGTCTTTCTGCCGGGTTTGGTTCTATTTGGTCTTGGTATTTGGTATATTTGGTCTTTTGTGGCTGGCATCCACGGTTGGACTGACACTTCGAGAACCCAGAAGCCGTACCGACAAGTGACAAGCTCAAGTTACCACCAGCTTGCTCTCATCGAAATTTGGAATTTCGATCTCACGAAAGATGATGTCTCAAGACGAAGTATTTGGCGGTGGGGCGCAGACCGAAGCCGCGATGGAAGCAGTGGAGAAGAAGACAAAAGCGTTCTTATGGAAAACGGACAGACGGCTCAGATCAGTATGGACGTTACTAGAGCAGAACCTCGTCGGCATGTACACGCAGAACAAGCTTTGCGAGATTGAGAACCTTCTCGAAGACTACCGCAAACTTCCGGGAAAGGACATGAAGATATACCGTATGTACGAGGAGAGATTCCTAAAAGCTCAGGTCAAGATGGCGGAGATTGTAGCCAACGAGGAGGGCGACGTCAAACGCTTAGCGCAGAGTCAAGTACTGCCTGAAAGTTCCACGTCACCAGAGTACCAAGTCGAACACGTACAAGCCCCGAACAAGGCTGAGGAGGAAGCACAATTCGAACAATTCGAAAAGTGCCGTACCAGACTGAACAACATCGACACTGTGGGTGGCAAGATCTTCGAGAAGATAGAACAAGAGCATCAACAGAAAGAAACAGAAGGGTGCGAGAAGATCCGAAAAGAGTTCCAGGCGGATGTGGACGAACAAATCTCCAAGCTGCAGGAGGAGTTCCAACTGAAGATCAAAGCAGCTATGAACAGAATCACGAGGCAACACGACGAGGAGAGGTCACGAATCAAGGAGGAAGCCAAGGAAGCTCTGGACATGCGGATGAAGGCGATCGAAGAGATACGAACCAAGACGATCGAAGAGATCGAGGAAACGACCCAAGTAGACATTGCCAACTTTCGGAAGCAATGTCAGAGTAACCTGGACAAGCAGACAGAAGTACTCAAGAAACGATGCTCGATCGACATTCAGGAGTACGCTGAAGCCAGGATCGAGACGAACCGAGTCATCGAACAAGATCTACGATCGAGGATTAAGGTCATCGAAGATCAGGGGGACGCCGAACTGGATACCGATCAATGTCGTCGCGAAAAAGTGGAGGACAAAGAGCTGACACCAGAAGTTAAAGGACTCGGGCGACGAAATGGCGAATTCACCACGGACAAGACTGCAGAACCGCACGAAGGTCAACCAAAGACGAGACCACCGACGCATGCGACCAATGGCCAGGACAGCAACGGCGGAACGCGATTCGGACGTGGATGGTCAACGATCGTACTGAACTGGAAGTACCGAAAGAGGATCGATAATGGCAGCTACAAGGACAGACCAGTGGTGGATCGACCCGACAAGCTGCGCGAGCTCACCATGTCCAGTCAATTCAAGAAGTGGTTCCCGTCTTCTGGTCGGAGGGGACCTAGGATTTTTGGGGGGAGGTGTATCGGTGAGGTCACCGCTTAGCCAATGTTCTATGTTCGACTCATAGGAACAGTGCTTATTTAACACGACTCATTGTGGAGCAGCAACCATTTCCATTCCATTCCATTCCATTCCATTCGAGCTGTAGTTGTCTTTCTGTACTCGAACCCTCAATAAAGTTCTTAAACCAGTGCTCGTTGCCTTTACTCGCCCTCTACCCGTTTACAACTATAGTCTTTATAGCAATTATCGGGCCAATACAAGTTGGCCAACCGCGACTGGCGCCTCTAGTGGCCAAACTGTGAAACTCAAAAATCGAATGTTCGATGCAATGGTAAATCATCGAAATCGAACTTTCACCACCCCGTACGCAACGTGTCGGTTGCTGCCGCAACCGCCACGTCGCCACTCCACTGAATTTCGCAAGCTACTGTAAGACGGTGCAAGCAATTTTATGACTGTGCAAGCAACATTGTTGTCTTCGAAATAATTCGATTAACACATTATAATGTTCGATTTTAGTTGCATTCGAAAGTGCGCGCAATGCGCGCTGAGGGGCGCCAGGCGCGGTTAAGGTGCTTGTCTTGTACTGGACCCAATTGTCGATCAATGGAGTGAGTGCACAAGAACAGTTTTTGCTGACATTCTTCAATACAAATCGAGCTTTGAACGGCAAAATTTCCATCAAGAAAATGTCAAGTGTAGTTTCAACACGAAGTTGTGTTTGTGTCGGTGTTCGAATGCCACGATCGTTTGGACCAAAGTACGGAGGCGATCTCGCTTCCACCAAAAGTCCATCTTGATTTACACTTAAATTTGCCAATAAACATAATAATAAAGCTTCTAAAATGGTAATTGTTTGCATTTTCGTATGATCAACAGAATTTCACAGAACAACCAAAGATACATAGACAAGTTGACAAATGAATGAGTCAACAAATACCTCTATAGAAATCGTTTTTTGTTCTTGAAAATGAAAATTATTTACATTGGTAACATTATATTAGTTTTACAATACACTGAAACAAAATTGCATTATACCAATCCGTTGCCTTTTATATCATAAGTGCTTTTATCTTATATCACATTGACAATGTGATGGAGCGATTAAACTTACTTACTATTGTATGGTTTATGGTTTTGGTAATCAAACATGCCTAGCAATATATTTATGTGATATGCTGCTACTAATAAGACAATGTTATAACTATGCATTTGCATGGTTGTGCTGCTTTGGTGCTCTTGTCTCATATATTCAGATAAGTTAAGCTTATTTTGTCAAAATAAATTCTTTAGCCTAGTCAAGTCAAGCCCAGTGATAATTAGTGTGGTCAGGTGATGCAATTTTTCAACCCAATGTATCGTAAAAGATCGTATATTATACGAAAGATTAAATATCTTAATTGTAATCTCAAATAAGAATAACAATAACAAAATACGATTTGAATACGACAAAATGCAAAACATTACATATTGCATTCTTGAATATAGATAAACAAATTAGTGTGTTACATAAGTTTGGTTGCAACAACATCAAACAACAACAACAAGACATTTCAAACTTATGATTGCAGCATTGCATCAATTTATTAGTGCATCCTTGTTGGATTATTTTTTTTTACATATTATTGTGATGTTTGTTTGTGCATCTGCCGAACTATTCAGGATATATACGAGTTTATTACTTAATTTACCAAAGTTAATTAATTAAATGTGTTGTTTATCAACAACAAAATTTTAAGTGTAGAGGTTTGATAGTCTCAATGTGCGCATCAGAGACGGCTAATTAAAGATTGTGGTTTGTTGTTGTTCATTACACATTTTGCGCTTTAATTGAAAATTTTGATTTAAATATCATTTTTAATTTTTAATTTTAATCCAGACATTAGTTGTAAAAATTTTAACTTACAAGTTGAACTAAAGGTACAAGAAAGGGCACAACAAACACAAATTGAGAATTAATCATCATTTGTATTAATGATTTATTTTGTACTTTGCGGTTCAATATTTGTTAATGCATGTTAATATTCCCAAATGTGAAATCAAGTTTATATATTTAATTCTTCTAATATTTAACAATGTCAGATATTTTCTTGTTTTTAAAATTAGTTTGCTTCAAAATACGCGAATGTATAAAACGAATATTTTGATTCAAAATTCGAATTTTGAGTTTTTTCTTCTCAAACTCACGAGTAGTTTTGGAACTTTTGGTCATTTTATTTAATATTTAGTTTCTAACTGTTTTGTGCTCTGTCATGGTGTTTTGTTCACTTTTTTTTATTTCACTTTTAACTTTTGTGCACCTAAGCCCCCAAAGTCTTTATCGCTATTACGATGACCAACAAGACTTGGTGTCCAGCCCTGGTGACCTTCCTTCTGCTGTTCTCAACTCTACATCTCCTGTTTTGGTCATCTTCAAGTCTGGCTCTCTCGGACACGTCATCATCCCTAAACAAGATTCCAGCTGAACCCGACAAGGCTTCACTCACGAAAGACGAATCTCATGTGCAACAGGATCCCAAGTTCCAGGAACTGATCGACAAGTATCGAGCAAACATTGATGCGCTTGACCGCACAATCGATGATATTCGCATGGTGACTGTGAGTGCGAATCTAACACTTACCATCAGGGTGGACCTTCTGTTGAGACTTGGAGTGCCAATCGAACGAGCAGATGAACTCGAGGAAAAGTTGGAGCGTGTTTGGGACCAATGGTGCGCGATCGCAAGAGACGACTCTGGGCCAGGTTTGCTCACTGTTGCCAAAAAGGCTTTGAAGGACTTTGAAAACGTGCCAAGTCAGGCCTCTCAATCGGCGCTCGAGTCTTCTGTGGCTGCACTCGAGGCGGCAGTCGCGCCACTGGAGCCAATCCTCAAAGGCGGACCATTGTGGAATTTCGATGGTTGGATTCAACATCAAGATATGACTCTGTATGCGGCCGTTTATCAACACACCGTGGACACCTTCATCAAAGTGCTCGACTGTGAGCCAGACGCGGAGGAAGAAGTCAACAAGGTACTGCAACATTTACGTGAAGTCAATTTGTACAGCCCAGTGGTCACTTTGTCGCCGCGTGCCAAATGGAATCGTGCATTCGATAAATGGTTTCCCAGGATCATAGGTGGAACAGTTGGTTTGGTGGTTCTCTCTTATGCAATCTATAAAGTTGGAATGCTTATCTATGGAAACAGAACTTCGGATGAGACTACAAGCGACCTCTATCAGACGATTGAAAGCATCACAAGTGATGATGATCATCATTCCACTGATGCGCAGATTACGATTTATACGGATCACATCACCGAGACCATCGATGACTATGGCAGTACTGTAGTCGTTGCTTTGGTCATTTGTGTGGTGCTTTTGGTGGCCACTGGAGTCGGACTCTACTATTTTCTGGTTAACCGCAACCGCAAACCGACCAAAGATACTAATCTCGAGGTCAACAAGTCTACCAAGTGTTCATCATCATCGTCAAGCTCGCCTGCAGGCGATGGCACAAGTTCCAAGCCTTATAGCAAAAGATCCTAGTTCTTGTTGTGCTCTCAATATATTGTGTTTTATAGTTATTAAAACTAAATTAAATTAAAGTTTCCAACTTTTCTTTGAATTTTCCTTATTATTTTTCAACCATGTCACACTGTCTGTGTATGATTTGTTGTTTGTCATATTAGTGGAGTGAACGATGAGAATATTTTATCTTTTATATGTCTGGTTAGAAAATTTTTTGCATTATTATACCAAAAAGATAACTCGTAATTCTTCCTTCGTTGGATTGCCTTAAATCATTAATTTTTTCTTAAAACCTTAATTTTTAAACATTTGCAAAAATTTCTAAGAATTCCGCTTTTTAAATTCTCATTCATTCATTCATTCTCAAGATGCAACCACCATTGCTGGTGGACTTGACCGAGCCCTGATTACAGGTCAAGTTTCTTTGCTTTCGCGTAGCGTAGGGCAAATGCAAGGTTCTTTTTAAATTCTCATTATAGATAATAGTGAAAACTTAATAAACGAACTATTTTAAAATTTCCATTTCATTTAAATTTTAAAAACATTTCTAAAATTTTTAAACGCACAATGCTTATTGTTTGCCATTCTTTACTAAGGAATCCTTAGACTGTCTAGGCAGAAGACGGAAAAACAAATTTCATTTTACTGTCTCTGAAAAAATAGAAATTCGTCAAATCAAAAAAAATTGAATTTTGTATATAAATTCGTATCTTTTCCAGGAAACACGAGACAACTGCGCAATGCGTGCTTATTCTTAGAATTTTCCACAGTATTATTATAATATACCAACATGATTATTTGAATCAAAATCTGAACAAAAATGCAAGACAATTTACAAGAACTTATTTATCGCGATATTCTCATGATTTGCTAAATTACGGAAAGAGAAATTTCGCTTTTGGACGGTAACAAATTTTGAGTAAATAATTTGAATATATTTTCAAATGATCGATCGCAATTTTACTATTGACAAATACGTTAAGATAATTTTTACTTAGTTTTGGAAAATATTTCGATTCAAATCGAATTTGAATTTTCTATCAAAACTTTATAAAACTCGAGTTGTTTTAGAACTTTTGGTCATTTTTGTTCAAACTTTTAACTTTTGTGCCTCAAGCAAAGTCCTATCGCTATTATGATGACCAGCAAAGCTTGGTGTCCAGCCCTGGTGACCTTTCTTCTGCTGTTCTCAACTCTACATCTCCTGTTTTGGTCATCTTCAAGTTTGGCTCTCTCCGACTCGTCATCATCCCTAAACAAGGATCCAGCCAAGGCCGACAAGGCTTCACTCACGAAAGGCGAATCTCATGTGCAACCGGATCCCAAGTTCCAGGAACTGATCGACAAGTATCGAGCAACCATTACTGCGCTTGACCGCACAATCGATGATATTCGCATGGTGACTGTGACTGCGAATGGAACACTTCTCTACAGGGTGGGCTTGATGTTGACTCTCGGAGTGCCAATCGAACGAGCAGATGAACTCGAGGCCAAGTTGGAGCGTGTTTGGGACCAGTGGTGCGCGATCGCAAGGGATTACTCAGGACCAGGCTTGCTCACTGTTGCACAGACGGCCTTGAAGCACTTTGAAAGCGTGCCAAGTCAAGCCTCTCAATCTGCGCTCGAGTCTTCTGTGGCTGCACTCGAGGCGGCAGTGGCGCCACTGGAGCCAGTCCTCAAAGGCGGACCATTGTGGAATTTCGATGGTTACCTTAGACATCAAGATATGACCCTGTATGCGGCCGTTTATCAAGACACCGTGGACGCCTTCATCAAAGTGTTCGACTGTGAGCCAGACGCGGAGGAGGCAGTCAACAAGGTACTGCAACATTTACGTGAAGTCAATTTGTACAGCCCAGTGGTCACTTTGTCACCGCGTGCCAAATGGTCTCGTGCATTCGATAAATGGTTTCCCAGGATCACGGTTGGAACAGTTGGCTTGGTGGCTCTCTCTTCGGCAATTTATAAAGTTGCAATGCTCATCTATAAAAGCAGAACTTCGGATGAGACTACAAGCATCACAAGTGATGATGATCATCATGATTCCACTGATGCGCCGTTTACGATCTATACGGATCATATCACCGAGACCATCGACGACAATAGCTATACTGTAGTCGTTGCTTTGGTCATTTGTGTGGTGCTTTTGGTGGCCACTGGAGTCGGACTCTACTATTTTCTGGTTAACCGCAACCGCAAACCGACCAAGGACACTAATCTCGAGGCCAACAAGTCTGCAAAGTGTTCAACGTCAAGCTCACCTGCAGGCGATGGCTCAAGTTCCAAGCCTTATAGCAAAAGATCTTAGTTCTTGTTCGACTCAATATATTGGGTTTTATAGTTATTAAAACTAAATTAAATTAAAGTTTCCAACTTTTATCTGTGTTTTTCTCATTAGTTTCTAATTCTAATGTGTAATTTGTTGTTTGTCTTATTACTGAGCAAAAGATTTGAATATTTGATCAATTTATATGTTTTTTCAGTTAATAAAAATTTTTAAATTTATACTAAAAAGATAACGCGTAATTTGTCATTCCATGGTTTGCCTTAAATAGCTTATAAAAATTCAAAAAATATTTTCAAACATTTTCCTTTCATATTTCAACCAAAATAGTCAATGGACGAAATAATTTTTGCGTGAAGACGAAATCAAATGTGTTTTTTTTTGCACAAAGACGAATATATTTTGCAAACGGACGAAACGACTCTTGTGTCAATTTTAATTTCCATTCAAATCGAATTTAAATTTTCTATCAAAACTTTCTAAAACTCGAGTTGTCTTAGAATTTTTGATCATTTTGTTCAAACTTTTAACTTTTGTGCCTCAAGCAAAGTCCTATTGCTATTACGATGACCAGCAAGACATGGTGTCCAGCCTTGGTGACCTTCCTTCTGCTGTTCTCAACTCTACATATCCTCTTTTGGTCATCTTCAAGTCTGGCTCTCTCGGACTCGTCATCATCCCTAAACAAGGATCCAGCCAAGGCCAACAAGTCTTCACTCACAAAAGACAAATCTCATGTTGTGCCACCGTATCCCAAGTTCCAGGAACTGATCGACAAGAATCGAGCAACCATTACTGTGCTTGACCGCACAATCGATGAAATTAAGATGGTGGCTTTGAATGCGAATGCAACACTTTATTACAGAGTGGACTATATGTTGAGCCTTGGAGTGCCAATCGAACGAGCCGATCAACTCGAGGCCAAGTTGGAGCGTGTTTGGGTAAAGTGGGACGCGATCGCAACTGACGACTCTGGGCCAGGCTTGCTCACTGTTGCATGGAAGGCTTTGAAGCATTTTGAACGCATGCCAAGTCAGGACTCTCAATCGGCGCTTGAGTCTTCTGTGGCTGAACTCGAGGCGGCAGTGGCGCCACTGGAGCCAATCATCAAAGGCGGACCATTGTGGAATTTCGATGGTTGGCTTCGACATAAAAATAGGACTCTGTATGGGGCCGTTTATCAAGACACCGTGGATGCCTTTATCAAGGTGCTCGACTGTGAGCCAGACGCGGAGGAGGCAGTCAACAAGGTACTGCAACATTTGCGTGAAGTCAACGAGTACAGGCCAGAAGTCACTTTGTCGCCGCGTGTCAAATGGTCTCGTGCATTCGATAAATGGTTTCCCAGAATCATGGTTGGAACAGTTGGCTTGGTGGCTCTCTTTCCGGCAATTTATAACGTTGGAATGCTTATCTATGGAAACAGAACTACGGACGAGACTACAAGCGACCTCTATCAGACGATTGAAAGCATCACAAGTGATGATGATCATCATGATTCCACTGATGCGCCGTTTACGATCTATACGGATCATATCACCGAGACCATCGATGACTATGGCCGTACTGTAGTCGTTGCTTTGGTCATTTGTGTGGTGCTTTTGGTGGCCACTGGAGTCGGACTCTACTATTTTCTGGTTAACCGCAACCGCAAACCGACCAAAGACACTAATCTCGAAGCAAACAAGTCTACCAACTGTTCAACATCAAGCTCACCTGCAGGCTCAAGTTCCAAGCCGAATAGCAAACGATCTTAGTTCTTGTTGTGCTCTCAATATATTGTGCTTTATAGTTATTAAAACTAAATTAAATTTAAGTTTCCAACTTTTCTTTGAATTTTTCTTATAAGTTTTCAACAGTGTCACACTGTCTGTGTATGATTTGTTGTTTGTCATATTAGTGGAGTAAACGATGAGAATATTTTATCTTTTTATATGTCAGCTTAGAAAAAATTTTACATCAAAAAGATAGCTCGTAATTCTTCCTTCATTGGATTGCCTTAAATCCGTATTTTTTTTCTTGAAACCTTAATTTTTAGGCATTTGCCAAAATTTCTAAGTATTCCGTTTTTTAAATTCTCATTATAGATAATAGTGAAAACTTAATAAACGAACTATTTTAAAATTTTCATTTCATTTAAAAACATGTCTAAAACTTTTGATATTTTTTTTTCAGAATAAAAATGAAAATTTTTAAACGTAGATTGCTTAAGCTAATTAGCCATTATTAGCTAAGGAATCCTTAGATTGACTAGGCAGATGACGGAAAAACAAATTTGATTTTACTGTCTCTGAGATAAATAGAAATTCGTCAAATCAAAAAAAATTGAATTTTGTATATAATTTCGTATCTTTTCCAGGAAACATGAGACAACTGCGCAATGCGTGCTTATTCTTCTTAGAATTGGTCACAGTATTATTATAATATACCAACATGATTATTTGAATCAAAAGCTGAACAAAAATGCAGGACAATTTACATGAACTTATTTATCGTGATATTCTCATGATTTGCTAAATTACGGAAAGAGAAATTTCGCTTTTGGACGGTAACAAATTTTGAGTAAATAATTTGAATATATTTTCATCTAAATCGAATTTGAGTTCTCTCTCTCAAATATACACAAACTCTAGTAATTTTGGAACATGTGGTAATTTTGTTTTGCAATATTGAGTTTCTCAATGTGAGTTTTTGGGGTAAGTCATCGTTATTTTTTAATTTTTGTTTACTTACATTTTGTGCCTCAAACACAGTCCTATCGCTATTACAATGAAAATTTAAATATTTATTATATGATCGATCGCAATTTTACTATTGACAAATACGTTAAGATAATTTTTACTTAGTTTTGGAAAATATTTCGATTCAAATCGAATTTGAATTTTCTATCAAAACTTTATAAAACTCGAGTTGTTTTAGAACTTTTGGTCATTTTTGTTCAAACTTTTAACTTTTGTGCCTCAAGCAAAGTCCTATCACTATTACGATGACCAGCAAGACTTGGTGTCCAGCCCTGGTGACCTTCCTTCTGCTGTTCTCAACTCTACATCTCCTGTTTTGGTCATCTTCAAGTCTGGCTCTCTCGGACTCGTCATCATCCCTAAACAAGGATCCAGCCAAGGCCGACAAGGCTTCACTCACGAAAGACGAATCTCATGTGCAACCGGATCCCAAGTTCCAGGAACTGATCGACAAGTATCGAGCAACCATTACTGCACTTGACCGCACAATCGATGCAATTCGCATGGTGACTGTGAGTGCGAATCTAACACTTACCATCAGGGTGGACCTTCTGTTGAGACTTGGAGTGCCAATCGAACGAGACGATGAACTCGAGACCAAGTTGAAACGTGTTTGGGACAAGTGGTGCGCCATCGCAACTGACGACTTTGGGCCAGGCTTGCTTACTATTACCAAAAAGGCTTTGAAGGACTTTGAAAGCGTGCCAAGTCAGGCCTCTCAATCGGCGCTTGAGTCTTCTGTGGCTGCACTCGAGGCGGCAGTGGCGCCACTGGAGCCAATCCTCAAAGGCGGACCATTGTGGAATTTCGATGGTTGGATTCAACATCAAGATATGACTCTGTATGCGGCCGTTTATCAAGACACCGTGGACGCCTTCATCAAAGTGCTCGACTGTGAGCCAGACGCGGAGGAGGCAGTCAACAAGGTACTGCAACATTTACGTGAAGTCAACGAGTACAGCCCAGTGGTCACTTTGTCACCGAGTGCCAAATGGTCTCGTGGGTTCGATAAATGGTTTCCCAGAATCATCGTTGGAACAGTTGGCTTGGTGGCTCTCTTTTCGGCAATTTATAACGTTGGAATGCTTATCTATGGAAACAGAACTACGGACGAGACTACAAGCATCACAAGTGATGATCATCATAATGATTCCACTGATGCGCCGTTTACGATCTATACGGATCATATCACCGAGACCATCGACGACAATAGCCATACTGTTACTGTCATTGTTTTGGTCATTTGTGTGATTTTGGTGGTGACCACTGGAGTCGGACTCTACTATTTTCTGGTTAACCGCAACCGCAAACCGACCAAGGACACTAATCTCGAGGCCAACAAGTCTACCAAGTGTTCAACGTCAAGCTCGCCTGCAGGCGATGGCTCAAGTTCCAAGCCTTATAGCAAAAGATCTTAGTTCTTGTTCGACTCAATATATTGTGCTTTATAATTATTAAAACTAAATTAAATTCGAGTTTCCAACTTTTCTTTGAATTTTTCTTATTAGTTTCTAATTCTAATGTGTAATTTGTTGTTTGTCTTATTACTGAGCAAAAGTGTGATTTTGGTGGTGACCACTGGAGTCGGACTCTACTATTTTCTGGTTAACCGCAACCGCAAACCGACCAAGGACACTAATCTCGAGGCCAACAAGTCTACCAAGGGTTCAAGCTCACCTGCAGGCGATGGCTCAAGTTCCAAACCGTGTAGCAAAAGATCCTAATTCTTGTATGAACAAGTCTCAATAGATTGTGCTCTATAATTAAAATTATATTAAAGTCGAGTTCTTTTCCCCGAGTCTTTCTTATTAGTGAGTTTCTCAATAGTGCTCGCTTAGTTGTTGTTCTTATTGATGGAAGGAAAATAATAAATCTATTTATTTGTTTGTCTGTTTAGAATTTTTCACATTAATTCCGAAAGATAACAAAAGACAATTTGTTGATTTGTATATGTTACCGTCCAAACGCAAAATTCGTCATTCCGTGGTTTGCCTAGGCAAATCTTTTTTGAAAGTTTAATCATTTATTTGTGATTAATTATAGTTGTGGATTTTGTTATTGTGTGGTGAATCACCTTAATGTTGTTTAAAAAATGATAGTTTGCAGTTGACGAAGTATATTTAGAAAATGTTGTTCATTCCTCCTCAACAGTGTGTCGGCATAACAATATCTCATTTTGAATTACACTTTTTTGTGCTGTTTAATTTCAATTACGTTCACAATCGCATTTGTCAAAATGAACAACGAATTTGCTGAAATTTCCGACGACGTTCTTAAGATATACAAGCAATTGGAAAAATTTACCAGTGTGAGTCAGCATGGTCGACTGGGATTTACTTCAGCTGCTGGTGTCCAAACAATCTCACTGTCTAATGCTTTTAAAGAGTTAAAAGGAGACAGTGACGATTTTGCGTTGAAAACTCATTTAACCATTGCTAGCAGCGCCATTGAAGGCGCCTCAATAAAAGGCGATTCAAAAGTCAGGTTATATATAATGCACTCTGATCTTTCGAATACTTTGAATTTTCAATTCATCTGTGCTGCTGTTAACAGTTATACCCGCAAGGAAGAAAAACTGTGCGATTATGTGTACTGCACTTATTCTTACAAGAAAAATACAAGCACAGTGAAGCAATTGGGCAAAGTTGCTACTATTGTTTCGGGATTGGCTTTTGGTGCTTTTTTACTAGCAACTTCGGGTACATCTGCGGCTGCATTTACACTGCTAACCACTGCATGCAGTGCAATTGGCTTTTCCTCATTCACCAGTGGACAACACTTTGAAGAAGGGCAGATAAAGAAAATCCTAGAAGCTAGCTTTATTCATGAACTTGTTACTGGCGGAATGGCAAAGTTGTGTGGAAGAAAGTTCACCCTTAATTTGTAATATTGTGTGAAATTTGTTTTATTTCAATCTTAAATTTTAATGTTTTTTTCTCGTGTTTTTGTCTCAAATTGCATTTTATATTTACAATTTCTTTGCATGATTTACGATAAGTATACATAAGATGACATTTTTATATAATTTATAATAAAATGTTGTAATTAAAGTTGGGGTTTTAACTTTATGTGAGAATTTATTATATAATTTCATCCATTAACATTCTGATGCCTAGGTGGGATCATTTTGACCCAAAAGGCCACATTAAAATGGTTTCCTACAAAAATACCGAAGTAAAACGTCTGATATTTTAGCTTTTGACAGGTATTTTTTAAGATAAAGTCAATAACAAAGTGGTTTAAAAATAAAAATACTTTTTGTACAAAAATTTGAAACAGAGAAAAAGGATTAATTTATTTAATTTGAAAGAAAGAAAATTTCTTTGGAAAGTGCATTGTATCATTACACTTAGATATATTTTAAGAAATCAAATTAAATTATTTTTGCAAGTTTACATGGTTGAATAGTAATGGAATAGAATCGACGGTTTTTTTTCCTACAGAAATTTACAATTTGCGACTAGACTATTTTCAGTTGTAACATTGGCATACAGCATGAAAGTTCAGAATTTAGAATTTTCAAATCTAAGGAATCTAAGTTACATGTTTTGTTCTTTTTTGCTATGATCATTGAACATTGTTCAATTCAATTATTTGCGTAACATGATTCATGTGATAAGTGATTCAAAACGTTTTGATACCGTTGGCCACAAATAGCATTGTTTGTGACAAAATGAATTTTTCACATTTTTAATGTGTATTTTCAATTGAATATTTGTGCATGCAAAAATGTGATTTCTTCTGTAAATCGACTAAAATGTTATTGTGCTTAATCATACATATAATATCACTGAAATAAATCGTTTAAAATCGAAATTTCTTTCACTCACTTTTACAAACGCGTAACATCCTCACAGCTTTATCCAGTTATTTTCGCTAATCTGTTGTTTCAGGTTGACCCAGTCGAAGGATGCCTAGCACTGAGGAAGGCTGTACTAAGCAGGTGTGCTATGCACTTATTTACGCCTGGATAATCTATGTCATCATACTGGCAATTGATGCGGATGTCCCCACTTTGTTTGTAATATCTTTTTATATCTCAATGAGGATATTGATTATTTTTTTTGTATCTTCATAGAATAATGACGACAAAATTCTATTGTCAATTATTATTTTATACACTATCGACCAACAAATTGGATTTTTTGGTGTTCTTAATGAAAATGGCCGCCTGACAACTGCTTACGCCTTGTTGAAGACAATAGATTTACTTGTCTTAATGTATGCACTTCAGTATTCTTATGGCAATAATGTTCTGGTGATATTTGGCTTTGTGTTTACTCTTTTCTCCATTTACACGTTATATCTATTCAATTGCTATTTACGTAAGAATGCGGAAATATATGCAATTTGAATTCTTAAAATATATTTTAGTGTAACACATACAATGTACTTTCCAATGAAATTTTCTTTATTTTAAAATAAATAAATAAATTCTTTTTTCTATTTTTAATGCGTTTTCATTATAGTTTTACATCCACTTTTCAAAACTAATAAATCGATGTAATGAGATTACTAGTAAATTTGACATATTAATACTTAAGACATACTCGAAAATATCATATTCAACTTTAAAATTAATTTAAAATTAAATAACTTTTAAATTAAAATGTTTCGCCATTTTGCCACATATTTGTACGTGATATGATGAGTGTGGTATTCATTTTTTAGAAACAAATATTTTAAATTGCATAAATTTTAGTCAATGTACATAAAGAAAATATTTGGAATAATCAACATTTTTGCAATTAATTGAATTTTTTGTTGTATTCATCATATGGGAATTCATAGCTGATTTACTATTCTTAAAGCTTTTTTAACTTTCCGTGACAATTCATTATATAATTCATTATGTAATTGCAATCGCATGCAATGGTTAGCCATAATTTCAATATAAAATTTTTTCTTTACAATTAGAGTATAACTGCAGTGAACTTAACTTAAAGTTCAAGTGTAACTTGTATTCTTACGATACTCTAGACATTGCTTGTCATCCTTCCGATGCCCAGATGGGGCCAATTTGGCCCCAAAAAATGTTTGTCGATGCAGATCTCGAAAAGTAGAGGGCAAAACTGGGCATTCTGAAACTTTTGTTAACTGTTTTAGAATGTTTACTTTAATTTGAACCCAATTTGTTTTTACGTTTTTGGAATAATTCTAAGTCCGCCCAATGTCAATGCATTGTGTGGTCACGTTGACCCCACCTGGGAATCCGTGTTAAAATTTTTTACAGGAAGATTAACAAGCAAACATGTTTGAGTGAAACTTTTAGATCGATCACAATACAGAAACAACTCTCGATAAATTAAAATAACATTGTAAAACTATTTACAGGTGTCATTTTCAACGACACCATGATTCGATTTTTTGCAACAACAAGAAATTCAATTATTTGCAAAAAATGTTTATCATTCCAAATATTTTCCCAATGCGCATAGGCTAACATTAATGCAATTGAAAATATTTGTTTTTAAAAAATAGAATACCACACTCATCATATCACGTTAAAATATGTAATAACAAAATGACGAAAAATTTTAAAGACGAATTTAATAATGTTGAGTATGTCTTGAGTTTTAAATTTACTAATTACAACACATTCACTACAACAAGCTGGATTTAGTAGTTTAGAAAAGTGTCAGCAAAATTATAATAAAAACGTATTTAAACAGAGGAAAAGATTGATAAATTTAATTTGAAAGAAAAAAAATTGTGTTAGAAAATACTTTGCATGTTTATCCTAAGCCATGTTTTAGGAAATCAAATTGAATACATTTCCGCACGCTTACGTAAATAGAATTTGAGTAACATCAACGGGTAAATAGAGAAAAGAGTAAGCATAAAGCCAAATTTCACCAGAGCACTGTTGCCATAAGAATACTGAAGTGCATACACTAAGACAAATAAATCAATTGACTTCAACCAGACGTAAGCAGTTATCGAGCTTTTACTTTCATCATGAACGCCAGAAAATCCAATTAGTTGGTTGAAAATATAAAAAATAATAACTAAAATTATATTAATTTTGTCATAATCAGCCTATGAAGATACAAAAATATAATCAATATCCACATTGACACATAAAAAAGATATTACAAACAAAGTGGACACATCAGCATCAAATGCCAGTGTGATGACATAGATTATCCAGGTGCCAATTAGTGCATAGCACACCTTCTTAGTACAGCCTTCCACAGTGTTAGACATCCTGCGACTGGGTCAACCTGAAATAACAGATTAGCGAAAATAACTGGATAAAGCTGTGCGGATGTAACGCGTTGGTAAAAGTTAGCGAAAGAAAGTTCGATTTTAAACTAATTATTTCAGTGATATGATACAAGTGATTAAACACAACAACAATTTGATTGATTTTCGGATGAAATCTCATTTTTTGTATGCACAAAAATTCAATTGAAAATAGAAATTGTCAATGCAAAAAAATGTGAAATATTTATATTATAGCAAACAATGTTGTTGCCAAAAGCATCCAAAGCACTTTGAATCGCCTATTACATGAATCATGTTAAGCAATTAAGTACAACACATGTTTCTTAGTGGATTTTAAGATGTTTTTACGGTACTTAATATTTTGGTTCACTTCATCTCATAGTGTCATTGTATGATTTAAGTTATTGTGATTTTTAAATTTAAATGTTAGCACAGAAAATAATCTAATTGCAAGTTGAAAATTATAAGAAATAAGCAATACTTTTAAAATCCCACAATAAACAACAAGATTTTATTTATTATTAGATAACAAAATTAAAATAAATTTAATTGAAAACTAAAAGCCCATTCAATTCGATTATTTTTGCAAACATATCTTGACGATTCTGGCAATTAATTCAAGCACATTGCAAATCTTCTGAAATATCACAGAATTCTATCTCTGAGATGGACTCCAATGGTTCAATTTTGAGAGCTTCAGATGGGACACCACAGTGGAAGCTGTTAACAAAATTGACTGGAATCTGTAAAATACTCTTGATAATGTATTTAATAGATGACTTAAAACTGAACAGAAAATTGAATTCTTTTATTTTGAGCGATGTCGAATAAGAAGAATAGGTCGAGTAGCTGAAATCGTACACAATTTCCTCAACGCAAGTGTACTTGTGAACACGGAGGATAGAAATATATTCCGTTTTGGTGTCACTGGTGGTGAAGATGAACTTTGCCTTACTCCCCGGCTGCATACTGTCCAAACTGCAGAGTGCCGAGTGAAATTGCTGTTGCATGCCCTCGTTGTTGGATTCAATTAGACTGTTGAACATTTCGGTGAACACTTTTGGTAGCACATTTGTTGACTCTACCCGAGACACACAGCTTGCGCCACTTACGTCAAACTCGTCCAGATCAAAAACGTTTGCGCTGCAATTTTGGAACATACTTTGGTTTGAAAAAATTTCAGACGGTTCCATTTTTTGATAAATTGCAAACAAATATCGCTATTATAATGAACAGAACAGTAAAACGATCACGATTCACTTTGAATGATTTATTTAGCTCACACGAACAATGCTGATCATTTTAATCGTTTCTTACTAATGAAATCATTTTCATGAATCATATTTTTTTTACTAACATTTCGCATTTTGTTGTATAGATTTTCTATAAATGGTAAACTAACACACGGTTTGGCACACGTAACCATAAACTCCGGGTGGCTTCTTGGGTAGGGGTCATTGAAGGAACCCTTATACTGAGAAAAGACCCCTGAAAGGTACCCTTGGCAAGGAGAATGTCTTACCCAAGGTGTCCTTGATCAAGGATCCCTTGGGAAGGAATACTACAAGTATTCCTAGACAAGGGTAAAATTGACTTTAAATATATTCATAACCAAATAAAAGTTGCATAAATAAATTATCAAAAATTTTTTAATATTATGAATTACAAAGTAAAAACAATTTAAATACAATTAACCGTGTCTATTAAAAAGATCAAATATATAATGTTTGCCAACTGTTTGTTTTTTTAGAATTTTTGGTTCCAAATGATACATATGTAGCTAATTCAATGAAATTGCTTGGCGCTAATTTAGTGATTGTTGTCAGATACATGTGAATATGTAGAGATATAAGAAAAATTTAAACTTGTTCGTTAATTTGAATACAATGGCAAAGGTCGACTATTGCAGAGTTCTTTTCCAAATATCCAAAAACCAGAATCGGTTTGGAATATTCGGTGAATTTTGTAATAAACATTTGAACCAGAGTTGGATTTGGTCTTGATTAGATGGTTGTTCGTAGACATAGATTTGTTATAGTCTTCGGTACAAAGTGCTTGTCCTTTCCAGATGACACGTGAAAGAGATAGGACTTTTTCCGATTGCTGCAAGTCCGGATATTTTGAAATAAGCAGAAGGTTGTCAGGAGTTGGTGCGGATGATGAGGAAGCCTTTGCTGCAGAGATAAGATCTGATGTGACTGGTGGCTTTAGGCACAAATCGGGCAAATGCGTTTGGAGAATCTGTAGAAATGGTTTCGAGCAAGTGTGCACCATCTTGGAGCAAGCAGTGACCGCAGCCAGACTTGTGGTATATTTGTTGATCACCTGCTGACCCGGATTAGGGCCACTTTGGATTAGACCAGAGATAAGACCCATTGTATATTCTGTGAAAAATGCGGACCAGACTAGAAGAGGGCCATAAGTCTTGACCATATCTATGAGGTAACCAAGGTAGTGGATTTGTAGACGACACATAAATCCTTCATTCTTGCCGTAAATTTCGGTAAACTTGTCCAAAAATTTTACCATTTCAATTTGAACTTGACGCAAATTCTCTGGAATATGTCGGGCAGAGAGCATTGAGATAACGAAGGCAAGGGACTTGAAATTGTCCAATCGATCGGTGTTGACCAAACCATAGAAACAAACCCATACATAAAAAAGGATAAGTTCGTATTCAATGGCCTTGAGACTACCTTTCTTCAAACCGAACTGAGGCATGCGACGAAGAACACCAACAGGAAACTTGATTGATGAGAGCAGCGAATCTAACTCTTTCAAAGCTTCATCGGTGATCTTGTACTGTTTGTAAATGTTAGCTTTCTTGCCTAAACATGAAGTCGATTTGCACTCCTCGCGATACCAAGCTTTGTCCTTCAAATCATCAGCGAACCATCGGTCCAGAATTGCCGAAACGCATCCTATAAAATGATTACCGAATAAAATATCGAAACAAAATAACCGTTAATTAATTGGATCATACCTAGATAGACAGCATGAAGACATTCTGGCGGGGCAATGCTGCCCATGTCGAGATAATCTAATTTCATTAATTGGCATTTTCCTTTAATGCTAAGTACATGCCAAGTACAATGCCAAGTACAGTAAGATTCTTTGCAGATGCATCTTGAGCACATTTACGCCAATCAACGTCGGTGAATTGACCATATTTTTTTTATTGTTTTTCCGTTTGTCTTGAAAAGGGTACAATTAAATTTTTTGTCTCGTTCACCTTCGTGGCTACACATGTGGCATCCTGAAAATGCATTTGCAAATTAATTAACGAATTAATAAATTGTGCATTTCAAAACATACCGTAAAAGCCTTGGTGACCATGACAGTTCTTTAGCTTAGCTCTGGCCATCGGCTACCACTAAAAGCAATTTCACCCGAAAACGATAAACAATCTCTTTAAATGACGATTTCAATAGGCACTTTCGCAAACGGGACAATTTCATCAATGAATGGCTGCAACATTAAGTCTTGGTCAGCATCTTTTGGCGTTTCACCTACGTGTACAGCCACTAGCAGCGGGAGTTTGATGCGTTCGTTGTAGGGTAGTTCATTAATAGGGTATTGCATTGTAAAAATTTTCCTCACCCGACCCGTACCCGCAACCCGCACCCGTATCGTCACCCACTTCACCCGCATGCGGGTGAGAAGCGGGTCCACCCGCAAAATTAAAAATTAACATAATTGTTGCTGGTTCTTATCCACCAATTGGTTACTGGTTCATATCCTACAGTTGGGCTACTGGTTCATATCCCACAATTGGGTTACTGGTTCATATCCCACAATTGGGTTACTAGTTCATATCCCACAATTGGGTTACTGGTTCTTATCCTACTGTTGGGTTATTGGTTCTTATCCTACTGTTGGGTTATTGGTTCTTATCCCACAGTTGGGTTACTGGTTCATATCCTACAGTTGGGCTACTGGTTCATATCCCACAATTGGGTTACTGGTTCATATCCCACAATTGGGTTACTGGTTCTTATCCTACTGTTGGGTTATTGGTTCTTATCCTACTGTTGGGTTATTGGTTCTTATCCCACAGTTGGGTTACTGGTTTTTATCCTACAGTTGGGCTGATGGCTCATATCTAGGAACGGCTAAGTGTGTCGTATCTCCAAGTTTTAATGCAGGAATTTATTCTAGTTGTTTAGCTGCAATTATTTTAAAATTTTGCTACGTCATTTTGATCTGGCTAAAAACCAGCAACCCAATTGGTGGATAACTCAAGCAACCCAATTGTGGGATAAAAACCAGCAATCCAATTGGTGGATAACTCAAGCAACCCAATTGTGAGATAAAACCAGCAATCCAATTGGTGAATAACTCAAGCAACCCAATTGTGGGATAAAACCAGCAATCCAATTGATGAATAACTCAAGCAACCCAATTGTGGGATAAAAACCAGCAATCCAATTGATGAATAACTCAAGCAACCCAATTGTGGGATAAAAACCAGCAATCCAATTGATGAATAACTCAAGCAACCCAATTGTGGGATAAAAACCAGCAATCCAATTGGTGGATAACTCAAGCAACCCAATTGTGGGATAAAAACCAGCAATCCAATTGATGAATAACTCAAGCAACCCAATTGTGGGATAAAAACCAGCAATCCAATTGGTGGATAACTCAAGCAACCCAATTGTGGGATAAAAACCAGCAATCCAATTGATGAATAACTCAAGCAACCCAATTGTGGGATAAAAACCAGCAATCCAATTGATGAATAACTCAAGCAACCCAATTGTGGGATAAAAACCAGCAATCCAATTGGTGGATAACTCAAGCAACCCAATTGTGAGATAAAACCAGCAATCCAATTGGTGAATAACTCAAGCAACCCAATTGTGGGATAAAACCAGCAATCCAATTGATGAATAACTCAAGCAACCCAATTGTGGGATAAAACCAGCAATCCAATTGGTAGATAAGAATCATCAACCTACCAAATACAAATAGTTCATATTCAAAGTTATTTACCAATTGTCATAATCAAATCAGCAAATCACCTCTATATATGCTTACATCCTAGGATTGAGAATTGCAATGTTGCTTGATTGAACGAGAATACAAGTTTTGACAAGATAACAAGACAGATTCCATGATTTTTGAATTAAGAAACTAATATCCTTGAACGAATTCAAAAAGGAAACAAATTTTGCAATTCCCATCCACCAAAGCACGATGCCCGATCGCAATATGCAAAATTTGTGCGTCTCGGTGGTTTATGTAGGTTTTTGAAATAATTTTTTATGGAGTCAATTGACATTTTCCTCGCAGAAGAAATCATCTTTGGAACCTTGTTCACAATAACATAGATAATGTACAATCACTACATGAACGAAACAGACTGGACAGAAGAAAGCAGAACACAACTTGCCCCAACCAATAATACTGTGTTCAATGAAAAGTGTTCTTAAAAAACCCTGAAACCAAATGTACCATATGCATTACATCATCAGTACACAAGTTTTTATTGTATTGTAAACTTTTGTAGTACGATAGTAGTACTTGGGAAGTCGGGGGGTGAGCTCCCGCTCAGACTTATGCCCCATCGGGGCCAATGATGTTAATACTGAATACTCTTGGAAGGTTAATGAACCGTTTCCATGCCAGAAACAGCAAGATTTTTTCGCAAAACACACCAAACAAGCAATCTGTATATTTGCCCAATGTAGCATTGGGAAAGCATAGGCAATGAGGATTCTATGTTTCTAAATCGGTTTTTTGGTCATAACTTTTGACCCAGTTTACCAATTTTGACATTGGATAGTGATTTGGAAAGCTTATGATGTGCTTTATAAGGATCGATCATAAAAGTATGATATTATGGACCAGAAACGTGCAGTGAAGCCCAATGTTAGTATGGAAGCTGGCAAAAATGGCCTGTTCCAGCACTCTGGATCGTCTAAGCCCACCTAGACCTTAACCAATCTTGACCAAACTTTCAGGTTTTGATTATGGTCCATATTGACAAGTTTTCTATGGCTCGCCGATTCATAATTCTCAAAAATAGAAAGTTCACCTACCCCTACTGCACAGCCTTGATTATAAGAAGTAGACCCGGGTCTTCTATCATCGTAAATGGTCTGTTTGAGGAGCACAAACCAATAACCGAGCAAAGAGTAAGAAGGTCACTCTGGTCAGACTTCAATTTGTGTTCCACGTAAAAGCAGTCTTTAATTGACCTTTGCTTCGCGTCAGTGTTTTCTTGTTTCGAATGAAATCTGTTGTGATTTCGTAGTGCATTAGTGCCATCTTTATTGCTATCAGCGGAAATAATTTTCTTACATGTAACACACTGGGCGAATCCAATCTTACGTGATTTAAACAAAATTTCAGAGAAATTAGTCCATTCCTAAATAAATGAAATAGTTGAGATTGATCTAATTAAAATACAGCAAAACTTACATTACTGGATCGTCCAGTGGGCTTTGTTGGCACTACTACAGAACTGTTGTGAGCAAACAACAACTGAACATCATTCAAAGTGAGAAGTTTACGTTCTTCAATTGAGAAAGCTTCAAGACGAGCTAAGTTTTTCTTAATCTCAGGCTTTAATTCTGAATATTTCGGATTGGACATCATTTTGAGCAAATCTCGCTGAAGATCTAAACATTCCTCTAAATCATTTTTGATTTCAGAGCTTGAGAGGCCACCAATTGAAATTAGATTTAAAGACTGTGTCAAAGAAGCAATACATTTTTCGAGCAAAATGACTTGATTTTGAGGATCGTTCTTAATCAGAGATTCTTTGATTTCTCCATCGACTGTCCGCTTCATCATTTTCGAAGTTACACAAAACAACTTGACAAAACAAGAGAGAATTTTGCGACTAAAAGGCAAGAAATACTTTCAAAAGCTCGATGAGCAAACGTGTGGTCTGGCAACACGTGGTGGGCACGTTGCTTTCATTACACACTCATCAATCTAGTCTAGACAGAAATGTGCTTTATTGAATTGGGGAATGGCATAATGGTCCATCCACACAGTACGTGTGAATATATTATTTACGACTGATTGCTCCAATTGATCGATCCGGAACATTCCGGCCGGAATAACCCGGAAAATATAAATGAGATAAATTCCGGCCGGTTCCGACCAGCCAGGATTTTCCGGGTCGGAACTAGCCCGGAAAGGTTGGCCGGGATTAGTCGGGACCCCATTTCTCATCTCTACTCACAAGTCAGTGACTGACTGTCAGTCGAGTTAACACGGTGCAAGTGAGCATATCTTGTGAGCAGGTATTGCGTCATTGTTTGAGTTAGTTTGAGTTTTCATTTGAGTGTGAGTGAGTTCGAGTGAGTTTTTTTGCAAAAATGCGATCACTATTTCACATAGTTTTGGAAAAAAATTCGATTCAGATCGAATTTGAGTTTTCTAACAAAACTCTATACAAACTCGAACTTTTGGTCATTTTTGTTCGAACTTTTAACTTTTGTGCCTCAAGCAAAGTCCTTTCGATATTACGATGACCAGCAAGACTTGGTGTCCAGCCATGATGACCTTCCTTCTGCTGTTCTCAACTCTACATCTCCTGTTTTGGTCATCTTCAAGTCTGGCTCTCTCGGACTCGTCGTCATCCCTAAACAAGGATCCAGCCAAGGCCGACAAGGCTTCACTCACGAAAGGCGAATCTCATGTGCAACCGGATCCCAAGTTCAAGGAACTGATCGACAAGTATCGAGCAACCATTACTGCGCTTGACCGCACAATCGATGATATTCGCATGGTGACTGTGACTGCGAATGGAACACTTCTCTACAGGGTGGGCTTGATGTTGACTCTCGGAGTGCCAATCGAACGAGCAGATGAACTCGAGGCCAAGTTGGAGCGTGTTTGGGACCAGTGGTGCGCGATCGCAAGGGATTACTCAGGACCAGGCTTGCTCACTGTTGCACAGAAAGCTTTGAAGCACTTTGAACGCGTGCCAAGTCAGGACTCTCAATCGGAGCTCGAGTCTTCTGTGGCTGCACTCGAGGCGGCAGTGGCGCCACTGGAGCCAATCCTCAAAGGCGGACCATTGTGGAATTTCGATGGTTACCTTAGGCATCAAGATATGACCCTGTATGCGGCCGTTTATCAAGACACTGTGGACGCCTTCATCAAAGTGCTCGACTGTGAGCCAGACGCGGAGGAGGCAGTCAACAAGGTACTGCAACATTTACGTGAAGTCAATTTGTACAGCCCAGTGGTCACTTTGTCGCCGCGTGCCAAATGGTCTCGTGCATTCGATAAATGGTTTCCCAGGATCACGGTTGGAACAGTTGGCTTGGTGGCTCTCTCTTCGGCAATTTATAAAGTTGGAATGCTTATCTTTGGAAACGGATCTACGGACGAGACTACAAGCGACAACTATCAAACGATTGAAAGCATCACAAGTGATGAGCCGATTACGCTTTATACGGATCATATCACCGAGACCATCGATGACCATAGCTATACTGTTACTGTCATTGCTTTGGTCATTTGTGTGCTTTTGGTGGTGGCCACTGGAGTCGGACTCTACTATTTTCTGGTTAACCGCAATCGCAAACCGACCAAGGACACTAATCTCGAGGCCAACAAGTCTACCAAGTGTTCATCATCATCGTCAAGCTCACCTGCAGGCGATGGCTCAAGTTCCAAGCCTTATAGCAAAAGATTCTAGCTCTTGTTCGACTCAATATATTGTGTTTTATAATTAAAACTAAATTAAATTCGAGTTTCTAACTTTTCTCTGACATTTTTTTGTAAATATGCAAATAACATGAAAGGATGAATAAATTCAAAATGCGTTTACCTACATTGCATGGCAACTGATGTTCAAATATTTAATGACTTGACTTGTTGTGTCTCGAATCATGATGATTTCTTTTTTTGATAAAATAAAGTGAAATGTCAACTAGAAGAACAAAATCTGCATTGCAGTCAGCAGTAGAAGAGAGTGCCAAAGATTTAAATAAAGGTCAGAGTTTATTCACGCGATAAAAGTTAAGGTCACTATCAGTTTGGGAATATGTTCACTTTTCTGATTGACCTTTCAACATACCAATTTAAGACAAAGGTTATTTAGTTCCTAAGCATTATCTACGTGACCTTTCACCTTTTAGTGGTTGGACTTGAAGCAGAACAAGTTTTGAAAGTGACCTTCTAAAAAGATAAATATAAAACCAAAGACATTCAGTCAGGCAAAATGTCATTTCTTTTCTAAATTTTTTTTTTTCAATCAAATGAATTCATCATGCCGAATTTTATATTCAACTTGTTTATTTTGTTTTTATTTCTAAATTTGAATTTGAATTTCAACAAATCTCACTTGTCTGCTGAAGAATTGAACATCAAATTTGGCAAATCTCAAATTCTATTAAACAACACTGACAAGCCAGATGGCTTTGTGGTACGACACCAATTGAACCATGAACAAATGTTGAATTTTACATTTAAACGTCTCGAAAAAGTCGATTCGAAATTGTCAATTCAATTCAATCACAGTTACAGTGAAGATAGAAAGTACGCGTATGTCGAGACGAATGACATCAAGGCAGACGTTTACTTTCGTGCAAGCTGTGAGTGGGGCTGCACTAAACCTGAAGAGTCGAATCAATTTGAATTGTACTGGAAGTCGAGTGTGATGAAGTTGTGTTGGTTCGTTGGTTCGACAAATTCGACGCGTTGGTTCAACTACATTGGAAATGTTGATACAAAACATGCCGAAATCCTGTTGCTCAATTCTCAAAGTTTCGCACTCAAATTCGACGATTTACGCCGAATTCGTTGGAGCGACAATTCAAAAACCAAACTTTGCATCAAACCGCAAAATTTGACAAAATTCGACATGATTCGTATCTTCACTACTGAAACCATATTTGCA
Source organism: Rhizoglyphus robini (assembly GCA_023373905.1). Classification (NCBI taxonomy): domain Eukaryota; kingdom Metazoa; phylum Arthropoda; class Arachnida; order Sarcoptiformes; family Acaridae; genus Rhizoglyphus; species Rhizoglyphus robini. Next base: position 439,348 of record JAKIJQ010000129.1, on the reverse strand, counting down.
GCCTATGATGCAGCAACAAAATATGCCACTAAATTACGGCCTAGAGTATCGGTTCAATATTATCGATTTTTCCCATATATAATTTCAACTATGCAAGAGTAAGAGAGACGACAATGGCCTTACGTGTATCCAATTTGGGGTTATCCATCAAAATTCAAATGTCAAAAATTTATCTAAATTTCATTCAAATATCACCGAACTTTTCCCTGAATTCAAAAGAACTTTCATTCATTTGAATTTAGAATGGTTGAAACAGAAAGGCAATGATCCAATTGAAGGAAATTTTAATATTAATCCAGAATTAGTTCGAGAATTCGTTAAAAATTCAACACCACGATTCATATCTTTATCACTTGATCATGCAATTACAAATGGATCGAATGCACGGGCCAAACTCATTTCAGAAGGAATGTATGCGAGAAGATTCAGTGCGAGTGCACAAAATTTCTATTACAAAAGTCTTTATACTGAGGACTCTTATAATGTTGTGATTCGATTTGCGGAAAGTTTGAAACAAATTTGTGACGATGCTGGCATTGATTCTTTCAGACTTGAAACGGGGATATTTGGTTCATTTGACACGGATTTGTTGTTTCACTCTCGAATTGGCTCGAATTCATCTACTAGAATTACTTCATATTATGATGCAAAATGTGCAACAAAACTAAACGAATGGCGATTTCCACTGTACTATCAAATCGATCAACGAGTAGATTTGAATTTTGAATCAACTCTCAAAATCGTTGATTCCAACAGTTTTGTCTGTTTCTCTTTCTGGTGGACAATTTATTGTGCCTAATCTTGTGTACAAGCACAAGCCATCGCCCGAGTTGTACATTCGTTGGATCGAAGCAGTGAGTTTGATGCCAATCATGAAAGTACCAATTCCTCCATGACAATCATACGGTCAACCAAATTGTGCACAAATTCATTGAACTACATCGAAAGTATTAACCAGTTATTTTTGAATTATCTCAAAATATGTTTGATGATTACGATGCAATCAAACCAATCATCCGACCCTTCTGGTTTCATTATCCTGACGATCCAAAAGCTGTCCACATCACGGATCAATTCATGCTAGGAAACTCGACTCTTGTAGCACCAGTTTTGCGTGAAGGTCAACGTTCCCGTTCTGTGTACCTGCCCAGTGGGCTTTGGATCGATCAACACAACACAACATACAACGGACCTGGTTGGTTCAGTGTGCAAGTTCCGCTCGATGAGTTACCGTACTTTGAACGGTTCGAATCTTTTGTATAACTTTTTTTTCACTCAAAATTAGTGTTTTGCACTGTGTTTGACTTTACGTTGTCATTCCAAAACATTCTGTTATTTTAAATGATTGTATGAATGTGAAGCACAGCATAAATAAATGATCATTAGACAAATAAAATATATATTTTAAATGTCATTCAAAGACAAATTCAGAGTGACAAAAATCAAAAATGTAAATTTCATGAGGAGATGATGCGTTAGATAAATAAAGATCAAAGTTCATTTACGCGATAAAAGTTAAGGTCACACGATCAGTTTGGGGGAAATGTTCACTTTCTGATAGATCTTTCAACATACCAATTTAGGACAAAGGTTATTTAGTTCCTAAGCATTATCTGCGTGAACTTTCACCTTTTAGTGGTTGGACTTGAGAGCAAAACAAGTTTTAAAAGTGACCTTCTAAAAAGATAAATATAAAACCAAAGACATTCAGTCAGGCAAAATGTCATTTATTTTCTAAATCTTTTTTCGCAAGCAAATGAATTCATTATGGCGAATTTCATATTCAACTTGTTTATTTTGTTTCTGTTTCTAAATTTGAATTTGAATTTCAACAAATCTCACTTGTTTGCAGCAGAATTGAACAAAGAACCTCTTGACGGGGAGTTATTACTTCCTCAAAATGACCTTGTTCATTCGCTGCCAAAATTGATTTTGCCTTTAGGTCAAGATTATTCTACAGTTGGTCACTATTCTGGCTATCTTCGATCGTCTATTGTGAATACCTCCATGAACTACTGGTTTTTTAAAGCCAAATCTGTTAATTGGCAAAGCGAGCCGTTGCTTTTGTGGTTGGGCGGTTGGGTGAGTTCGCTAAATGGAGCGCTCACTGGAATTTCTCCAATCAAAATGCACCCTAACGGAAGCTTAACTTTGAACCCATACTCGTGGAATAAACGTGCAAATCTCCTGTTCATTGAGAGCTTTCCTCAAGTTGGCCTTTTGGCTGAAAATTTTCGCACAATTTCTGTAGACAATGACACAATTGCAGCACAATTCACATTTGACATCATTGAAAGTTTTTTTGTAAAATATCCTTTACTGAAAGAAAATAAGTTCTACCTATGCGGAGCGGGCTACAGCAGCTTCCACGTTGCTATCCTGGCCAAGCATTTGGTTGATAAGCAATTTCCACCGAACTTTAAGGGCATTCTAATAGGAAATGGAGTTTTCAACTTGTCCGATACTATGAATGCCCATTTTCAATACATTTATACAATGAAGCTACAAACTTTGTATCCAACTACTGTTTGGAACAACTTGACCAGTTTCTGTTGTCCAGAAAAATTCTGCTCAGATTGGTCTAAAGATGATGTAAGTCTATCTTGATTTCCGTAAAGCATTTATTTGTAAATCTATTAATTTATCTTTTACTTTTGCCATACAGGATGCATGCTCATTCAGAAAATGTGAAACATTCACAAACGAAAAGCTCTATAATTACCCCCCAAATGGAAGAATAAAGAATAAAGATCCAAATGATGATGAAAAACCGCTATCAAATTGTCACAAATTTTATAATCGTTTTTATTCAGAACTTGGATTAATTTTTTCAAATAAAAAAGTTCCACGTGACCTGCACAACATACGCATGAAGTGTGCTCCTGGCGTCCGAAAGGCAACCTGTACACGGTACAAGGTCACCAAGCAGATATCCGACTTTCTCAATGATACTAATACGCAAGTTCGAGAAGCACTGCATATTAATGTATCTTACAATACCTTTTGGATACCTGGAAATGAATTGGACAATCGCTTTTTCGAAAGGCACTACCCAACACTGCATGGCCACTTGATGTTCCTTCTTAGCAAAAATATTCGAGTTTTGCTGTATACAGGGCAATTGGATGGCCTCGTAAGCCCGTACAACACAAATTGGTAAATTAAATTCGGGAAAATTGCGATCAACAAAATTGCGTTCAACCGAACGGAAATATTGCCAGGAAGTTTCTCATTTTCAAGGTAGTTAGTTGGGTAGTTAGTTGGGTAGTTAGTTGGATAGTTAGTTGGGTAGTTAGTTGGGTAGTTAGTTGGGTAGTTAGTTGGGTAGTTAGTTGGGTAGTTAGTTGGGTAGTTAGTTGGGTAGTTAGTTGGGTAGTTAGTTGGGTAGTTAGTTGGGTAGTTAATTGGATAGTTAGTTGGGTAGTTAGTTGGGTAGTTAGTTGGGTAGTTAGTTGGGTAATTAGTTGGGTAGTTAGTTAGTAGGGTAATTAGTTGGGTAGTTAGTTGGGTAGTTAGTTGGGTAGTTAGTTGGGTAATTAGTTGGGTAATTAGTTGGTTAGTTAGTAGGGTAGTTAGTTGGGTAGTTAGTTGGTTAGTTAGTTGGGTAGTTAGTTAGTAGGGTAATTAGTTGGTTAGTTAGTTAGTTGGGTAGTTAGTTGGGTAGTTAGTTGGGTAATTAGTTGGTTAGTTAGTTGGGTAGTTAGTTGGGTAGTTAGTTGGGTAGTTAGTTGGGTAGTTAGTTGGGTAGTTAGTTGGGTAATTAGTTGGGTAGTTAGTTGGTTAGTTAGTTGGGTAGTTAGTTTAAATTTTTTTAGTTTAATTTATTGCAATTGATAAGTTTCGGTTGAGTGCAAGTTAACTAACTTGCGTTCAGTCGAAAATGAGAAACTTTTTGGCAATATTTCCGTTCGGTTGAACACAATTCGGTTGATCGCAATGGACCCATTAAATTCACATATGCAAAAGTAAAGTTATGTATTATATATTTCCCATTACCCAAATGTTCCTATAGGCTTCTCAATGATCTGCACCTAAAGCCAAGTGAGTATGGAGAAGAACAGTGGAAATTTAAATCGAAAACAGCTGGATATCGGATTCGGTTTTGCGAAGGCTTATCTCGGTACGACATATACGGCGCGGGACACACAGTCGCAGAGGATAAGCCTGCAGAGACTGCACAGATGGTCGAGGACTTTCTTTTTGGTGACTATTCCGATGTTAATGTTGTGAGTCCTATTTGTTCAGTAAATGGAACTGCAGTTTCTGTAAGAAATTTTCCAATTAAGGAACTGAGTCCAGAAAGGGATGAATATTTAGAATTTTGGAATTATTCTTTTGTACGTTATTTTAGTAGATATTTTAGTTACGTTAACACAAATATAACTTAAATTCAAAATTTCATAAGTATGTATTTGTAAACGAATTCGATAATACCCGAAAACATTAGCACCATTTAATTTGTAATTAAATAAGAAGATTGTATTTAATTTGAACATGCGTAAAAATAAATCAAAGTTTTAGATACAAATTACCTCATATTTTTTTATCAAAGCATTTGTGAAGATTGTCACATAAAAGGACGTTTTTGAAAAGTAATTTGAACGTGTGAACGTTCAGTTTGAAAAGAAAATGTATAAGATTTTTTCTTTATTACCGATTTTCATTTACGTTTGTCGGTTTCATTGTTTGAATTCTTGTGAAATAGCTATTTTGAACTTAATGGGTTTAAAAGTACAACAACTAAAAAGTGTACTTAATTTGTAAATTCAAAATGATAAAATATCAAAGGTCAGAGTTCATTTACGCGATAAAGGTTGAGGTCACATATGAAGTTTGGGAATGTTTCCACTTTTATTTGGCTTTTTAGCATGCAAATTTTGGCCAAAGGTTATTTAGTATCTACGCATTTCAATGACCTTTCACCTTTTTGTTTAGTTAGACATTGGAAAACAGGTTTTGAAAGTGACCTTCCAACGCAGGCCACGAAGATATATTTAAAGCCAAGACAAGTCAGTCAGGCAAAATGTTACTTCTTTAATAAATTTTATCTGTGCAATTGAAATCATGTCGAATTTCAAATTCATCTTATTATTTGTTTTGTTTTTATTTCACAATTTGAATAACAAATTTTGCCTGTTTGCAGCAGAATTGAATGTCAAATTTGGCAATTCACAAATTCTCTTGAACAACACTGACAACACAAATGGCTTTGAGGTTCGACACCAATTCAATCGTGAACGAATGTTAAATTTTACTTTTGAGCGTCTCGAAAATGTCGATTCGAAATTGTCAATTCAATTCAACCAAAGTCATCTTGAAGAAAACGAAAATTATGACGTGACGCAGGACATCAAAGGGGACGTTTACTTTCGTGCAAATTGTGAGTGGCAGAGGCACTGCACCAAACCGGAAGAGTCAAATCAATTTGAATTGTACTGGAATTCTCAGGCGGTGAAATTGTGTTGGTTCGTTGGTGGCGATTCGACAAATTCGACACGTTGGTTCAACTACATTGGAAATGTTGACACAAAACATGCCGAAATTCAGTTGCTCAATTCTCAAGGTTTCGCAATCAAATTCGACGATTTACGCCGAATTCATTGGGGCGACAATTCAAAATCCAAATTATGCATCAAACCACAAAATTCGACTCAATTCGACATGATTCGTGTCTTCACTACTGAAAACATACGAGCAGCCTATGATGCTGTAACAAAATATGCAACTTACATTCCGCCTAAAGTATCGGTTCAATATTATCGACTTTTCCACTACCAAATTTCAATGGAAGAGTACGAAAGACGACAATGGCCTTTTGTGTATCCAATTTGGGGCTTTCCATCAAATCAAAATTCAAATGTCGAAAATTTATCTAAATTTCGTTCAAATATCACTGAACTTTTCCCTGGATTCAAGAGAACTTTCATTCATTTGAATTCAGAATGGTTGAAACAGGAAGGTGATAATGATCCAATAGAAGGAAATTTTACTTTCGATTCTGAATTGGTTTTCGACAATTCGACAACACTCATCTCATTGTCACTTGATCATGCAATCACAAGTGGATCAACTGCAAGAGCTGAATTGATTTCAAATGGAATGTATGCGAGAAGATTCAATTCGAGTGCTCAAAATGACTTTTACAAAAGTCTTGATACTGACAAGGATTCTTTTAATGTTGTGATGCGATTTGTGGACAAGTTGAAACGAATTTGTGAAAAAACAAAAATTGATTCATTCAGACTTGAAACGGGGAAATTTGGTTCATTTGACTCGGATTTGTTGTTTCAATCTCAAATTAGCTCAAATTCATCAACTCAAATTACTTCATATTATGATGCAAAATGTGCAATAAATCTTGGTCTTGGTAAATGGTCATTTCCATTATACTACCAAATTGATCAACGAGTAGATTCAAATTTTGAATCAACTCTCCAATCGTTGATTCCAACAGTTCTGTCTGTTTCTCTTTCTGGTGGAAAGCTTATCGTTCCAAATCTCGTGTTTGATCCTCATAACAAACCATCCCCCGAGTTGTACATTCGATGGATCGAAGCAGTGAGTTTGATGCCAATCATGAAAGTACCAATTCCTCCATGGACTTATGACAATCAAACGGTCAATCAAATTGTGCAAATTTAGCATTTAAACATTTATTATTTACGAAAACTCAAATTTATGGTAGATGTACACGCAAATTTTATTTTTTGAATGAATATAAAATAAAATAAATTTAATATTTTTAAATGAAAATAATTCAGTTGAAATTTTAATATTTTGGATATTTATTTGTCTCCAGTTTTTAAAAATGCAATTGTTGGTAGATTCGCATTTTTACAATGAAGTGACATTAAATATTGAATTGAAAACTTAGTTAGTCACGTATTGACAAAATTTGTCAATTGCCAAGATTATGCGGTGTACGATAATGAATGAATATTTAGATACAAATTAATCGCTGCTCATCAACCCATCATCACCAATCAATACCACCACGACCAACCAACTTTTCCTTACTCCAATAATATGAACGCCATCTCAACCAATCTTTGCCTTATTACCTCATAAACTTCTCTTCGTCATGCTTTTCGAATTGATTTCCTTTTCTGATTAGAATGATTATATCTGCAAACGTAGGATAAATTCGTCTTTGTAGAAAATATTGCCTAAGCAAAATTTTCATTTCAGAAAACAGAGAAAAATAATAATTAAAATTAAACTTTAAACTCATTCGAAATTAGTGAAGAATTTACCACTTTTACTCATGAAGAAGATAATGGAATTTCAAATTGGGCCTAATTTTTCATGTGTTTTTCATTTTTGTGATATCGAAACATTTGGCATTTCCAAATAAATTATTCAGTGCCAACTTTATTTTATTTAACATTTTTACAAATAGTGTCAAACCAATTTTATGCATTTCGGGCCAGTCAGGTATAGAATACATTTTGAGGAAGCTACAATTGAACTTTATCGAATACATTTCACTCGAAACCCACTTCGATTATACTTTTTTTATCCATTTGTAATTGCATGACAACATACAGATTGGATTTATTTTGTGAAATTATTAATTGGGACAGATTATAAAACAATTCCAGATTGAAAGCAATAAACATAAGAAAGAAACATATAATCTAATCTAATCTAACTACATTAAAGTAATTTTTTAAATTTTATATTATTGAGTTTTAATTTGAAGATTAATTTGTTGTCATTCCATATTAACTACTATAGTCTTAAGTTACGCCGTTGGCGTGAAGTCGGAGCTGCGGTATCGCGAACACTTTCCTTATCAGTTCAGTTCAGTCATCGATGTGCCATCAGAGTGCAACAAACACACACGTCAACTTATTCATCAAAACACATCTATTTAAAATATTAATCATTATTTTTTAAATATCCGGTGACATTTGACCTTATGCGCCAAAAAATAACCAGGTCGTTTTCACCTACACCAGAATTTTTAGTGAAATTTACTGAGAGATCCATTGAACCGTATAGCCTCAATCCTGTACAAAGAATCGTCAAATCAACGGTTCAATGTTTTTGAACAGATACAGTCAATAGTATGGAATTTGTTCTAAGACACAGTTTGTGTCACACAAACACACCCACAATGTGAATCACAGCACTATTGTGTGGGTGTGTTTGTCACTGCGCATCCCCTTTGCGCACAGCGGGCGCGCTGTTCGGCGTGTGTGCTTATCTGTGTCTCACTCCCACTGTTGACACTCAGTCTCTACACATTTCTATACAAAATTTGATTTATTTTTTGAAAAATCGCTGCTCCGTTGACCTTTGACCTATTGGCCAAAAGGCACAACTTCACCCCAACCAGAACATTGTGTAAAATTTTCAGACCGATCCATTGAACCGTATTGACGCTATCCCTCGGACAAGCGTTTTCCAATTGAGTTGACGGAGAGTCCTCACTTCACTTACTCGCTCGCTTCGCTCGCTCGACGTTCCGCTCCGACAATTAATGATTTCGGATATTATTATTGTGTTCAACATTAAAGTTTGACTTTTGTTCGGTTGTGTGAAGAAACCCATTTCAAGTTAAATATGTTTTATATGTTTTTATATTTCCTAAACAAGAGAATTACAAACTTAAACACACAAACCTATTTAATTCAAGTTCAAGTTCAGTTCAGGTAAAAATTTTTACTAAATTAAAATTGACATGAGTAATTACTTGGACTTCATGAACATTTCATTTTAAAATTTATATCCCTAAAATGACATAGGCCTGGCTTTGATGAGTCTTATAGCTTAAAAGTAAAAGTGAACTTTTTATGAATAATTTATTTGGAAATGCCCAAATGTTTCGATATCACAAAAATGAAAAACACTTTAAAAAATTGGGCCCAATTTGAAATTCCATTATTTTCTTCATTAGAAAAAGTGGCACAATTGCTTAATTGTCTGAAAAGAACAAAATATATTTTAAATTTGAATATTTATTTTCCCCATTTTAAAATGAAAATTTTTATTTAAACAATATTTTCTGAAAAGACACACATCAAATATTAAAGAATCGACAACAATTAATAATGTATTGGCAATTTATGTCAATACAAAAAAGTCCATGCACTCCTAATTAACTGAAGCACGCAAAGAAATGCTTATTTCATATTTTATTTAAAATATAATATTTTCTTAAAAATAAGAATTTAAAAATGTATTTGAATAATAATTTCTCATTTTAAGTTTTAGTTTCGGTTTGATAGTGTTAAAAAAATTTGTTGTATGACACTCAAAATGTTTGCCCGACTGTACTTTATTCAGAGTTTTTACAGCGATGTGAAGCATAAGATGGCCTACTTTGAAACGGGACAGTATCGAATGTACCGTCCCGGACTTGGTTCGCTAGTGTATTACCTGTGCATGCTGCTCATGTTTCTGCGTATACTTGTGTTTGGTTTTTATGTGGAACGAATTCGAGATGAAGTCCACACTGCATACTTTGATCGGTTCGCTGTGATGGCAGCTCAGATGGTTCACCTGTACGACCCCTTGATCTATTTCACGGCAATACCCGTGTACATCTATGCCGTGGCAATGCACTTTGTCATCTTCTACACACAAGATCGGGCCATTTGGAGTGACCTGCACTGTCTGGTGGTGCAGAATCGGGATCAGTTCCTGCTGGCAAATCCTGCTCTAGTTTTCAATGTTCCCAAACAAAATATTCTTCACAGCTCATACACACAAATTGTCCGCATTTTGCAAACAATCCAAAATGGCCGCTTCTATCAGAATGGACCACTTGTACGCTTCCCAAGCTTATCATCGAATGATCAATTTCTTTTGTTCATTCTCTGTGGTGTATTTGAATGCTTAATTATGTTAGCTCCATTTGTGATATTCACAGGTTCGCTTTCGGCCTTTGTAATGCTGAACTTGTATGGGAATTTATTGTTGTCAATCCAAGCGATGCTTTATGTGATTTGCTTTGCATGTTTTCTCAAAGTAGGCATATTTCCAATTTACTGTGAGTTTGTTTTTTGCGTCACAGCTATGATCGAGTACCGTAAACTTCGTGCAAACCTTTCGTGGGGTATAGTGCGATACAAACTTGTCAATCGAGCCACTGGTCTTAATTTGGACAATCGACAGTGCGCCCTCTACCGACTGTTGTACATCTACAGGAAAAACCACACTCGAATTACCAATCAACTGATGCATGTCAACAGTTGCTTGGCATCGCCATGCACTTTCATTTACATCATAGGCAATCTATTCTTCAATGCCTATGGTCATGTTTTTCTTCACTTTGGCGATCCAATTCCGGTGGTCTTCTATGTTCTTGCACTCGTGCTTGCCGCTCAAACGCAATTTCCAGTAATGGGACTGGTACTGAAGACTCGAGTCAACAGTCACATCAACAGTTCAGCAGCGTGTTTATCGTCCATATTGGCACAAATTGGCCCCAATATCTACAGGCGAAATGACTTTACACGAGAGCACTGGAAAGCACAGATTTACTACGAACTGGTGCATCGGAGGGAGAAGCAACTTCAAATGACTGCTGGCACAATGGGAGCTATGAATTCGGAGAAACTACTAAATGTTCGTTTCGAATGCATGAGCGCTAGACTAATTAATCATTTTTTCTCCATATACAGTTTGTGCTGTTATATGCCGGCTACATAATGTACTTTTGTGGAAACTTTATGCACAAAACGGAGTAGAAAGGAGCGATATAAACTTAGTTTGGAAACGATCGTTTCAGTTGTAAGCGAATCAACTTACCTAATTCGGGACAAATTTACCAAATTTAAATTCACAGTGATCACAGTGGCAGAACAGTTCACAAGACGAGCTATCGCTGCTATATGGTATCGACGATTTAAATGAAAATCAACTCACTAGTCAATTGATTTATTGATTTATCTCATTCATCAAACACAATCTCTCACTCATTGTCTACTGCTTTTTCAATGTGTCGATATACAGTAAAGTCTCGTTAATTGGAAATTTTTGTGACCCCGATTCCTAAAAAATTTTCGAATTACCATTTATCGAGACTATTTGAAAATGTATATATTTGATTGAATTAGATCAAAATGGAATCTGAAAATCGTTAATTGCTAAATAATTTAAATAATTTGAATGTTTCAACGTGCTAAAATGTGAAAAATTCAAAAATCTTGGGTTAATTATGATTTAGACAAAAACCTGCGTATTCAGAATACAGATTTTAGGTACATGCGGTTCTAAAATTTGGTAAAATGGGCTATTAATGAATAACGTTACTGAATTGAAAACTATTTATCTGTGAGGTAAACAATAAGTGGCGCTAAGTGCGCGTTGAGGGACAGTCTTGTACTGGACCAAACAATCAACTAAATTTTGTTTATTGTCCTTTGATGGTCAATTTAGAAATTTGGATAAGGTTTTGCTCCAAAAAGCGATAAAAACTGTTCGAATTAGCATTAATTTTGCTTTCCAATTACCAATTAACGAGTGATTTTCGAATTATAAAGAACATTTGTACAGTGACAGTTAGCAAATTATACCAAATTTTCAAAATTTGCATTCGAATTTCCAATTAAAGAGACTTTCGAATTAAGCCAGGCACCAATTATCGAGACTTTACTGTAAGTTTTATCGTGTTTTGTTTTACTTTAAAGTATCAAAGAAACAAAGAGCACAAATTGTTTCGTTAATCGTCATCATCCTTGCCAACTGCAAACATGATTTGTTTTTCTTTCTCAAAATGTTCTAAGAATCTCCAATTTCAAAATCAACATCAAATACAACTATAAAATAGCTGTCTTAAACGTTTTTAAGAGCTACCACAACTTTCGATCTTTTGTTAGGCTTAACAAAAGATCGAATTTTATAGGTTCATTATGCTAATTATCGATCTTTTGTAATTTCGACCTTTTGTTATTAGACGATACCAACTTGCAATTCAAATGAGGAGTAATAAATTTTCCAATTAGAAATAAAATTAATGTTTGACGAAAATGCTTGGATAATCAATGTTTGATTTTTGAAGAGGGTCTTCTTACCCACATGTCCCAGTGATGAGCGAGATACCAAATTAAAGTTTTCGACTTGTAGAATCGCCTTGTCAAGGTTCCGAGAATGATCCGTGTAAATTTTCCCCCGAAATATCTGCCAATGAAGTGCAGCACATTTCAGTAGAGTAACGTCATATGTGGACGAGTTACCAAGCAAATATCAACAGACGGGTCTTGTTGTCTGGTGAACTGATGTGGTAGTAGAACCTTTACTGAACCAGATAAAACTAGATTTGAGTTTATTTGCCAAAAGTCAAAAGTGGCCATATTATAAATATTTAACTAGAAAGTGGGCTTTTCTCTCGAAAACAACATTAGAACACTCATTAAATATTGAGCTATTGGGCACAAAACCTTTATTTAAACGTTTGTTAAAATGACAAAATGCATAGGACGGAAATGTTTAATTAACTTAAGCACGCATGCAAATGTGAATATTTGAAAGTAATTGCAAAATAAAATATATAAATTCATACTTTAAATTTAAATTTGAAAAGAATATTTTTTATTTAAACAATATTTTCTCAAAAGACACACATCAAATATTAAAGAATTGACATCAATTAGTAAGGTATTAACAATTTATGTCAATACAAAAAGTCCATGCACTCCTAATTAACTGAAGCACGCAAAGAAATGCTTATTTTATTTAAAATATAATATTTTCTTAAAAGTAAGAATTTAAAAATGTATTTGAATAATAATTTCTCATTTTAAGTTTTAATTTCGGTTTGATATTGTTAAAACAAATTTGTTGTATGACACTCAAAATGTTTGCCCGACTGTACTTTATTCAGAGTTTTTACAGCGATGTGAAGCATAAGATGGCCGACTTTGAAACGGGACAGTATCGAATGTACCGTCCCGGACTTGGTTCGCTTGTGTATTACCTGTGCATGCTGCTCATGTTTCTGCGTATACTTGTGTTTGGTTTTTATGTGGAACGAATTCGAGATGAAGTCCACAGTGCATACTTTGATCGGTTCGCTGTGATGGCAGCTCACATGGTTCACCTGTACGACCCCTTGATCTATCTCACGGCAACGCCCGTGTTCATCTATGCGGTGGCACTGCACTTTGTCATCTTCTACACACAAGATTGGGTCATCTGGAGTGACCTGCACTGTCTGGTGGTGCAGAATCGGGATCAGTTCCTGCTGGCAAATCCTGCTCTGGTATTCAAAATTCCCAAACAAAATGTTCTTCACAGCTCATACACACAAATTGTGCGCATTTTGCAAACAATTCAAAATGGCCGCTTCTATCAGAATGGACCACTTGTACGCTTTCCAAGCTTATCATCGAATGATCAATTTCTTTTGTTCATTCTCTGTGGCGTATTTGAATACTTAATTGTGTTAGCTCCATTTGTGATATTCACAGGTTCGCTTTCGGCCTTTGTAATGCTGCACTTGTATAGGAATTTGTTGTTGTCAATCCAAGCGATGCTTTATGTGATTTGCTTTGCATGTTTTCTCAAAGTAGGCATATTTCCAATTTACTGTGAGTTTGTTTTTTGCGTCACAGCTATGATCGAGTACCGTAAACTTTGTGCAAACCTTTCGTGGGGTATAGTGCGATACAAACTTGTCAATCGAGCCACTGGTCTTAATTTGGACAATCGACAGTGCGCCCTCTACCGACTGTTGTACATCTACAGGAAAAACCACACTCGAATTACCAATCAACTGATGCATGTCAACAGTCGCTTGACATCGCCATGCACTTTCACTTACATCATAGGCAATCTATTCTTCAATGCCTATGGTCATGTTTTTCTTCACTTTGGCGATCCAATTCCGGTGGTCTTCTATGTCCTTGCACTCGTGCTTGCCGCTCAAACGCTATTTCCAGTGATGGGACTGCTACTGAAGACTCGAGTCAACAGTCACATCAACAGTTCAGCAGCGTGTTTATCGTCCATATTGGCACAAATTGGCCCCAATATCTACATGCGAAATGACTTTACACGAGAGCACTGGAAAGCACAGATTTACTACGAACTGGTGCATCGGAGGGAGAAGCAACTTCAAATGACTGCTGGCACAATGGGAGCTATGAAATCGGAGAAACTACTAAATGTCCGTTTCGAATGTATGAGCGCTAGGCTAATTAATCATTTTTTCTCCATATACAGTTTGTGCTGATATATGCCGGCTACATAATGTACTTTTGTGGTAACTTTATGCACAAAACGGAGTAGAAAGGAGCGAGATAAACTTAGTTTGGAAGCGATCGTTTCAGTTGTAAGCGAATCAACTTACCTAATTTGGGACCAAATCTACCAATTTTAAATTCACAGTGATCACAGTGGCAGAACAGTTCACAAGAGTCTTTTTCGTGTTTTGTTTTACTTGAAAGTATCAAAGAAACAAAGAGCACAAATTGTTTCGTTAATCGTCATCATCCTTGCCAACAGAAAACATGATTTGTTTTTCTATCTCAAAATGTCCTAAGAATCTCCAATTTTAAAATCAACATCAAATACAACTATAAAATAGCTGTCTTGATCGTTTTTAAGAGCTACCACAACTTTCGATCTTTTGTTAGGCTTGGCTTACAAAAGGTCGAATTTTATAGGTTCATTATTAGGGGCCATACTTTAATTACGTGATCAACTGAATGGATGGGAGGGGTCCAAGGTGTGATCACGCTTTGATCACGGAACTTTGGAAGGGGTCTAAAGTTCAGACCAAACAAAGAATCCCGAATTCTCGGATCTTTAGTTATCGAAGTACGTGTTAATAGTTTGTTGCCATACAATGTAACTTACTGTACGAATCCAAATATAACGCATGCGCATTTAACATTCGTCTCATGATTACACTGCGCTAACTGTAGGCTAAATTTTTTTTGGTAGGGGTAGGGGTCACGTCATGATCACGGACTGATCACGCATGGTACTAGGGGTCAAAATCTTTGATTTTTTGATCACGTAATTAAAGTATGGCCCCTTATGCTAATTATCGATCTTTTGTAATTTCGACCTTGTGTTATTAGACGCTACCAACTTGCAATTCATATGAGGAATAATAAATTTTTCAATTAGAAATAAAGTTAATGCTTTGATAATCAAGGCTTGATTTTTGAAGAGGGCCATCTTACGCACATGTCCCAGTGATGAGCGAGATACCAAATTAAAGTTTTAGAGTTGTAAAATCGCCTTGTTAAGGTTTCGAGAATGATCCGTGTAAATCCCCCCCGAAATATCTGTCAATGAAGTGCAGCACATTTCAGTAGAGTAACATCATATGTGGACGAGTTACCAAGCAAATATCATCAGACGGGTCTTGTTGTCTAGTGAACTGGTGTGGTAGTAGAACCTTTACTGAACCAGAACCAGACAAAACTAGATTTGAGTTTATTTGCCAAAAGTCAAAAGTGGCCATATTATAAATATTTAACTAGGAAGTGGGCTTTTCTCTCGAAAACCACATTTGAACACTCATTAAATATTGAGCTATTGGGCACAAAACCTTTACTGAAACGTTTGTTAAAATGACAAAATGCATAGGACGGAAATGTTTAATTAACTTAAGCACGCATGCAAATGTGAATATTTGAAAGTAATTGCAAAATAAAATATATAAATTCATACATTTTAAATTTGAGAATATTTTCATTTTAAATTTGGGCTTCTGTTTCGCATTGCAAAAAATTGTTTAGCAAAAAAGACTCATAACGTTTGCTCAAATGTTCATTGCCGTAACTTATTATGCAGATGTGAAGAGAATGATGTCCGACATTGAGACCGGAAAATATCGAATGTATCGACCGAGGCTGGGCTCACATTTGTACTATTGTCTCATGTTGTGTGCCTTTGGGCGTCTACTTTTGCTAGGATTCAATGTTCAACGAATTGAAAGCGATCAAGGGACCTATGTCGATTCGGTTGCAGTGGCCGCAGCTAAACTTCTCCACCTGTACGACCCTCTGTTCTACTTGACTGCTGCGCCCGTTTTGGTGTGGGGTGTGACACTGCACTTTCTGCTGTTTTACACACTTGACTGCACAATTTGGTACGACTTGCACTTTCTGATTGTGCAAAATCGAGATAAATTCCTGCGTGCAAATCCTGCTTTGGTATTCAGCATTCCGAGCCACCATTTCGTTCGAAGCACCTACAGACAAATTGTGCACATTTTGGACACAATCGCGGCTGGTCAGTTCAGTCCATATGAACAGTCCGAACACAATAGTAGTTACTTTAAGTTTGCTGCTAATGACCAATTTCGCGTTCTACTGCTCTGTTTTACATTTGAGTGTTTGAATGCGTCCGCTCAAGTTACGATATTTGTAGGATCGATTTTGGCATTTGTACTGCTTCGGCTGTATACGAATGCACTTTTTGGTTATTCAAGTGGCTGTGTATGCCATTTGTTTTGCAATCTTTCTCAAAGCAGGTTTATTTGCGGTTTTTGGTGGTTGTGTGCTTTGCATCAGCGCAATCATCGAATACCGGCGGCTTCACTCGCTCATATTGAGGGAAATAATCAGAAGCAAACTTGGGCATCGGACCAATGTGAACACTCGACACGCCCTCTACCGAATGTTGAACATCTACCGAGCAGGTCACGCCCAAATAACTCGCCGATTGATGCACACCAATGATCGACTAGCTTCTCCATCTCTTTTTGTGTTTGTCATAGGCAACATTCTGTTCAACGCCTACGGTCATGTGTTCCTTCACTTTGGCAAGCCAATCCCCCCTGTTCTACTATGCTCTCGTCTTTGTACTAACCGCTCAAACGATATTTCCATTGTCGGTATTTCTGCTGGTGACACGAGTCAACTCTCATGTCAACAGTTCGGCCCCGTGTTTGTCGTTCATTCTGGCTCGAATCGGTAATAGAAAGATCAACCGACAAAATTATCTATTTACCAGAGAACACTGGAAAGCATCGATCTACTATGAATTGATGCACCGAAGCAATGCACAAATGCAATTGACCGCTGGACCGCTTGGAGTGCTGCAATCGATGAAATTAATTGATGTTGTTTTTTTTAGAATGCTTTACTGTGAAACTAACTTGTAATTTATTTCCAATGTAGTTCGTCTTGATATATGCCGGTTACATAATGTACTTCTGTGGGAGCTTTATGTCCAAATCGGAGTAGAAACAGCAGCTTTGCATTTGGAACGTTTCTGGTATCATTGTATGATACTTCCCGGGGATCTATGTCGATCGACAAAAAATTGGTATTTCTAAAAAGCTAAATAGAAAATAAACCTTTTCAAAATACATGTCACCTCAACCTTTATAATTATCACTGTTGCAATGATAAGTTCTAGTAGATATAAAAGCCAACTAAAATTGTGTTTAACCAATTTAAATTTCCTTTAGTTTTTACATTCAGAAAAATAAAAATAAGTCGTCTGGATATTTAAGATCATGTTTCCGATGGTAAAAATTATAGATTCTTAAAGATTATATATTAGAAATTATGCAAATAATTTAAACCGTTCAAAGTATGCCAACTCATCAAGCGGAACCTGAACACTGAACCAGCCAGGTCCCTTGTATATTTCATTGTGTTGATCGATCCAAGTTCCTACAGGCAGGTACACAGAACGTGAACGTGCACCTTCACGCAAAACGGGTGCAACCAAAGTCATACTGCCAAGCATGAATTGATCCGTGATGTGGATGGTTTGTGGATCGTTGGGGTACGCAAACCAGAGTGGTTGGATGACTGGGTTGATTGAACTGTAATCTAAATTTTGAGCAAAATCAATGATAACTGGTGAATACTTTCGGTGGAATTTGGCAAATTTGTGCACAATTTGGTTAACTGTTTGATTGTCATAAGTCCATGGAGGAATTGGCACTTTCATGATTGGCATCAAACTCACCGCTTCGATCCATCGAATGTACAACTCGACAGATGGCTTGTTCTGAGGATCAAACACGAGATTTGGTACAATGTACTGACCGCCAGACAGAGAAAGAGACAAAACTGCTGGAATCAACGACTGGAGAGTTGACTCAAAATTCCTATCAACTTTTTGATCGATTTGGTAGTACAGTGGAAATGACCAATCGTATTTCGACAGTGACATACATTTTGCATCATAAAATGAAGAAATTCTAGTAGTTGACGAATTTGAACGAATTCGAGATTGAAACAACAACAAATCCGTGTCATATGAACCAAATCTCCCGGTTTCAAGTCGAATCGAATCAATTTTAGTTTCACCACAAATTTGATTCAACTTTACCACAAATCTCTCCACAACTCCGTCCCATTTCTCTTGTTCATCTTTATACAAAGCGTTCTGTGCAGTCCAATTGAATCGTTTTTTGTAAAGTTCATTCGAATACCATTCCGCTCTTGAATTTGATCCATTTGTAATTGCATGATCGAGTGACAGTGAAATCCATGTTGATGAGCTGTTTTCGAATAGTTTTCGAAAACCATCAAGAGATTTCGGATCTATAGAAATTTTTTTTTCAATTGAGTCGTTAAGTTGTTTTGGTTTCAACCATTTTGAGTTCAAATGTATGAAAGTTGGGTTATTATTGAAACTGGGCAGCAGTTCTGTGATGTTTGAACGAAATTTTGACAAATTTTCTAGCGAATTTCCATAGAACTCATAGTCCCAAATTAGATACACGAAAGTGATTGGTCGAATTGAAAAGTCAAAACTTTGATAGTCATAACGAAACAATTTTTGATATTGTACCGAAACTGGGGATGGAATGCTTTTGGTAATACATTGCGGATTGATAGGCAGTTCTGTATCAACTCGCAATCTTTCAGTACTTCTTTAAGGCGAACGTACCAATTTCGAGATGACTGTTTCAGCCTATAAAGTGAACGCTTTAGACGCCAGACTGTACCTGGTTCTTCGAGTTCAGGTGGAGGTTGAACATAAATTTCGCAGTCAATGTCACTTTGCAGAAAGGCAGTTGACACATCCATCTGGCCTACGTAGTAGTTCATCTTTGCAGCTAGTGTTAGTAAAACACGAAAAGTTGAATTCCGCCCAACGGGTGCATAAGTTTCAGAGAAGTCCTGATCTTGTATTTGCTTATAGCCTTGAACCACCAGACGAGCCTTGTGACGCACAATTCTGTTCTCGTCGTCACGTTTCACATCGAAAACCCAGCGAGTTCCCAAGATCTGTTTCTTCACTAATTTAGAATCGACCCGTTCATAGACTCCGTGTTCAATTAATGAATCACGTTCATCTGCAATTGCTTCCAACCATAAATGCTTGTCCGTACCGCTAAGAGCTTCTTTTGAATCCACTGGAATACCTTCTTTCTTGATGGCATACAATACATAATCATCGTACCATCCAGGTGCCCTTCGATTACGAGCTGGATAACGTCTTTCCACTTGTGGTTGTTCTTGAGGAATCACTGGTACTGGTTCCTCCTCAATTGGAACATCATCAACGGCATCTTGAAACGAATCATTATTAGTATCACTAGATCCATCCACCGAGTCAGGTTCCTCCTCAACATGTTCCGAGTTAGTGGTTTCATTATCACTTGACGAGGCTTGATCTAGAGGTACACCTGTTTCGTGAAATGGCAACACATGCGAGGACGAGTGAACATCGTCTTCTGGAAGGTAGTCAAATTCGTAACCGTGTTTGAACTGTCCATCCAGGTAGGGAAATTTATCACTCATAAAATGAACACTTCGATGAACGTCAAATTTATTCGCTTCAAAATCGTAGGTGATATATCGTTGATGATCCTCTGTTACACCGAGAAAAATTCCTTTATTCTTCCTTCGATCGAATGATCCAAGTTCCTGTTTGTTGTGTCGACCAACGAATGCTTCACAGCCAAACACATTAGCCTTGTCTAGAGAGGGCTTCTTATTGAAGAATTCTTGATACGGAATTTTCTCTGTTACGGTGTTAACTAGTCGATTGTCCACAAAGTTTGCATACCTTATTGCGTAAGTCCAAAATTGTTTTGGGACATTTGCCGTGTTCATCATGCACCGAGCAGAGTCCTTCAACGTCCTGTTCATGCGTTCCGCCAATCCATTGGTTTGCGGGACATATGGTGACGAGAATATGTGTACAATCCCACGTTCGGCAAAGTATTCGCTCAATATTTCGTTGACGTATTCGCCACCGTTGTCCGATTTGATCGACTTGAGCTTCTTTCCAGTTTGCCTTTCCGCAAATGAGATGTACTTCTTAATCGCATCGGCTGCATCTGATTTGAACTTTAATCTGTAAACATGACAATACTTTGTGAATTCATCAATCATAGTAAGAAAGTATTCAGAATCATCGATTGATTCTTCCAATCTTCCAGACAGGTCAGTGTGCACGCACTCAAGGATTTCTGTGGCAGGGTTAGGGTTTGTTTTGAAATCAGGAACTGGATACTTATTCAAGATACAATCCTCACAACGGAACTTGCCACGCACAGGTTCAATACCACCGAGGAGTGCAGCTGTCTGGTTGATACGATCAACACTGTAATGGCCTAGTTTTTGATGCCAAACATTGTTGATATAATGCTTGTGGTTAACCTCATTGGCAATAGACTTTATATTTTCATTAAACACCAAGGAAAGATCAGGGGACCTAATTAATCTGGCCATAAAAAAAATTTGAAACTGGCCATAAAAGTAATTAATTTTTACCATAATGAATGTGGCCATAATTTTTTTCAATTTTACCATTAAAAATTTTATTTTTACCATAAAAGTGAGGAAATTTACCATAAATCTCTTTGCACATATTCAAGTTCATTTACAATGAAATGTCGTTTGTGAATGTACACTGTTCAGTCTGTGACTGTTTGTTTATGTTTATTTTGCTTGACATCATGTAATTGCTATTGTTTGTTTCAAACTTTCATTTTGACGATTGTTAACATTTTATATCGAACGCGATTGTGTATCCGACCAGAGGACGGTAGAGGTGCCAAGGCCAAGGCCCACCTGATTACATCCCCCGTATTATCCTCTATCGAAAATTATATTACAGGTACAAGTAGTGATTTTGGCACAGAATGCGCTATATTCTTAAATGTTGCTGATGTACTCAATTCGAGCTGAAACCAAATGAACAGTCTTAAGTTGTGCCTCACTACAGTACTACTGAAGATGAAGAAGAGAATTCTTCTTATGAAATAATAGCGAAAAAAGCGGAAAAGAGGAACAAATGAACTTGTCTGTTCAAGGAATTGAGCACCAAACTAAGATCTAAATTGTCAATATAATCGAAAACGAAAGAATAAAAGGTTCCAAAAAGATCTTAAAATTACTACGAAACAAACAAATTCAGTGTCCCACTTCTCAACTAAGACTCTCCTGCAATCATCTCCTGCAATTAAGACTCTATATGAACTGGAAGAGTCTGGTCGACCCCTATTCATAAATTACTATTAATTTACTGTTCTTTGTCCCGCCAGAAACAAATCCAAAGCCAATCACAGAAGAAGAGATTGTCACTTATCTTCGAAAGTCTTCATTCCCATTCATTTAAATACGACTTGACTGATTGGCAAAAATCCATTTGTGACTCCAAATTTTTTGACTGGAAAACGCAAACCTGGACGTCGTCTCAAAGTAGCTGGGGCATTGTGCAAGTGATCCATGTAACCAAGACTTAACTTAACTTTGAATAACTTTGTTATCAATCGATCTGTGATTTTATGTTACTATGGCTACTTTCATTCTATTTATGGCCAATTTCATATTTTTGTATGGTAATAATAAATAAATTTATGGCCACATTCATTATAGCCTAAATCAATTACTTTTATGGCAAGTTTCAAATTTTTTTAATGGCCAAATTAATAATTCCCCAAAGATCAGCAACGTAGTTATCCTTGTTGTCCAGGAAACCGACACACACAATCTCCTCTTGATACTGAAGTCGACAGACGGAAGAGTTGATCACAACGTATTCGTCGTCACCTTTGCCAAATAAACTTAGAGAAAAGAAATTGTTTTCTAGTTGAGGTACCAAATAAGCATCAAACGATAGGATAGATCCATTTTGTGTCTTTATACACAACAGTCCGGCTTCATCTGAAAAATAAGCAGCGTCCGAGTCCTTGTAAATACCTGAGACAGTATAACTAGGAACTTTCTTGACATTAGTCAATAACCGGCGATCATTAGCGAAAACATCCGGACAGGCATTGTCCAGTATGAAGGTAGCTTGCTGTGGCCTTGGCTTCTGGTCAAAACACTGAATTTTGAGAAGTTTTGAATCAACAGTACGAGTAATTTGATTCCTTTCGATAGCAGCGACATTCTTCCTATTTGAATTAGTATTCTTGAAGTGTCGATTAGAGAGTGCATCGCCCTTCTTCAATGGTTCAGACTTTGAATTATCCTTTAGATCTGGACAATCAGGCTTGTAGTGACCAGCTTTGCCACACTTGTAGCAACTTCCTTTTACATTCGTTCGCCTTTTGACTTGCTGTACTTCGAGATTAGAGCCAGAACTTGAACTCACGTGCTGAGAAGATACAAGAACGCGTCCTTGCCCTTCAATCATTTTCTTTAGAACAGATAACTCGGGCTTGGAACTTTGAGCATTCATTGCCGTGACCGTCTGGAGAATACTTCCGAAATCTTTAGTCATTGTCGCGTTCAAATAAATAGAATATTTTTCTTCATCGGACAATTTATCCACCAAAGATAGTTTCTCAACTTCTTCATCCAACTTGGTCATAATTTCCTTAACCTTTTTCGGATCGCTAAACTTCAATCTGGTGATCCGTTCACGGATAAGTTGCGCCTTGCCAAAGTCCGGTTCCTCGAATTTCTTCTTAAGAATTTCCCAGGCTGCGAAAGCTGAAGTAGCATTTCTGACCAATGCACGCAATGATAAATCATCAATAGACGAGATTAAATAGAGCATTGCTAGATTATTTTCATGAGTATCACAGGCAGCATCGAGTGCCTTATGAGCCTTGAGACATTTCAAGTAAAAGACAAATTGGTCTTTCCATTCAAACCAATTATTTTCCGTCAATTTCCGAAGAGTAATACCCGGTAATGTAATCGCCATCGTTGAAGTAGTAGAAACTTCACCTTCGGTAGTACCGGACTCAGTAGACGTTGAAGACTCTATTTCCTTAGCACTTTCGTCAAACTTCTTGAGCTGAAAGCTAGATTCGAGATCCAAATTCGTACGGTTAATACGATCCTTATCGTCAACTTCTGTAGGTTTTTCAGATTTAGCTTCCACACCAGACATTGACGAATGGCAACTTCAGACGTTCGAAGAAGATGGACTTAACAAGGCATCTGCTTCTTTCAGAGATTAGGCTCAGGTTGAAACGTCGTGAACAAAATAAAATGACTTCAAACTGACGGACAGGGCTTAGAGCTAAAACAGCCCTACCACTCAACACGTGCTCGCTCAGAGATTAGAGGAAGGAAAGGACAAAACAGACTGAATAAACACAGTTGTGTCACAATAGTCGAGCACAGTAGAGTCTCGTAGAGAGAAGGTAGAAATAGTGCCCTAACGGTAAATTAGAGACAAACTAACATTAACCGAAAACGTTTACCCCAGAAACGAGATTGTAAGTCTCATAATCTATTGGATTTCATAGCTGAAATTGGGGTTTAGGTCTCGCAACTGGTTTGAAACAGTAAAACGTTTATTCTCGGTTAAATAATGATAAAGTATAATATAAAGAAATAGAAAGGATTATAACAAAATAGAGTAAATACATAGAAAAGGGACAAAGTACCGAGCGAGTTAGCGTGAGGGTAGAACTTAACGGTAACGAGTTGACTTACATAGAAGCAAGCCAATCACTCTAGCACAAGTGTCTTCTCGGTGATGCGAGCTGTCTTCTTATAGTGACCATGGTCAGTCAGGTTGGTGGAGTGACCAGTCCTCGTCAGGTTCGTGTCATCGAGACTGAACGAACTAACAGTCGAGTTCGTCGTGTTGGCAGCACTGTAGAGGCCAATCGCTTTCAACATACAGTTTGTGTTGATATACACCGGCTACATAATAACATTTTATGGGAAATTTATGAACAAATCTTAGTGAAAATGGTTCGACAAGTTT
The DNA here is from genome assembly GCA_023373905.1 of Rhizoglyphus robini. Lineage (NCBI taxonomy): Eukaryota > Metazoa > Arthropoda > Arachnida > Sarcoptiformes > Acaridae > Rhizoglyphus > Rhizoglyphus robini. The sequence goes on along the minus strand of JAKIJQ010000129.1, from coordinate 415,291 downwards.
TGTAATATCTTCACATAACTAAAAACAATTTAATAAATGTATGTCTCAATTTTCTATTGCCCAATAACTTATTGACAATAAGAATACAAAAAACATTTTTAAAAATTTCTGTTCACTTTAATTTGACATTTTGACAAATAACCAGTTTGCACCTTTTCTCTTTCTGGTGGAAAGCTTATCGTTCCAAATCTCGTGTTTGATCCTCAGCACAAACCATCCCCCGAGTTGTACATTCGATGGATCGAAGCAGTGAGTTTGATGCCAATCATGAAAGTACCAATTCCTCCATGGACTTATGACAATCAACCAACTGTCAACCAAATTGTGCACAAATTCATCAGATTCCATCGAAAGTATTCGCCCGTTATCTTTAATTTAGCTGAATACACGTTTGATGATTACAATATAATCAAACTAATCATCCGTCCCCTTTGGTTTCATTACCCCAACGATCCACAAACAGTCCACATCACGGATCAATTCATGCTCGGCAACTCGACTCTTGTTGCGCCCGTTTTGCGTGAAGGTCAACGTTCACGTTCTGTGTACCTGCCCAAGGGCGTTTGGATCGATCAACACTACACAACTTACAATGGACCTGGCTGGTTCAGCGTCCAAGCTCCTCTTGATGAGTTGCCATACTTTGAACTGTTTGAATCCTATGAATAATATCCTTGTTGTCAAGATTAGTGTTTTGTGCCTATGTTTGACATATAAAGCAACTGAGGTTTTCTGAACTTTCTATATTCTCTAATTTGAACTTTGGCTTTTTTCGGTTAGTTTCTAAAATGGTCAATTTTAAAATATGAAATTTTAAAACTTTAGAAATTGATCTTGGTCTTTCGAAACAATATTAGAAAGTCATTGAACATTGAACACCATTTAGCATTTAAGTATTTATTATTCACGAAAACTCAAATTTATGGTAGATGTACATGCAATAAAAAAATTTTTATTTTTTAAACGAATTTAAAATAAAATAAATTTCATATTTTTAAATGAAAATAATTCAGTTGAATATTTTGAATATTTATTTGTATCCCGTTTTTAAACGCAATTGTTGGTGCGCATTTTTATGATAAAGTGACATTAAATATTGAAAGAATTGACAACTTAGTTAGTGACGACAAAATTTGTCAATACGTTTAGTCAACATCATTAACATGATGGGCGAAAAGTGGCACATGAATGTTTAATTAACTGAGGCACGCAAATTCAAATTCTCGTGAATATTTGAATATTTATTTTATTTTAAATATTTTAAATAAGAATTTAAATATATTTGAGAATAATATATTGTTCATATCAGCCGGAGTTTCGATTTGAAAATTGTCTTAGACTATTAAAAAATTGTTCGCGGAAATAACCGAACATGTTTGCCCAATTCTACATTACCCGAAGCTATTATGGAGATTTGAAGAAGAAAATGGAACATATTGAGACGCGACAGTATCGAAGGCATACACCTGAGAAGAGCTCACTTGTCTACTACTTGCTCCTGTTGTTTGCTTTTGTTCGCATTCTGCTGTTAAGTTTCAAGGTGGAACAACTGCGTACAACCAGTGACAGTGAATATGTCGATGCGTATGCAGTGATGGCGGTGCGGATGATTCGCCTGTACGACGGCTTGATCTATTTGACCGTCACGCCTATTTTACTCTTTGCAATTGCATATCACTTTGTGCTTCTCTACACACTCGACCAGTCAATTTGGCTAGATTTGCACTGTCTGATTGTGCTCAATTGGGATCAATTCCTGGCGGCAAATCCTGCACTGATGTTCACTATTCCAAAAAGAAACTTATTTCGCAATTCATACAGGCAAATAACTCGCATTCTAGACACAATCAAAAATGGACAAATCAAACAAAGACGACCACTGAAGCGTTACCCCAACCTGTCGGCTAGAGAACAATTTGTTGTGGTACTTTTTGTGGGCTTGTTTGAGTGTCTGATTTTAGCCGTTCAATTTGTAGTCTTCACATTAACGATTGTGGCATTTGTTAAATTTAAATTGTACTCAAATGTTCTTTTGGCCACACAAGTGACCGTTTATATCATTTGTTTTTGTGTCTTCATCAAAAGTTGCCTATTTTTGGTCTTGTGTGGTGGTGTGGCTTTTGTCGTAGCTATACTCGAGTATCGCAAACTACGCGCTGCACTATCGTTGACCATTGTACGAAGCAACCACACCAATCAAGCCGCAGGTTTCAATGTACTATTTGCTCAGCGCGCCCTCTACCGTCATTTGTCCATCTACCAGTGTGAGCACACTCGCATAACTAGCCAATTGATGCGCATCAATGATCGACTATCATCGCCAATCATTTTTCTATTCATCCTCAGCAACATTCCCTTCAACGCCTATGGCCATGTGTTCATTCACTTTGGCAGTCCAATTCGGCTGTTCTACTTTGCACTCGTGTTTGTACTAGCCCTTCAAACGTCCATTCCAGCCCTGGGCTTGCTGTTGACTGCTCGAGTGAACGCCCACATCAACAGTACCGCCCCCTGTCTGTCATTCGTATTGGCACGAATTGGCAGTAGGAGTGGCCACAGACAAAATGCCAATCAAACACGAGCACACTGGAGAGTGCTCGCTTACTACGAACTGCTGCATCGAAGGCAGGGACAGCTGCAGCTGACTGCAGGAACACTCGGAACTGTGCACTCGGATAAACTGCTTAATGTTAGTTACGAACTCAATAAGTACGAGTACGCAACGTAATGCTAATTCTATAAACTTTTATTTTTCCACAGTTTGCGCTTGCATATGCCGGCTACATAATGTACTTTTGTGGCAACTTTATGTACAAATCGGAGTAGACATGTGTAGGACAAATAGGACCTTGGGTACTTGGTCCAATTGGTCCAACGATGTAATTAGATGGAATAAGATAGTCGGGCAAGAATGTACAAGAGTTTAATGCGAGTCGACCGCTCGGTATCGAGTCTCATCGGAAAGTGAAGTAGAGAGACAGAACGTATGTGTTACATTGAAGGAGGTGCAGTAGCAGACATGCAATGCAACTCATGAGAGAGAAAACGATATACAGCGTAAACGAGTAAAAGGGGATCATCAGGAGATGCGACTGTAAATCACCTTTACACATGTGAGCAATTGTGTCAATGTTAACATGTCAATTTTACAACATTGCTGAATTGGTATAAATCCATAATTATTGGATTTTTAAATTGAGTTGTATTTAAGTTGAATAGATGTCCAACCACAAAATTAGTTTTCGAAATACGCAAACAAAATTCAGTAAATATTGAACACACAATTTGAAATGTCTACCATTTAGCATATATTCATGGAAACACAAATGTATTTTTTAATTCGAATAAACTCAAATTCAAATTTGAACAGTTTTAAATGACATTGTAAGATATTTATAATTCCCATTTTCAAATGCAATTTTCGAAATAAAAAAATATTTCAAATATTAGGAATTGCAATACAATTAATCATGAATTGACGTTTTAGTCAACAGAAAAATTTCTGATTAACTAAAGCACACAAACATACTTGTAAATTGTTGTGGTATTTTAAATTTATTAAAAAAAATTTATTAAATAATAAATTTAATTAAAAATTTAAAACTTGTAATTCAGTTCATTTTACTGCTTAAACTTTTTCCAATACAATAATTATTTTCCAAAACAAATCCTTTTAGTAAATATAAAAGACAACCTTTAACATCTAAAATTGTGTTTAACCGATTTAAATTTACTTTAGTTTTTACGTTCAGAAAAATAAAAACCACTCGTTTAGACATTTAAAGCCATGTTATCGATTATAAAGATTAAGGATTATTAAATTGATTATATGAAAAATTATTCAAATAATTTAAAACGCTCAAAGTACGCCAACTCATCAAGCGGAACTTGAACTGTGAACCAGCCAGGTCCCTTGTATATTTCATTGTGTTGATCGATCCAAGTTCCTACAGGCAGGTACACAGAACGTGAACGTGCACCTTCACGCAAAACGGGTGCAACCAAAATCTTACTGCCAAGCATGAATTGATCCGTGATATGGATGGTTTGTGGATCGTTTGGGTAGGCAAACCAGAGTGGTTGGATGACTGGGTTGATTGAACTGTAATCTAAATTTTGAGCCAAATCAATAATAACTGGCGAATACTTTCTGTGGAATTTGGCGAATTTGTGCACAATTTGGTTAACTGTTTGATTGTCATAAGTCCATGGAGGAATTGGCACTTTCATGATTGGCATCAAACTCACTGCTTCGATCCATCGAATGTACAGCTCGGACGATGGCTTGTTCTGAGGATCAAACACGAGATTTGGCACAATGTATTGTCCACCAGACAGGGAAAGTGACAAAACTGTTGGAATCAACGACTGGAGAGTTGACTCAAAATTCTTATCAACGTTTTGATCGATTTGGTAGTACAGTGGAAATGACCAATCGAATTTCGACAGTGACATACATTTTGCATCATAAAATGAAGAAATTATAGTAGTTGACGAATTTGAACTAATTCGAGATTGAAACAACAACAAATCCGTGTCAAATGAACCAAATCTCCCGGTTTCAAGTCGAAATGAATCAATTTTAGTTTCACCACAAATTCGATTCAACTTTACCATAAATCGCTCCACAACTCCATCCCATTTCTCTTGTTCATCTTTATACAAAGCGTTCTGTGCAGTCCAATTGAATCGTTTTTTGTAAAGTTCATTCGAATACCATTCCGCTCTTGAATTTGATCCATTTGTAATTGCATGATCGAGTGACACTGAAATCCATGTTGATGAGCTGCTGTCATGGAATTGTTTTCGAAATTCATTACTAGACAATTTTGAATCGAAAGTAAAATTTGTTTCAATTGAGCCGTTTTGAGGTTCCTGTTTCAACCATTTTGAGTTCAAATGTATGAAAGTTGGGTTATTATTGAAACTGGGCAGCAGTTCTGTGATGTTTGAACGAAATTTTGACAAATTTTCTAGCGAATTTCCATAAAACTCATAGTCCCAAATTGGATACACAAAAGTGATTGGTCGAATTGCAAAGTCGTAACTTTGATGGTCGTGATTAAACAATTTTTGATACTGAACCGAAACTGGCGATGGAATGCTTTGGTACTGCATTGTGGCTTGATAGGAAGTTCGGATGTTTTCGGTGCTGAACACACGAATCATGTCGAATTGGGTCAAATTTTGTGGTTTAATGCACAATTTGGTTTTTGAATCACTCAAATGAATTCGGCGTAAATCGTCGAATCTTAGTGCGAAACCTTGAGAATTGACAAACACAATATCTGCTCGTTTTGTGTCCACATTTCCAATAAAGTTGAACCATCGTGTCGAATTTGTCGAGTTACCATCACCAACGAACCAGCACAGCCCCACCACACTCGACCTCCAGTAGAGTTCAAATTGATTCGACTTTTCCGATTGAGTGCAGTGTCGTCCACAGTGTGCCTGAAAGTGCACGTCCGCTTTGATGTCATCAGTCGGGTCATTTTCCACACTGAAAGTGTGGTTGAATTGAGTCGAAATTGGTTTGGTTGAATTCAAACTTTCGACAGTAAAATTCAAAAATTGATTTAATTCATTTCGCACCACAAAGCCAAAATTTGTATCATTTGTGTTGTTTAGTGAAATTTTCACTTTACCAAGTTCAATGTTTAATTCAGTTTCTGAGCAGCAAAATTGTTCATTCAAATTTAAAAACACAAACAAATGAAATAATAAAATTAAGATGAATTTTGACATGATTTAAATTTTGTCAATTCGAATGTTAAATTTATTAAAAAATCGAAATGACATTGTGACTGACAAATTTCTTGACTATATATCTTCATTGCCTGTTTGGAAGTCACAAAACTAGTTCTCTTCCAAGTCTAACCTCTAAAAGGTGAAAGGTTATGTAGATAATGCGTAGGTACTAAATAAATGACATTTGACCTTTGAATTGGTATGATAATTAAAGTCAAACAGAAAAGTTGACCCAACTACAAATGACCTCAATCTTTATCGTGTAAGTGAACTTTGGAACTTTATTTAGATTTATTAGAAAAAAATACTAACATCTGTAAATTATTTCAAAAGCACCAAATATTTTTTTCAAATGTTTTAATAATTTTTTAATTTTTAGAGCAATAAATCTAGTTTAATTTTGAATTTTAATTATTTTCTCATTTTAAATTAACAGATTTATTTAATTAAAAATAATTTTTTATTTCAATATTTAAGCACTTATCTCCAATTTTGACATCTATACGTTGGAGTGTTACAAATCATAAAAAAGCAGAAAAATAATATATTTAATACTCAAATTCAAAAGAAAAAAATATGTCAAATAGGAGCGTAATTGTTTCACCAGAAAGCACTGCAAGTCTCTTCTAGGAAAATGGAAAATGAATATTTTTAAAAATAGTTAAATTATTGTTAAATGGTGAAAGTTTTAAATTGCGTTCAATATTTAGTGCATTTTTTATTTGTCAATAGTCAGAGCGTGGGTGGCTTGGGTGGGCCTTTATAAACTTGGTAATGAGACATCCAAATACAAAGTGACAATTAGTGCATGCACAGGTAGTGGCTCCGACAAGAGTTGCGCTGACAACTTAATGACACTTTATAAAGTTAAATTTAGTCACAATTTTGATTTTACTTTATTTACTAATTAATGACGCTATTTAATGGCAAAAAGTGGCCAAATGTTAATTAAACATTGTTTAATTAACCTAAGTACGCAAACAAAATGCTCATTAGAGAATAATTAAAATAAAATTATAAATATTTTAAATATTTCGAATAATTTCAGTTCGTTTTGGACTTTATGTTTGGTGGTTGTAGATAAAAAAAACTCTCCCAAAACAGACACACAGAGCAATGTTTGCCCGACTGTATCTCATCCGAACCTATTATGGAGACGTGTGCGCAAAAATGCTGGACTTTGAGACTGGACGGTATCGGTTGGGTCGACCGGGGCTCGCTTCACTTGCCTACTACCTGTTCATGCTGCTCAGCATGGTGCGAGCCCTATTGTTATCTGCTAACACGGAGAAAATTAAAAATGGCGAACACTACTTTGACTCTTTGGTGGTGAAAGTGGTTGACACTTATCGACTGTACGACAGTGTGCTCTACCTCACTGTGGCACCAATTGCCCTCTTTGCGGCATTATTGCACTATATTGTCCATTACACACTTGACTGGTCCATTTGGAGTGATGTGCACTGTCTAGTTGTGCACAATCGTGACCAATTCCTGCGAGCTAATCCTGCTTTGACCTTTACGATTCCTAAGCGAAACTTGATTCGATCCTCCTACTATCAAATTGTTCGCATTTTGGCTACGATTGCGAATGGACAATTCATTCAAAAGCAACCACTCGAACGCTATCCTCACTTGACGGCCAATGATCAATTTCACTTTCTTATAGTTTGTTGTCTATTTGAAGTTATTATTTGGTCTATCCAATTTGTTATATTCACATTGGCATTCATTTTCAGCGTTAAGCTTCAGCTGTACACCAATTTGTTGATGTCCACCCAATCTGCACTTTACCTCATTTGTTGTCTAATTTTATTCAAAAGTGGAATATTTGTCGTTTTGTGTAATTTTGTGTTTTGCATCAGCGCAATGCTCGAGTATCGGCGGCTTCGCACTTTGTTATCTCGTGACATTGTGCAACGCAAACTGCGCCATCGAGCGACTGGTCTCAATGTGCACACTCAAAAAGCCCTGTACAGAATGTTGTCCATCTATCGATGTGATCACACTCAAATCACCAATCGGATGCTGAACATCAACAGTCGGCTAATGTCGCCAATCGCATTTCTTTATGTCATCTGTAACATATTCTCCAATGCGTACCTTAATGTCGCAATTCACTTTAACAATTATATTCCGTTTTTAAACTTCACTGTAGTGTGTGCACTAATTCTTCAGACGCTATTTCCTTGTTTGGGGTGTCTACTGACGACTAGATTGAACGGACACATCAACAGCACCGGGCCCTGTTTATCGTTCATATTGGCACGAATCAGTGGAAATGTCTACAGACGAAATAAATTCACGCGAGAGCACTGGAAAGCACTGACTTACTATGAACTGTTGCACAGAAGAAAACGACAACTACAACTAACGGCGGGAACATTTGGTGCACTGAAAACAAAGAGTATACTTAACGTTAGTTACTCGTCATTTAAACCAATATGACCTATACTATCTGTATACTAATTGTTTTGGTTTATCTCTATTTGCAGTTTGTGTTGATATACTCCAGTTACATAATGTACTTTTGTGGCAAATTTATGGTAAAATCTGACAAGTGAGTAGTGATGACCCTGGTGGGCCCAAAAGTTGACTTAAAAACTGATTATCATTAATCAAATAGCCCAAAATAAAATCAGCATGAGGTGACTCACCTTAGGTGAGGAATTAGAACAGATCGTTTAAGATGAACTCGCCATTCAATGCACTGAAAAAGTAAGTTCTGCTTTTTTTAATCTAATTATTCAGAAGTTCATCGGTCTCAGGTAGATGAGAGCAACACAGACGACAGTCGACATCTTCGTGCTCTCATGTCATGATTATGGTGCCCAGTGGGCCTATTAGGCAGAAATATTAACAATCTCAACCAAAGCAAATATATTCAAATGTCATATTTATTGTTGGTTTAAATTGAAAATTTCACAAAAAAAATGTTTGCATTTATTAAATTTGTAAATTAAACTCAGATTCAGACAGTTTAAAGTAGGCCAACTCGTCTAGTGGAACTTTCACCGTGAACCAACTCGGTCCTTCGAAGGCATTCGAGTGTTGATCTAACCAAATGCCCTTGGGCAGGTACACAGAACGTGAACGTTGACCTTCACGCAACACGGGCGCTACCAGAGTCGAGTTGCCGAGCATGAATTGATCCGTGATGGGGATGGTTTGTGGATCGTTTGGAAAAGCATGCCAAAGTGGTCGTACAATTGGGAATCTGTTGATATATTCAATTAATTCAAACATAACTGGCGAATATTGTCGATGTAGTTCAGTGAATTTGTGCACAATTTGGTTGACAGTTTGATTGTCGTAAATCCATGGAGGTATTGAGAGCTTCATGATTGGCATCAAACTCACTGCTTCGATCCATCGAATGTACAACTCGGAAGATGGCTTGTGCTGAGGGTCGAAGACGAGATTTGGCACAATGTACATTGTACCAGTCAGGCCAAGCGAGAGCACTGTTGGAATCAGTGATTGGAGAGTTGCCTCAAAGTTGGAATCTACCTTTTGATCTATCTGGTAGAGTAACAGTTCAAAATTCGAATAGCCGCCTGGAATCAAAGGTCGACAAAGAATTTCCGTATAGGCACTTATTTGGGTTGAAGAATTTGAAAAAGAAGAAAAATTCGAGTGTGATATCAAATTCACATTGAGCAAGGCAAAGTTGACCAACTCAAAACCAATCGATTCAATATAAGGCTCAGTTGGACACAATTTCCACATTATAGCGTTAACTTCCCAGTTGTGGGTATTATACGACACATTTCCAACAGATTTCTGGTCCGAGGGACTGTTTGAAAATGTCAAATACAACTTGTGTTCACGTACACCAAACTCATCCTGAAACTGCTTTTGTGCTTGACTGTTTAGAGAGAGTTCAATTATCCATGTTTGTGACCATTTTATATTCAAAGGTGAATGCAACAAAGCTGCGCTTTTGTTGTGCGCTGAAATAAAATCCGTAATATTCGATAGAAAGTCGGTCAAATCAGCTGACAAATTCAACTCATTCGGTTTGTGCATCCAAATTGGTTGCTTAAAATATTCATCATCTGATGGTGCGCTTATTACAAATTGAATGCTTTTATAGTGAATCCTGACGGCATAGTACACTTTGGCAATGTTTTCCCTCGTAAAAATGTGAACATTCAAATGTTTCTGTGTTGAATTTTCGGATGGTGCAACACAAAGTCGGTCAGATTCCGCTTTCCAGAGCAATTTCTGTACGTGCCTAAACACAAGTGCAAATCCATCCGAATTGAGCAGCACAATAATTCTACTAGTGTTATCATTATCATAACTATGCGGTCCATAAAATTCAAGAAAAAATGTCGAATTTGAATCAAAATTCCAACAAAATTGAGATTTTTTCCAATATAGTTGAAATGAGTTTTCTACCATTCTGCCATAGACACTCCAAAGGTAGATGTCTTCCGTGAGTGGCTCCACCGGTTCACTACACCAATCAATGCATTCTGTAATTGAAATGTTTCTGTTTGCAAATGAATTCACAGTGTAATAAAAATGTAACAATTTATTGTTGAATTCATTTTCCACATAAATGTCACGTCCACTTGGGATAATTCGGCTACCTTTAAGTTGAATTGTAGAACCATTGTTGAATTGTTGTTCATTTTGCACTGAAAAATTTTCGTAATTCAGGGAAATTTGTTGATTTTCATTTTCTGATGAATTACAGTTGACTAATTGAATCACTGTCAAATTCAACAACACAATTAAACATGCTAAGACACCAAGTTGAGTAAAATTAGACATTTTCACGCGTTGCTTGATATTCATAAATTGTATATGAGACTTGAAGGTTAGTGTTTTATACACTAAAAAAAAGTATATACTTGGAAGAGTACAATTGACTTTAGAAAAGAGAAAAGTCATTGAACCTTTTCTGGTTTTCCAAAATTGTACATTTGAAGATTTAAAAATTCAAGTTTTAAGTATAGATAATCAAGTTTGTTTGGGTTTTTTTTTGTGAAGAGACCCTGAAGATCAAAGGTCGTTAGCAGTCAAAGTTCATCACAAAAGTTTAGCGTATATTTTCATGTTTATTAGCTATAGCTTTCGTTTAGGTCAAAATTCAAACGATCATTAGCAATGCTATTCTTATCTGCATAGGCTGATTTTACTCTCTATCTCGACTATTTCTCATTAATCCTTGAAAGGATGTACGTTTCATTTTATGTTTTGCTTTGGAGTAGACTTCTCCTCAACTCAAAAAATCAATCAACTCGCTTTCTCAAAGTAAAGTTTTTGGTAAGGTATTTTGACTTTGTTGTTTATAAACTAAGCATATTCATTTATCCATTAGTTCACTATTTCTCAACTACATCAACAAGAAGATGGTGGTCTTCTGTAACATTTGGACTCATCGAACTAGAAAAAGAAAAGCGTTTGCTCTTTTCTCATTTGCTTCATTATTGTTGCTATTATCATTAGCATCCGTTGTATCTAGCTTGGGCTCTATTTCAAACAATGAAATTCCTGACACTTTGAAGCACTTTGTTGATGAAAAACAGATTGTCGAGAAAGTTGAGAAAAATGTACTCCGTGAAGTCGTGAGCATCGTTCAGATTATGAGCTCGTACTATCGAAAAATTGTTGATGAAAAACGAACTCTGATCAACTCGCTTGTGCATGCCAATGTTGAATTTCCGGTTATTGTTGAAAAAGATGGAAAGGTAAATGTAGAGGAAGCGGCAAATTTTACTTCCAAACTCAACACAGACTACAAAGTTGTGTCTGAATTTGTTTCCGAATTGAACAATTCGAGCAAAAGCTTCAAGGGTATGGCTGAAAAGATCAATAGGACTTTGACTATCATGGGAATCACATGCGAGGCTAACTTATTGAACATTTCCAATCACCTTGAGACACTTAAACGTTTCAATTCACAACCACAACCACTCCCAACTCATCAATGGGCCAGTCAGTTTCAATCGATTGTGGATTTACTTTCAACTTCAATGACAAACATCCAAATTGATGTCAATTTGGCTGCTGATAAGTTGTTCAAGCGGCTCAATGAGACAATCTACGACATTTCAAATGAATTACATCGTTCAACACTCAGCCAAATTCACTCCCTGCCCATTCAAGAACTGTCAATCGAATTGAGTCGCAATTACTCCAAGCTTCACAATATGACACTCGAATTGAACAGATCAAACAGTACGGAATTGTCGATGAAAGCAATAAACGAGAATGTAGCACCGTTGTGTACGGATTCGAATTCATTTCATATGTCAAATTGGTTTTTTATCATGAATAATCGTGTAAAACAACTCAATTATCTAGATGCTTTGAGTGGTGATAAGTCAAGCAAAATTTGGTCACGTGATTGGACGGTTGCATTCAAGCGCCCCACAGAGCTCATTTTGAATTCTAGTAAATGGTACACTTTTTTGGCTGAGCTTTACTCAAAGTTTGGCGAATATGAATTCCAACACAATTTGGATCAAAAATTATTTCATCAAAGTTTTCAAAACCAAAACGATTTTGATGGATTTTTAACCAAATTAGCCAAATTTAACATATCTGAAGTTGATGCAATCAAAAATGTTCAAATTTCTTCTTCACAATTCCGCGAACTGAATCAACTTTTGAGTTTGACTTTGAGAAATGAGAGATTTCATCACAAATGTCGAGAACAGGGCAATTCGGTTGTTATCACTGGAGATTATGTCAAGTTGAGCAATCTAATCAGTTCCGATAAGAAAATACGTAAAGATTTGTGTCCTGGAGCCTCCAAATCCGTGAATATCTTTGCTACCAACACGATATTCATCGATTGTGATCTGAACGATCATTTGAAATTGACAATAATGGCACCTAAATGGAAAATTATAGGTTTTACTAATAGATCTATAGTACTGGATGGATCGTCTGAACAATCATCAGAAGCAGCTTTCCTTGGAATTGGTAATCAATTTGTGGTAGCAAATGGAAATCATTTAACAATCAACGGTGGAATGTCTAGAGAAGTGAAAATGTTCAATTTGGGTAACTCAACTACTACAGGAATAATTCTGACGGAAAGAAACAGCACATTAAATGAATCTTCAAACTCTTCTCATTTTGCAAACAGAATTCAGGAATACAAAACGTTTCTTTGGAATCAGTTAAACGAAGAAACATCTGCTCGTTTCAAAGGTCATTTGATCACAAAATTTCTCGCTCAACTGAATGGAAATGCTCAAGTGAACGCTGCCTATAACATTCTTGATTGGTTCAGTGAACTTGAAATTCTGGATCAAGTGCCTCGTACTAATAAGAATCGAAACATACTGATCCACTCTTATGAGACATTTGTAAAACGATTACACAATCAACGATATGATAAATCGTTTGATTGGCACACCAAATCTCAAAGAACTCCCTGTTTTCGGTATTTGTTTTCTGCTGCGTCCATTCAACTGTTCATCATGAAGAAGAATTTCGATAAAACGCTCGCAAAAGTCACCATTCATTATGGCACTCATGCATCCTTAACAGAAGATGAGATGGCTTCTGTCCAAAAGAAAGATCTGCTCGGTGTCTGGGTCGATAAAGTCAACGAAATTTTACCTAAACTGCACAAACAACACGATTTGAGTGATGCTCAGGACGCCATGATTGAATTCTATGACATGATTCTGGGTGCTGATCAGCTATTCTACGAGATGGAGGTGAATGATATTAAACGAGTGAACTTTCCTAGCTTTAATCGAACCGATTTTGAGGATGCTCAAGTGTATGATGCTCTCGACAGGTTGGATACAAAGATTCGTGCCTACTTTGTACAACAACTTTACAAAGTCATTGTGGTCACACTGAAACAGTTGACCTTTCCGTATGGTCATGCCTACTTGGACACGTGTCAACAATTGACCAATGATAAGTTGAACAACAAGTTGACCACCACCAACAACACAAACGACTTGGAAGCATTGATCAGCGAAGCTGTGAACAAAATTGCGAAAATTCATGCAAAATCAACCGAAAACAACTACCTAAAAGCATCAATTTCGCAGAATTATTCACGCGGACATTCAAACTATTCATTTTATCAAAATGATCCATTCTATGTATGGACAGGCAAGCAGCACAAAGATACGATCACTCGATTGTTGTACGGTGAAATGGTGACACTGAAAGCAGATGTACGTGAAAGTGACCCTCGAAAGGATGCAATCAAGTTCGATACGATTGAGTTCAAGTTAAAAGCGAAAAATGCGTCAAAACAAATCAAAATTGATCAAATTTTGAACAAATGTTCATTCTCGGCAATTCAAACGGGCAATTCATACTATCGTTACGGTGGCAAGTACTACTCGATACGGAATGCTCCAATGACAATTTACATGGAAGAAGGGAAGAGGACAATGTTGGGTGCGTCAATGATCGTGAGTCCCTATGCAACATGGAAAATTCAATTGGCCGACTGTCAGGAATCGACTTTGCGTGAACTTGGTTCGACAGCGGATGATGGAGTATTGGATCTTGTTTTGGTCGGACAGGGCAGTTATGTCGAAAGTAAAGAATCTGATGATGACGATTTACACGTAGAACACTACTATCGAGAATATTCTGTTGACATGAACAGTACGGCTAGTGTTGAGGCGATTGACACGAACACAGCTGAGCAGTTTGCTATATCCAAGATGAGTGAATTTATATTCTTTAGTGCTATGGCTATGGGCTGAAAGACTGGTGAGTGACATTGATGCAAATTACGTCTCAATTCAAATCATCAGGTAAATCAAATTCTCAGTAAAAATTTTTAATTTTAACATTTTTAAAATCGTTTTTTTTGTTTCAGAATCTGCAAATTTAAATCTTCACTTTAATCCAGACATTGTCAGCTAACTACTTGAATTGAAATTTTTGTTGATTTCATGTGCTTTGCTGCAAACTCTACTATATATTAAATATTCACTAATTTACTCTAAGTTAAAATATTAAATTATGTCTAACATGATTACACCAGGCAAATAAAATTCTTGAGTACTTAACTAAAACATTTTTTTAAAATGTTGAAATTTTGAATGCAAAATGATTGAAAGTACAAACAAAGTCACAATTTCTCCATGAGACAGTCCAACTAAGAAATATACAAACATTTATCATTTTCCATAGATAAATCATGAAATATTGACTAAACATTGAACTTTGATACTTGATGAAGATAATTATAATAATAACCATAGTTGATATTTGCGTATTTGCATAGACTTTGATTTCGCTGTTACTGATTTGACTGTCACTCGAGTACTTCGCACTAATCATTGAAAGTATATACGTTTCATTTTATGTTTTGCTTTGGAGTGTGTGTGCCTTTTCCTCAACTCACGAATCAATCAACTTTCTCGCAAATGTAAAGTTTATTTTTTATAAACTTATCACACATACATTAGCTCATCGTGAATCAAAAACATCAACAAGAAGAAGATGGTAGTCTTCTGTAACATTTGGTCTAATCAAACTAGAAAAAGAAGAGCAATTTCTTTTTTCTCATTTGCTTCATTATTGTTGCTATTATCATTAGCATCCGTTGTATCAAGCTTGGGCTCTACTTCAAACAATGAAATTCCTGACACTTTGAAGCACTTTTGAAGAGATTGATTCAAGGGAAACCATCTAAAGCATTCAATTGCTCAAAAGTTGTTCAAGCGGCTCAATGAGACAATCTAAGACATTTCAAACGAATTCCGTCGTTCAAAACTCAATCAAATCCATGCCTATTGAGCAATTGTCAATCGAATCAATTGGCAATTATTCACAACTTCACAATGTGACACTTGAACTCGACAGATCAACTAACAGTACGATAAAGTCGTAATAATAATCTTTAAAAATGTGAAACCATTGCGTAGTGAATCAATTCATAAGGTAATTTGGTTTATTATCGTGAGAAATTGTGCAAAACAAATCAGTTATCTGAATACCTTGAGCGATGTTGACAAGTCAAGCAAAATTTGTTCACTTGTTTGGGCGGTTGCATTTAAGCGCTCCACATATTCATTTTAAATTTTGAGTTCTAGTAAATGGCACCTTTTTTGGCTGATCTTTACTCAAAGTTTGGCGAATATAAATTCCAACACAATTTTGATTACCGTAAATACCCGAATATAGCCCGCACCCCGTGTATAGCCCGCACCCGTGTATAGCCCGCATTTTTAAGCTTTTTTTGTACAGCCAAGGTTTCGGAAAACAGCATTTTAAAAAGTAAAATCGTGTATAGCCCGCGGGCTATATTCGGGTATTTACGGTAATTGTAAATCAATGGTAACAAAATTACTTCACGTTGGCAACAAAAAAAACAACTCGTTTGTAAAACTTTATTTTTTTGGCGAAACCCCCTCCTGTTCTGCGATTTCACAAGCAATTCCAAGGTATACTATTTGATTCAATCTCTGTCTATATGTATCGTTTGTCTGTTTGCGAAACATTATTATATTTACCAATAAAATGCAAACAGTTAGATTAGCAGCTTTATTGATATTTTTTATTAATATCGACTTGGATAAATCAAAATGTCGATGCTCGATCGCCTCCATACTTTGGTCCAAACGATCGTGGAATTCGAACTGCGGCACAAACACAACTTCGTGTCGAGACAACGTTGGACATTTTCTTGATGGAAATTCTGCCATTCAAAGCAAGATTTGTACTGAAGAACGTAAACGCAAATTGCTCGAGAGCTCTCATACCGTTGATCGATAATTGTTATTAAGATTTCGAGCTCGAATCGAAGTACACACTGCGAGTGAGAGGCACAGCGGAAAAGTTGAAAGTGGGCTGTTGCAATCTGTGGAAGTACCACGAATGTGTGGTGGAGGCGGTCGAAAAGTTGGCTCACTACTCCTTCAAGGCTTGCAACGAAAACGATGCTTTTTGTTTTTTAAGCATATAATTTGTTTAAAAACTGTTTTAAACATTTTCCATCAATTCAACCCCATCATTGTAGTAGTATCCATTTGCCTTTGATGGTGCTGTAATGTAAATGATTCGGGTTTTCAGGGTTGACTGGTAGAACATGAATCTAAACGAGTAAGGAGATTGGTTAAACCGTCTTTTCAACCTACTTACAGCTTACCCAGCAAAAAGAGCAGCCACGAGCTCTGCTGAAAGTCTCAGAATGATGACAAGTGTAAATGCAAGACTTCCTTCAATGAAATTACTACAATAGAATGACTGTGAACTGTAGTTTGCGCATATTAGCTTCGCTTTGGGCTGTGCCTCTGTTGCTTCTAGCACCTGCTCCGAAGCCTCTGCATCGTTTTCGTTGCAAGCCTTGAAGGAGTAGTGAGCCAACTTCTCGATCGCCACCTCCACACATTCGTGGTACTTCCACAGATTGCAACAGCCCACTTTCAACTCTTCTGCTGTGCCTCTCACTCGTAGCGTGTATTTCGAGTTCGAAATCTTTATAGCAATTATCGATCAGTGGGGTGAGGGCTTGCGAACAGTTTTTGCTAACATTCTTCAATACAAATCTTGCTTTGAATGACAAAATTTCCATAAGGAAAATGTCCAACGTTGCCTCGACACGGAGTTGTGTTTGTGCCGGTGTTCGAATTCCACGATCGTTTGGACCAAAGTACGGAGGCGATCGAGCATCGATTACATTTTGATTTATCTAAATCGATATTAGTTTGATAGTCGATATAGTTTGCACTGACATTCTTCAGTACCAATCTTTCTTTGAAAGATAGAATTTCCATCAGGAAAATATCCAACGTTGTCTCGACACGAAGTTGTGTCTGCGCCGGTGTTCGTATGCCACGATCGTTTTTGACCAAAATACGGGGGCGATCGCCTTTCAGTTACATCTTGATTTAAATTCAAAATTGTTTATAATAATCGCCTCTTTTAGTTCACAAAATAAGAACATACTATTTAAAAAATGCAATACAAGACCACCAGCCTAGTACACATTGTACTACACAACGGAGTGCACATTTATACAGTTTTATCTATTTTTTTCTCAATTGGCTGTAATCAAAGTTTTTATCATATAATATGCCATTGTAGCTTAGCACAATAAAAGTCTGTACTCTTACTCTTAATGAAAAGCGTAATCTAACTATTTTTAGATCAGCCATTCATATAAGATGGCCTTAGTAACAAAAAAATAAACTGTGAGTTTTGAACGTTCTTGAAAAATGAATTTTTGTTGAAATGTAAAATGTTGTGAAAAAATCAATGCAATTGAGGACAATTTAGTACAATCAAGAATGTTCCATAGTATTCAAAAACTTTTATGCTTAACTTAAATTGTTAATCTAAAGGCACAAAGATGCGCATCACAAATATGTTGAATGTTAAAATATTACATTATGTATCACATGATTGCATTAGACAAATAAAATCTTTTAATATTCAAATGAATCTTTGGTAAAAATGTTGAATTTTTATTTACGAAATGATAGAAATATTGTGATCTCAGAATGTTTTCTAAATGTCTGGCTCATTTAGAATTGGGTTGACAACTTTTAAATTTGTTCGACCAAATGATCAGACACTTTTGATTTCTAAACGTGCTAAAACACCAAGTTGAGTGAAATTTGACATTTTAGACCGTTGTTTGAAATTCATGATTAAGATATGAGAGTTTTCACAAATAATGTATTTTTCAAATAGAAAATATACTATGATTACTAGAAAATACTATGATTAAAAAAAGACAAATCACACAAGCCATTGAACTTTGCTGGTTTTTCCAAATTGCTCATTTGCAGATTTTTAAAAAATCAAATTTACACTAGGCAATCAAGTTTGTTTTTGGGTTTTTAAGATTTAACAGAACGAACAAACAGGTCTTAAACGGTCAAAGTTCACGTTCATCAAATAAAGAACTATAGTTGCGTATTTGCATAGACTTTGATTTCGCTGTTACTGATTTGATTGACTGGGGTCTCTCGAGTACTTTTCAATCATCCTTGAAAGTATATTCATTCAAAGTAACTTCATTTTATGTTTTGCTTTAGAGTGTGTGTGTGATCTTCACTCAACTCACGAATCAATCAGTTATCTAGCAAACGTAAAGTCTGATATTTTGATTTTGTTTTATAAACTTAACATTTCTATTTATCCATTAGCTCATCGTGAATCAAAAACATCAACAAAAAGATGGCGGTCTTCTGTAACATTTGGTCTAATCAAACTAGAAAAAGAAGAGCGATTTTTCTTTTCTCATTTGCTTTATTATTGTGGCTATTATCATTAGCATCTGTTGTATCAAGCTTGGGCTCTACTTCCACTAATCAAATTCCTGACACTTTGAAGCACTTTTCTGATGAAAAACAGATTGACAAAATTGAGAAAAATGTACGACATGAAGTGGAGAGTATCGTTCAACATGTGCTCTCGTATTATCGCAAAATTGTTGACGAAAAACGGACCCTGATCAACTCGCTTGTGCATGCCAATGTTGAATTTCCAGTTTTGGTTGGTGAAAATGGAAAAGTAAATGTAGAGGAAGGGGCCAATTTTACTTCCAAACTCAACACTGATTTTAAAGTTATATCTGAACTTGTTAGCGAATTGAACAATTCGACCAAAAGTTTTAAGGATTTGGCTGAAAAGATCAATGGGACTTTGACTATCATGGGAATCAACACTTGTGAGTCAAACGTATTAAACATTTTTAATCACTTTGAGACACTCAAACGTTTCAATTCAAAACCGCAACCACTCCCAACTCTTCAATGGGTGGCCAGTCTTTTTCAGTCGATTTTGGATTTACTTGCAAATTCAAAGCAAACCATCCAAATCGATGTCAATTCAACTGCTGAAAAGTTACTCAAGCGACTCAATGAAACAATCCATGAGATCTCAAATGAATTACATCGTTCAAAAATCAGTCAAATTCAATTCCTGCCCATTCAGCAATTGTCAATCGAATTGAGTGGAAATTACTCTAAGCTTCACAACATGGCACTCGAATTAAACAGATCAACAAACAGTACGCTAATGTCGGTAAAAGTAATCTTTGAAAATGTAAAATCGTTGCGTACTGGGTCAATTCATATAGCAAATAGGGGTTTTATCATGATAAATCGTGAAAAACAACTCAGCTATCTACATGCTTTGAGTGTTGATAAGTCAAGCAAAACTTGGTCACATGATTTGACAGCGGCATTCAAGCGCCCCACAGAGCTCATTTTGAATTCTAGTAAATGGTACACTTTTTTATCTGATCTTTACTCAAAGTTTAGCGAATATGAATTCCAACACAATTTGAATCAAAAGGATTTGCTCCCTCAAAGTTTGCAAAACCAAAACGATTTCGACAAATTTCTAACCAAATTAGCTAAATTCAACATCTCAAAAGTTGATTCATTCAAAAATGTTCAAATTACTTCCTCACAATTTGCCGAACTGAATCAACTGTTGAATTTGACTATGAGAAATGAGAAATTTCGTTGCAAATGTGAGGATAACATGTTGACCATCACTGGAGATTATGTCAAGTTGAGTGATCTTATCAGTTCCGATAAGAAAATGCGTAAAGATCTGGGTCCAAGAATCTGCAAATTCGAATCGGTGAATATATTTTCTACCAACACGATATTTATCGATTGTGATCTTAATGCAATGGGCGATCATTTGAAATTGACAATTTTTGCGCCTAAATGGGAAATCATTGGAGTTGCAAATAGAACTATAGTGTTGGGTGGATCTGCTGTACAATCAGGAGTAAGAGCTGGAAGTTTCCTTGGAATTGGCAATCAATTTGTGGTAACCAATGGAAATCATCTAACAATTAGTGCAAATAGAACTGCTGGACTTTCAGGAGTTGTGAAAATGTTCAATTTGGGTAACTCAACTACTACAGGAATAATTGTGACTGAAAGAAACAGCCAATCCAATGAATCTTCAAAATCTCCTCATTCAGCAAACAAAAGAATTCAAGAATTCAAAACGTTTCTTTGGAACCAGTTGAACAATGATGATGAAACCTATCGTTTCAAAGGTCATTCGATCACTCAATTTCTCGCTCAACTGTACGGAGATGCATCTCAAGTGAACGTGGCCTATGACCTCCTTGACTGGTTCGGTGAGCTTGAAATTCTGGAACAAGTTCACCTTTCTAATAATAAGAATGGAGCCATTTTGATCCACTCTTATGAATCACTGGTAAAACAATTTCGCAATCAGCTTTATAGTGATAGATCGTTTGATAGGTCCAATACATCTCATCAGGCTCCCCGTTCGTATTTGTTTTCGGTTGCAACCATCCAACTGTTCAACCTGAAGAAAGATTTCGATAAAACGCTAGCTAAGCTCAACATTCACTATGCATATGGAGATCTGTTCGGTAATTTGGTTGGAAAAGTCAACGAAATTCTGCCCAAACTGAGCAAACAACACGATTTGAGCGATGCCTCAGACCTGATGATTGAGCTGTATCACATGATTCTCAGTGCTGATCAACTATCCTACAGGATGGAGCAAGAATTAGAGCAACACTTTCCTAGTTTTAATCGAACCGATTTTGAAAACAATCCTCAAATGTATGAAGCTCTCGACAGGCTGGACAGTAAAATTCGTGCATATTTTGTGCAGCAACTTTACCAAGCCACGGTGGTCACACTGAAGCAGTTGGTCTTTCCGTATGCGCATTCGTACTTGGACACTTATCCACAATTGACCAACAAATTGATCACCACCAACTCAAACGACTTGGAAGCATTGATCAATGAAGCTGTGAACAAAATTGCGAAAATGCATTCGGAAACAACCAAAAACAACTACTTGCAAGCATCAATCCCACAGAATTATTCACGCGGACATTCAAACTATTCATTCGAAATGCATCAAAATCCATTTTACGTATGGACAAACGAGCAACACGGCGACACGATCACTCGATTGTTGTACGGTGAAGCGGTGACACTGAAAGCAGATGTACGCGAAAGTGACCCTCGAAAGGATGCAATCAAATTCGACACGATTGAGTTCAAGTTTAATGCGAGAAATGCGTCAAAACAAGCAGAAATAGATCAAATTCTCAACAAGTGTCCCTTCAATTTCACTGCAACTCAAACGGGCAATTCATACTATCGATATGGTGGCAAGTACTACTCGATACGTAATGCTCCAATGACAATCTACAAGGGAAAAGAGAAGATGATGCATCTGAAGATGGTGGGCGCGTCGAGTCTCATGTTGAGTCCCTATGCAACATGGAAAATTCAATTGCTCGACTGTCAGGAATCGATTTTAGGTGAACTTCGACTGGCGATTGAAGATCAAATGGATTTTGTGTTGGTCGGACAGGGCAGTTATGTTGAGAGTAAAGATTCTGCTACTGATGATGATTTACATGTGGAACATTATTATCGTGAATATTCTGTCAACATGAGCAGTGCGGCTAATGTTGAGCAAATTGACATGGACACAGCTGACCAGTATGACGAGTACAGCATGAGTCAATATATATTTTTTGGTGCTATGGCCATGGGCTGAACAGTTCTATGGCATTGTGGAGATGATGAACAAAAATGTGGATTTAAACCCTCAGGTAACATCAAACTATCCGTAAAAATTCGTGATACTAACTTTTTCAATCATTTTTTTTACAGAATTACCATACAAATCTTCACTTCAATCTTCAATCAATGACACTTGTACTGGTCAATTTCGAAATTCTCGTTTGGTTTTCACGTGCTTTTCTGCAAACTTTACTATATATTTACATTTTATTACAAAATTCAAACATAGATTATGTATCCCATGATTGCACTAGACAAATACAATTTTTTATTTCTTAACTGAAACATTTTTTAAAATGTTGAAATTTTGCATGCAAAATGATTGACAACATGAAGCAAACTTTGGTTGTTTTGTGTGTGGCAAAATGTGCTAAATTGTGCAGTAATTCACATACCCACTTATCAGTGAACATATTGACAAATAAGAATCTTATGAGACAAACGCGTAAACAGTGAACAAACAAATACACATGATAACTCAATAATAATGTTGAAATAATGTTTATTCATGAGGTGATTAAGAAGGTGATAAACAAAGCAGCTGCACCTGAGGGTGATATAACTGATCAGTGATAACACAACATAAAGATGATGATGATGGCGAGATGATGGTGAACAATGTACAAAGAGATGGAATTTTAAAAAAATATAAACTTTTGGGCTTGCTAATGCTTGAAAATGATATAAGTTGATTTGAGTGGTTGTCCTTGTGTTGGGGTATATAAATAGATTGTATCTATCATGCACTACCTGTACAATTACAAGTAATGCTGTACGTGTTTATGTTCACTGGACACTGTTCAGGTATATAAAAGTATCCATTCAATTTACTTTTAAATTTCCCAACTAAATGATCATTAATGATGTTGGTGTGTGACTTACTTGACTCGACTGAGAATGAAATCTTTAACAGCATCGTCTTTTTCACTCTACTATTGTTGTATGTTCCTAGTGGTCTGTGTATGGACGAATTTGGTTTCATCAAACAACACCACCACCAGCATCACCGAATTATCGCCTGAGGAGGTGATGAGCAAACTTTTCAACTCATTGTCCAACGTGACGTTCTACAACAAAAACCTAAGACCGTACTATGGAGGTTAGTATTGATACAGGTTTTACGACTGCTGAGTCATTTAAGTCCTGGATGTTTGAAAATTATACAGTCAACCCCCATAATAAGTTTCAGCTGCGTTTCGAAAGGGGGTCTGTTTCCTGGGGTGCTGTCAAAGTTAATCAGATTAGCCGAACACTATTTCTACTCAAACAGTTCTCGTTATGTTAAAATAGCCCGTTATCTCTACCTTCGCAGGCACCCCAAGAAACAGACCGGGTATGTTTTCTGAGGTGAAAAATTGAAAAGTGTTCGTTTTTTGAAGTGAATTTTTCAGTTGAGCACACCACCCGCTCTTATGTTTTTCTTTAGTCTTTTAACTATTTTAAACCATTCAAAATACAAAATAATTTATATACATATTATGAGAACAGATTTATTCGTTAGAGCTAGCGACCGTGCGCTAGGCAGACAGGACAACAAGTGAGAGGAACAGGACATAGGAAAAGTCTATTTACATGCTTGACTGTCTAGGGCTAATTCACATGGTACGTAATTCTATTTACACTCAGTTGGGTCACTCATAACACTCCCCCTTGACCCCAACTATATCTGATAAGGCCAATTTCGCCTTTGCAGGAGTCAGCGCTTTCGTCAGGTAGTCGGCCCTTTGCTCGTGAGTCTTCACATGGTTGACATCTAGAAGTTCTTTGAGTAGATTATCCTTCACGAAGCAATATCAGATATCGATGTGTTTGGCATCCTTTGATGGTCGATTTTCATACATCGAGATTGCAGATTTGCTGTCACACAGTAGGTTGAACTTCGTGATGTTCTCACCAAACTCAGCAACAAGACGGGTGATCCATAGTCCTTCAGAGACAGCTTTCGACAGTGCGTAGTATTCAGCTTCGGCGGTGGATATGGCAACTTCGCCTGCTTGTTTCTTACTCAGCCATAAGATACTGGATCCAAATAGTTGGACGAGTACACCAGTGATTGACTTACGGTCTGGGAGCACTCCATGGCTGGCATCGGAATATACTCGCATTTCTTCGTTGCCATTAGAACCAAGGCTCAATCTTATGTTCTTGGTTGTCTTAACCCGTTCATCGTGCCAACTTAACCAGAGTCCAGAGAGAGTTCAACAACACATAGCGACCTGGAATTTTTCCAGGTGACTCTCTAGGGCCAGCGCACGACCGCTAGGTACCTGAACTAGGCCTAGGATCTACTTAGAGGGATTGCATAAAATGACCGTTTTTAGTGTCTATATCGATTCTACTGGTCATCCTGAGTATTTTGATGTATAACTTGCCTAGGTACCCAATTTGGAACCTTAGGATCCTTGGATCAAGTACTAGAAAACGCCATTTTGGAACGGATCTGATATCAAAATCGGATTCTACGTGAAAAATCATGCGGAAATGACCTTTCGTTTATCAAAATCCATGCACGGAAAGCAATAACACTCATTTTCACAAAAAGTCAATTTGGGACCCGGGATGTCTGTCCGTCCGTACTAGGCCCCTCGTATTTTCATTTAATATATAGTCAAGTGATATATCAAAATACTCGGGGCGTTGAAATGATTCTATCGGTAATTCTTTTGTATCACATTTAGTCTTTTTGTTTGACCAGGGTCCCGGGCCTAGAATCCTGTTTTTGAAAATCCAATTTGTGAACAAAGCGATAAGTCTATTGCATTCTACTCGGTATTCTGAAGAAAACGGTACCGGTTTTATCAAAATCCATGCACGGGAACATTCTCAAAATGTGAATTTAGTTTGGCCCTAGAACGGACGGACAGACATCCCGGGCCCCCTAAATGACTTTTTGTGAAAATGAGTGTTTTTGCTTTCCGTGCATGGATTTTGATAAACGAAAAGTCATTTCCGCATGATTTTTCACGTAGAATCTGTTTTTGATATCAGATTTGTTCCAAAATGGCGTTTTTTGGTACTTGATCCAAGGATCCCAATGTTCCAAATTGGGTACCTATGCAAGTTATACATCAAAATGCTCAGGAAGACTAGTAGAATCGATCTAGACACTAAAAACGGTCATTTTATGCAATCCCCTCGAAGTAGATCCTAGGCTTAGCTCAGGTACCTAGCGGTCGTGCGCCGGCCCTACTGAGTCACCTGGAAAAATCCCAAGTCGCTATGTGCTGTAGAACTCCCTCTGGACTCTGGTAAAGTTGGCACGATGAACGGGTTAACGTACTTGAGTAAAGTCTCAACGGCATTCCAAAGAGATAGGGTTGGTTTCTGCATGAATCGGGACAGGTAGTTTAGGCTGGCAGCAATATCGGGTCGTGTTCGACATGAGATGTATTGCAAACTGCCAATGAGATTTCGGACAGGCAAGTCATAATTGACCTCTTCTTCAGGGAATGGTACGAACTGCTGAAGAGGAGTTGCAGTTTTGTCGTTGCAATCAGAAAGACCGTATTGTCCGATGAGTTCATCGATGATATGTTTTTGGTTCAGGAGGAACTTTCCATCTTTATGTTCAATGTCAATTCCACAAAATCGTTTCACTGGACCTAGGTTCTTTAGTTTGACTTCTTTGTTCAGCAATTCATAAACGAACATGATGTCTTCTTTACGTTTGGCCAGCGGAAGAAGATCATCAACATATAGTAGTACAAAGAGTTCACGCTTCTGATGGATAAATAGGCAGGGATCATTGTTGCTTGAAGTAAAGTCATTCTTCTTCAAGATGCCCGTGACATGATCAAACCAACATCTTGAGCTTTGCTTCAATCCGTAGAGACCCTTCTTCAGTTTCAATACCTTTCCAGGTGATTTGAATCCCTCTGGTAGTTCAACATAAATCACCTTGTCAAGTTCTGCATTCAGGAAGGCAGTCTTCACGTCGAAGTGGTAGACAAGATAGTTTCGTTTAGCAGCTATTGTCAGTGCGAGTCGAATAGTAGAAAAGTTAACTACAGGAGAGAATACTTCGTTGTAGTCAATTCCTTCCTTCTGAGTATAGCCCTTGGCCACGAATCTCGCTTTGAATAGTTCCTTGTTGTGGTCAGTATCTTCCTTGATGTCATAGACCCATTTAGCTCGAAGTATATTCTTGGCTTCGCTAATGTCAACTACATCTCCAGTCTCGTGGTCTTTCAAAGCGTTCCATTCATTTAGCATTGCTTCAATCCAGTGCTCTGATTCAACAGCATTGACTGCTTGTAGATACGTTTTGGGGATTTCAATATGTTTCTTGACATAGAACGCGTTGTTTCTGAATCTAATTGGCATAACTCCTCTGTTGATTCTGGTCGGGCGATTCAGATTCAATAAGTTCAATCCATCATCAATTGGTTCAGCTTCTTCTACGTCAATGTCAACATTTTCATTTTCTGATGGTTCAAATAAGGTTTCAATGTGATTAAACTTGTAGTTTGTAGAAGTAGTTGAAATTCATTGACTTTATTGACTTGAAGTTTATTTTCAATAAATTATTTTAAAAATTAATATGATGCTAATCTAGAGTCTTTGTTTCCCTGCAACATACTAACAATTTAGTGATTTATTTGAGCGCCATTGGTGGCTTAGATTATTCCTGATTACACATGAGACTCAAGTTGATTATCCTCTAAAGAGTAATCGCGATCATGTTTCCATGACAAACAATTAACACGTTGTACTTCAGACAACAATTGTAAAAGTGTACTCACTCAGTTTTGTTAATCAAACTAAGATGCACTCATTACTTCTTCCTTTCTACACTTTTAATCCTATCACCCAAACAGAAGAATGTCTCGTATTTTTAATTTCGACTATTTACTCTTCCTTCTTCTCACCATTTTACTCCTGAACATTCACATCCTCCGTGTAGTGATCAAATTCGAATCGCCTTCTATATTCTTTGGTTACTATGCATTAATTCCCGTATATATTTACTTTGGTACAAGTTATGTGTTTCTGATTGGTCGAGTCTACCTTGTTGTACGCAATAATGATGGAATACTTCCAAAATGGCAAATCAACTATTACCATCATGTGATAAACGATACATCATTTCTCATACTGTTGAATGGTGCGATGAGTATTACGAATGTGCACAAACACTTCACAGGCGGTCCAATAACGATTATATCATTCCTGCATACGATCTATTACTTTCGATTTATTATATTCAAAGCCAACTATTACTTGATGGAAAATAGGAATATGTCACTTGTGGATTTTTTACTCAATAATCAGCAGAACAAGTCAAGCCAATTAAATCTTTTCATGATATGGTCCTGGCCCGCTGCTTTAATCATCACTATTGCTCTTTCTCAGTGTTTGCTTCAGCTTCAACTGTTAACCAACAATCAAATTGCATTTGTAATTTTTACTTGTTTCGCTGCTACCGGTGGACTTGTGCATGCGCTGTATCAAACTGTTCTGCATTTTTCTCTACCGCAAGTGATCACTTGCCAGTTGGACAGTCGCGATTTTGGGAGTTCCAAAAAAGTTCCCCCAATCAAGATCAAATGGATCATTGATGAGTTTAGTAGAGCGCAATTCTGTGAGATTCTTTCAGAAAAATTCAGTCCATTTGCTGAATCTCCATTGGAATTTGAACTTTGTCTATGGCCAAACGAAGAGAAAAATTACATTTCATTGGAAGTGTACGTTACTTCGAAGAAGAGTGATGAGATCACTGCTCAATGCAAAATATCGATACTTGATACGAAAGGAGAAAAGTGGACTCGAAAGAGTAAGTGATCTTATAATGATGATAAAAAAATTATAAAATTTTGCTTAGGTGTAAAAGTGAAATTTTCACAAAGCACAACATTGACAATTTCAAAATTGTTTGATTGTTCTTTGTTTAAAGTTCAATCTACGATGGATGAATATGTGCCAAATGACCGATTTACCTTGTTGTGCAAGGTTTGTATACCTATTATCTATTTGTTTGACCTTCGATTTTATCCAATTTTTTTTAAATCTCGTAATTTTATTAGATTTGTGTTGATGACGACATAATTGAGAAACGCAAAAGCAAACAAATGTTGAGCTCAATTACTGATCGACCATCGATACAGATGAACAATGTTACTGTGCAGAGTTCGCAAGTCAACCTGAATTCAACCTCGAATAATGGCGGAAACGTTAATATGAAAAATACTTCAAACAATTGATATTTGTTGTTATCATCAATTTAAGTTTTTTGTCTTCAATAAAACTTTAATTTACCTTTTCTATCCATTTGATCAGTCCAAAAGTCTCAAAGCTCAATCAAACTTATCACTCCCCTCAATTCGGTGACAAAACTTTGATTGTATGATGATAAGATAAAACTAGTTACTATGTATTAGCAAATCATCCTTATTAGTGACCTTTCCCTTCAAAATACCGCTCCAGATAAATGTGAACACCAGTTTGGGCGAAAGTTGTGCCACAAAATTCGTATACTTGTGAGCAAATATTGTGTTATCCATATATTGAGCTCATTTGTACACAAATAGTACAACTGAACGGTTCGATCAATGTCAATCAACACTTGTAGCAGGTTGGCATTTTCTTTGGTGATTCTCAAAATTTCCAGCACGAGTGTTCTCGTTTCCATTGGAGTGCAATCTTGACAAAACAACACAGAAAGATAGACCGTAAGTTGCTCATAAAATTTGGTCATCTAGTAGTAGTGTTGGATTTGAAGTGATCACTTTGTGTATGTAATCACAAATTAGTATATGCTTTTTCCAGTTTTGATGATCGTGAATTTCACTTTCCATTCTTTGCATCATTCGATCAATAAGCAAAGGAACAATGTACTTTGTAAATTGTTGATCTGTGCACAAGTACTCACAGAGATCAATTGTCAGCTTTACAAATGGCAACAAATAATCACATTTGTCTAATAAAGCGACCAAATAATCAGCAAGTTGAAAAACAACATGTTCGTTTAATATATTCACTTTACAAATTTGCAATATTCTCAATATTATTATGCAACACGTCACTCGGTGAACATTCCAATCAGTTGGTTGGACGGTTGAGCACTAGGATAGGCACATTAGAATTCAATATTACTAAATCTTTTGGTTAACCGTTGAAAATGATTCTTTATGGTTCCAATAGTAACCTCCATCAATCCCCAAGTCTATAGGACAATGTTTAACCCGATTCCCGTCCCAACAAAGATCTCATTTTGGGACAAGTGTCACTGCGACATGGTATATGAGGACTTTCACACAAAGTGAATGCTTCGCGTGTTCAGAACATCGAGTTTGTTTATTTTCACTGAGACTTACCACGTGGTTCATTGTTTTGTCGTTTATAATTATTGGTGTTTTCTCTGGTTTCTGTGATTTGAACAACTTGGACAATGACACCACGTCGAAATACCCGTTCAAATGACTGTCCGTTCTTTGGTGGAGCGACTCCGCTACCAACAAGTACTCTTCCATCCAAAGCTGATGTCCTTCGTTACTATCAATTTATTCGAACGTTGCTCAAGGTCGAGAGTGGAAGAGATAATGAACATCAGATTTCTGACATTGTTGACATAATTGCTCATGATTTGGAGACAATTTGGATGAATGCCAATGTGATTCCAAAGTGATTGAAAGAAATTAAGCTTAAAGTTAGAGACTTGTGTGACGTACAAGGTATATTTATTGCTTATGACGATAAAGGTGCGAAGAAGTGCAAGGATAACTACAAGAAGTGGAAAAATTGGTACAATCGTAATTTAGCTAATATTAATTCAGAAAAGAATCAACTTCAGTTTATGCAATACAAGGACAGAAGCAAATCGCTATTCGACATTGCAAAGTGCAATGATCCAAAGAAAGATGGTCCAAACTGCGACTGTCTGACATGCAAACGAATGTTGGCTGAAGACAAAATGTTCCTACTTGCATTAAGACAAGGCCAATTTGGCAAGATTGGGCCAAAAAAAGACGTGCTTGGTACAGAAGAATTGTCCGAAATTGAAGAAGAAACGAGACAATTGAAGGAAGCAATTTCGGAGAAAGCAAAACGGAAAATTGAAGATGAAAAAGAAAAATGTAAAAGACTGAATCAATCAAATGAGGTTTATCGACTGTTTGAGCATGATTGTGAGAATGAACAAATTGAGGCTGCTGATGATCCAACTGACCACGAATATCAACCTCATCCCAGCAAAACTGTTTCCCAAAGAAATGACATGAAGATTAGGAACTTCATCATTGCTTCTATCTACGGAAATGTTTCTACTGCAATTTGTGCTTACCAAGCTACCGGACTGTTTCTAGACGCTGACCAAATCACTGATGCCAACAAGCGACTCGTGTTCACCATTTCAAAGATACGAGACTGGAAGACTAGATTGAGGCGAGCTTTCATCAAGGATCACATTACTCGACTGCAGAATCTAATTTCTCTTGGAACACCTTTGATTTGTTTGTCATTCGATAGCAAAAAAGAACGCCAACTCAGAAAGTCATTTAATCAAAATGGTCGCCTTTCTCGTTCACTAGAACTTGAGGAACACTATACAATCATGGAGCACCAATTTGCTAAATTCATCACCTCAATTACGGTAAACAAACCAAACAAAGAATTGGAGAAAGACGAAAAGGACCGAATGGTAATTATTATTTGACTGTTTAGATCAAATATAACTTTTCCTTTAATTATTAGGTTACCGAATTAACCGAAGAGCAAATAATGAATTTCTTCATTGACAATGGTATTTCGTTAGAACATGTGCGCGCGGCTGCCTGTGATGGAACCAATTCCAATACGGGCTGGGAGAATGGAATCATTCGTCGCATGGAGCAACGATTGCGACGACCATTGCAGTGGATAATTTGTGTCATTCATTTAGTGGAACTTACTTTAAAGAACCTCTTAATTGCTCTTCTCGGTCCGAAAAAGGTCAAAGGTTTCTCTGGTCATCCACTTGGGACTGAGATCACTCTGGAGAATCTTCATTTGAGGGAAGTGGTCGATTTTGAAACAATTTCGGTTGAGGATTTTCCTGTTTATCGTAAAGAAGACAGATCTTCCAAATTAGGTCTCACCAGCGATCAAGACATTCTGTATATGCTCTGTTTGGCAGTCATCCATGGAGACCAAGAATATATCGATGCAGTGAAACACTGGAAATTGGGTCAAATTGGACACGCGAGATGGCTAACTACTGCCATTCGCATTCTCCGCATTTACATTTCCGCAAGTAATCCCAGTGAAGAGCTCAAAATTTTGGCCAAGTTTATTGTCAACGTTTACTCATTTGTCTACTTCGATTGCAAAAAGAATTCATCATTTATTTTTTGGTTCAAAGCATTACTTTAATCTGTTCCATCGTTCCAGTGGTTTGCCTCTCAAAGCATTCAACAGCATCACCAAGACTCTCACTACCAATTCATACTGGGCTCATCCAGAAAACGTTCTCATTAGCATGCTTGGCGATATGGATGTGTCAATACAAAAGGAGGCGTGTAGGTTGATCGAAAAGGCACGAATCAATGAACAAATTAGAATCGAAAACCTGATCGACAATCCTGTGACAAAAGGACCAAAAAAGACCATCAAGATTGTCAACAGTGAAGTTAGATATTTTATCAAACCTACACCCGAAAATGAATTTAGACTCAACTTCTCGGCAAATCACTTCACAAAGATGGTCGATTTGGAGAATAATTGTTTGGAGCCGCCACTTACCATTGGAATTGACAATTTGAATAACTTTGTAATTCCAAACTTAAAAGGCGATACTCAATCAACTGAAAGATTTGTCCAAATGGTCAACAAATCGTGTGGTGATGTCACTGAAGATGTTCTTCGCAATGCAAACGTTCTCATTAAGGAACATTTTTTGAATAACATCGACAAATATCAACGATAATTGTTTAATTAATCAATGTAATGCTAATAATAATAAAACAAATCAATGACTTACTAGACTTGTTGTGCAAAGAACCAATTTAGGTAACCAATTGTCGGTACCCTATAGATTATGACCAATTTTTAACTGTGGGAATTGGCTGAACTTGATTTAATTGTCAAGTTCATTAATTAATTAGTCAGTTTAGAGTAATAAACCCATCCGAAACATTAAATCTAGCTAAATCCAGAAATTTAAAAAATTTCTGAACACGCAGCCTATCATTTCAATGAGATTTTTGCCTGGCAGTGGCGCTTTGCAATTGGTGCAAAAGTGGAAACTTTGTTGGAACGGGAATCGGGTTAAACATTATCCATTTGAGCTGGGATTGAGTAGGAATTGTTATTAAGACCATAAAGAAGCTATAGAAACGGTTAACCAAAAGATTTTTTGATATGGAAATCCATTGTGCCTATCCTATTGAGCACTCGAATAGTCGATTCTCAAGCTGTGTGATCAATTTAGCCAGTGCATTGGAGGGGAATTTATTACAATACTGTTCAATTGGATTTGCGAGTTCGGCTTCATCAGTTTCGCCATTGAATATGTCAAACAATATTGAGCTTTGTAAAGTGTTACATTCTGTCAAATCATTTGAAGGTTCCATTTTGTCTGATTCAATGGTCGAGATTTTGTTTGGGTTTTAGAAAAAGTAGTTGAGTTACCTAGACAGAAATTCACTTTGTCATTGTTCAAATATATTTGGTTATCAACTTTACACTCATATCATATGAGTCATATGTATAACACTTTACATTGTAAGGTTTACAGAGATGCAAGAGGCAATGCACAAAAGGCATTACGAGGCAGTGTTTGTATATACAAAGTTGACATATAAAATTGTTATGGTTTTATTGTATCTAATGAAGACGTCACTATGTGCCTGGGCAGTATATCACATATATGCGACTCATATATTGTCTGATTGTCTACAAATGATACTTTTTGGCACACATGAGCGCTGTTTATCTCGATTGTAAACCAAACCAAAAAGCACTCATTATTTCATCCTTTCTAGCATCCAAACAGCATTATGTCTCACTTATTCGATCATTTGCCCTTTCTCCTTCTCACCACCTTACTCTTGAACATTCACATCCTCTGTGTAGTGATCAAATTCGAAGCCCCTTCTATATTCTTTGGTTACTATGCAATGTTTCCCGTATATATTTACTTTGGTACCACTTATATGCATCTGATTGGCCGAGTCCACCTTTCTGTGCGCAATAATGGCGATGTTGGAATACTTCCAAAATGGCAAATCAACTATTACCATCATGTGATATACGATACATTATTTCTCATGCTGTTGAATGGCCTGATGAGTATTACGAATGTGCACAAGCACTTCACAGGCGGTCCAATAACGATGATATCATTCCTGCATACGATCTATTACTTTCGATTTATTATATTCAAAGCCAACTATTACTTGATGGAAAATAGGAATATGTCACTTGTGGGTTTTTTACTCAATAATCAGCAGAACAAGTCAAGCCAATTATATCTCGTCCAACAATACGAGAGGTAGATTTGTTAGCACAGTTCACGTAGTCATTCATAGGTTTTAAATTTTCAAACAAACTTTTATCCTTGAGGAAAGTGTCAGAAGCAGCAGAATCAAGGATACAGCATATATTTTCTGTTTGTCCAGCAAAACACGAGTAATAAATGTCAAGTTTGTTTATTTCATCATTAACTTTACAAATCTCGGAATCTTCTTCCGAGTCAATAGGTTCACTGTCAACGTGAGCAGCAACTTTACCCTTAGAGGTTTCCTTTCGCCAAGAATTTTCAGAGTTCTTGGGACGTTCACGAGGTGGACTGGGACAGATCTTGGAAATATGTCCCTCTCCGTTGCAGTTGTAACATTTTACGAGCGGGTTCGAAGCATCAGCACGGCGATCAGATTTGTTGGCCACCATTGCAGTACGTCCTCCAATCTTGAGGCGGCGAACTTCTGCGAGAATTTGCTCCTTCACATTCTCGTAATCAAAATCCACGTTAGTCAAGATCTGCCGAAGACCATAGAGTTGGTTAGGAAGGCCATCCAAAAATTTAAGACGCATCAGCTCCTCAGAAATGCCAGTCTTGTGTACCATAGACTGTCGTCGAATCTCCTTATAATCCTTAAAATAATTTTCTGGATTATCAATATCCATCTTGATAGCCATCCATTTCGAGAGGATGGTCAATTTCGTTGCTTTAGTAGATTTCTCATATTTGGCTGTAAGCCACTTCCAGAGTTTAACGATGTCGTCAATGTCGCAGTTATCGGCAACAGCTTCACCTAGGATACTAGGATCAATATTCGTCATGATCCTTTTCCCAGCAAGAAGAATAGCCTCATCGTCCGGTTTCTTCTTTGCATCGGTATGGTTCGGATCGAGGACATGCCACACGTGGTCAGCTTTCATGACCATGGCAACAATACTTTTCCACACGAACCAATCAACGCCAGCTTTCAGCAGTGTAATTTCCTGGTTGGGAGCCATGGTTGCAGTGGGCGATAAGTCTCATAATCTATTATGAGAGCAGATTTATTCGTTAGAGCTAGCGACCGTGCGCTAGGCAGACAGGACAACAAGTGAGAAGAACAGGACATAGGATAAGTCTATTTACATGCCTTACAGTCTAGGGCTAATTCACATGGTACGTAATTCTATTTACACTCAGTTGGGTCACTCATAACAATACAAAACAATTCTAATGCTACATTTCATCAGATTCGCTATTTTCAAAGACATTATGCAATTCACGTAACTTTAATCATGTCCAGTAGACATTTCCGATCCAAGTTGGTCATGGTGAGAGGTAGCAGATAGTCTTGTCCATTCATGTCGGTCTACCCTTTTCTTAACGTCGTCTTGAATCCTTTCCATGCCGCGAACCATTGACAACCGATCGTATTCTGTCTAGTTGTTCTCTAATTCTGGATTTCCTGATGAACATGTAGAATGCAGTCGGTTATCGGGAAAGAACCAAAACTTCTTATTTGTTCAAACATTCCGTCCAAATGAGAGGTAGAGTAACACTCTTCACTAGATAATCATCGTGGAACGAACTTGTTGCAAACGGAATTACAGGCTAAATAAATAAAAGAATTTAATATACATTCATATAAATAAATCAGAATACTCGATAAAATAATTGATTCTTTTGTTGGTGGAGGCATCTTCAGTGGATGATCATTTCGAAGGTGATCGGAAAGAAATTAAGTTTTGTCACAGTTTGGTTATATTTCAGTAGCTTGTGTTGAAGATAACAATACGAACACTAAGAAATAATCGTTCTTCAACAGAAAATTTCGATAATACTTCGAAAAAGATCGATCAAAAAGCAAAAACAATTCTTATTTGGTGCAGATGTGTCGACAGCAGAATGTGTTTGTTTTGATTTATCGTGCACTGCGGCGTTCGGCAACACAAACTGACCGTTCATATAAGACGTATCTAGGGGGGTATGTTTCTTGAGATGTGCGTGTTATGGGGGGTTGACTGTATCTCTTTTTTGGAACTATATCGATATAGTTGTTTTTTGAAAAGCAAAGAAAACGTACCCTATCTCAAAATATTTGGGGGATATAAATGTCTCAGCTATCAGTAAATGAGTTAATTGTCTAATGATTTGTGGTTTTGTCTTGGAACGCACTCAGGAAAGCCAGTAGAAGTGTATATCAAACTTTTTGTGGTTGACATCTACTCTGTCTCAGAGGACAATATGGTATGGGATCATGGGTGTTTTGTTTTGCCTGAATTTTGTTTCCCCTTTGTACTTTGCTCACACATATCAGGACTTGACCATCGAAATAATTCTCAATCAATTTTGGCGTGATCCTCGGCTGACCTTCACGCCTGCCAACAATCAGACTGATAGCTTTGTGAGGCTCACAAGTGAGATTGAGAAGCTCATCTGGCTGCCGGACACATTCATTGGCAACAGCAAGTCTCTCAGTGCACAGCTGTCCATTTCGAATCAGAGAGTCAGTTTTGTGGAGGCGAAGCCAACTGGTGACATTCGTTACATGACCAAGCTCACCACTGCGGTCAACTGTCCAATGGATCTGAAGTACTTTCCGGTGGACAGGCAGGAGTGCGAGTTGAATCTGGCAAGTGAGTATATCTTTATGATATGATTTTTGGCTTATGGAAATGGAGAAAGATTTTACAAAATATTTTTCAAAATCATTAGAGACTTTTTGTCAGATAAAATTGAAGTTTCAAAACATTTTACAATACATTTTCTCTTCCAATTAACAGGCACCCACTACACCAAAGAACTGATCCTCAATTGGATATCTAAGGAAAAAATTCCACATATTAATGGTGCTCCATTCTTTATGAATCCATCCATCTCCCTGCCCACCTTCAATCTTAAATCGTACAATAAGAGCACTTTTGAATACACCGGTTACGAAGGTATGCAATATAAAATTTCAGTTTTTTCACTCTCACACTCTGATTTTTGTTTGTAGGAAATGGCAAATTTCTCACATGTACGATGAAATTCGAACGCTCCCTGGGCTACTACATCAATCAGATCTATGTGCCATCCTTCCTGATTGTGGTCATCTCTTGGATACCATTTTGGCTTGATCGGGATCATCACGCCCGAGTGGGACTGGGCGTCACGACAGTGCTCACCATCACGACACTCATCTCCAACACCAACGAGTCACTGCCCAAGGTGTCATACATCAAGGCAATGGACATTTATCTCTTTGTGTGCTTCCTCATGGTGTTTTTGGCTTTGATTGAATTTGCCGCCATTGGATGGTTCGAGTCGATGGAACCTCTTTGCAAACTACCGGAGACAAATCAAGATCAAGTGAGCCTCAAGTTTGATGCAAAACCAAAGTCGTGCAAGAAGAAGACGAACAATAACAAAAAGAGGGACACCGCTTGGATCGACAAACTGTCACGTGTTTTGTTTCCCACAGTTTTTATAATATTCAATTTGGCGTACGTTGGCATTTTTATCACTATTAAATACAGTGAATAATATCAAGTACTCG
Organism: Rhizoglyphus robini; assembly: GCA_023373905.1. NCBI lineage: Eukaryota > Metazoa > Arthropoda > Arachnida > Sarcoptiformes > Acaridae > Rhizoglyphus > Rhizoglyphus robini. The sequence continues at coordinate 378,090 of JAKIJQ010000129.1, read as the reverse complement.
AAAATACTCGCTTTCAGACTCTACAGACAGTTGGATATGTTCCTTGGTTTTTAATTGATTCAAATTTTAAAGTTATGCATTCTCGCCGTTATATGACATGATTGTTTCAAGTGAGGGCTGCGAAGTATTTCCAGTATTTTCAAACATAATTTTCCAATAATTTTGACTACTCGAATTCGAGTCCAAATTCCAGCACAACTCATGCGTCCATTCCCAGTAGAGTTTGAACGAATGTGCACTTGTAGGTACAACTTTCATAAAGTACGTATCACCATTGGGTCCTAGTTGAAAAACGCCCAGTCCAGCACACGAATTGTTTGCACATTTTGAAATTAAAATCTTCAAATTTGATTTTCCAACATTAAAACATCCAACACAGTAAAATGCAACATTTTTTGGTTGAATTCATTTTCCACTAAAATTTCTCGTCCATTTGAATAAAAATTTCCAAATTTAAAGCTATTCTTGAGTGTAATATCGTAGGGAGCAAGATTTTCACGTGAATTTTGTTCAAGTCTCAGTGGAAAGTCCGAGGAATAAGTTGATTTCACAACATTGTAAACAGTTTTGATGTCTCGAGCTGTGATTATGTGAACAAACATTGTTTCATTCGAAGATATAGATGAAATGCAGTTTGCAGTTTGAAGCAATAAATCTCCTTAATTAATTAATTAATTAATAAAATCAATTTCTGGGAGTCGTAAAATGCGATTTAACGAATTACAAATGTATAAATTAATTTAACGTAATAGAAATTGCAAGAAACTTTAATTGCTAATCCACTAAAGACCATTGCACCAACAAAATCATTAAATATTAACAAGTTTTGTTTTTGTAACAGAGACCCATAATAACTTCTGAGTAAATGCAAAAACGTGTGTGAATTCTGGTTAATTCAAATAATTACCTCAGACTTATAAAATTCTATATTCTTTAATAATTGAGTTCCAGCATAATGCCATTTGTCAAATTATAGTGTGTCATTATGTCTAAGAACATTTCGTGTCTGTTCTTATTTATGAAAACATGTACACTTTGAACACTTTCCGATGGAGAATACGACAATGAAGATGAGTATCGGTATGATGATTCAAGACATCCTCTTTGAAACCACTTTTTATATTTGTAAACCAATTGTTGTGCTTTGTCGTACATGAGTCCGAATCCGTCCGTACTGAGAAATGCATTATTACCGCCATATAACATCATCAGTGCTTCTACTGAGGGCTGCGGAGTATTTCCAGTATTTTCAAACAAGATATTCCATTTTGAATATAAATATGTTTTCAAATCCCAACACAATTCATGCGAAATATCCCAGTAAAGTTTGAATGAATGTGCACTTGTGTGCTCAACCTTCATAAAGTACGTATCCCCTTTGGGGCCTAGTTGGGAAACGTCCAGACCCGCACACGAATTGTTTGCACAATTTGATAGTGAAATCTTCCAGTTTGGCTCATAATAAGGATTAATTGATAAAACAGGCACAGTAAAATGTAACAATTTTCTGTTGTGATCATTCTCAGCTGAAAAAAGTGATCGTTTTCATTTGGCAATATTCGAATGCTGCCAAGTTGAAGAATGTTTTGAAGTTTAAAGTACGGCAGCTCATCAAGTGGAGCATGAACACTGAACCAACCAGGTCCGTCGTATGTTCGGTTCTCATGTTGATCCATCCAAACGCCCTTGGGCAAGTACACGGAACGTGAACGTGCACCTTCATGCAAAACGGGTGCAACCAGAGTCGAGTTGCCAATCATGAATTGATCCGTGATATAGGGGGTTTGAGGATCGTTGGGAAAAACGTACCAAAGGGGTCTGATGATTGGTTTTATTTCAGAATAACCATCATCATCGTCGCCAACATTCTCATAATTATATGAATAAAACGGATTGTAACGATGTAAATACATGAATTTGCTCACAATTTGATTTACATTTTGATTGTCATACATCCCTGGAGGTATTGGCCACTTCATGACTGGCATCAAACTCACTGCTTCGATCCAACGAATGCACAACTCGGTGGATGGCGGATGCTCGTGGTCAAACACGAGATTTGGCACAATCCACTTTACACCAGAAAGACTGAGTGACAAAGCAGTTGGAATCAACAATTGGAGAATTGACTCAAAGTTGGTGCTCGAATTTACAATTTGTTGATTAATTTTAAAATTCTCTAAAAATTTCGAGTCCTCTCCTGGAGGACATTTTCCATCAACAGTATAGGAATTGATTTGAATGGTTGAGTTTGATTTCGATCGCATCAAATCTGTGTTAAACAAACCAAATCTTAGCGGTTCAAAGCGAAGAGTATTTTTATCACAAATTTTCTGTAGGTTAGCCTCAAGCCAGTTTGCATCGAGTGGAAAGTATGATGAATAAGTCAATTTCACAGCATCATGCACAGTTTTGATGTCTCGACCTGTGAATATGTGAACAAGCTGTCCATTCGATGATGAAGACGAAACACACAAACGTGCTGAATTGTCAGTTTTTAAATAAAGTTGAGCCAAATTGTCCAAAACCAGTGCAAAACCATTTGAACTGAGAAAAACAATCAGTCCATTTGAGTCCATAGAACGAATGCCATAAAAGTTGATCCAAGATGATTGCGAATTTGGCGAATTTAACAAATTCCCAAAATGCCAACACAACTCCACTCTCGATGACTTCCAGTAGATTATAAAAGACGATGAGTCATTCCAGTTTCGTTCGCTTTGAAAATAAAAATATTGAATATGAAAAGAAATTTCACTATTTGAATCATGATTTTTGATAGTAAAATTCAGTGGACAATTATTGTTGAATTGATTTACAACTGAAAAATCATTGCTTCCATTCAACCACAAAATTCGTGTTTTGCCAAGTTGCTTTTCAATGAAAATAATATTTTAAATTGAAAATGGTTTAAATATATTCATAAAATCCAAGATTAAAATGATAGATTTTTTATTTGCGCATGTAAATGATTGAAACAAGAATATGCGCTTGAGAATGTTTAAAACAAGAAAATTATCACTTATGTAATATGTTTGAGATGTTCTTTAAATAAAAAATCAGGCGGCGGACCTCAATCTCTTCGTTGTTCCATTTTAGAGAGTACACAGAACGAAAAATACAAGGTAGCGGTCTGAAAATGTAGGAGTATAAGTTAACCTTAAACCACACGTGGTGTCTCCGAAAAACCCTCTCACTAGAATGTTAGTAGTCGTTATGGATAAGTATAGTGGAATTGCTAAAGATGAGGGATCATTCTACTTGCAATAATTTAATTCATAAGCATATATTAAAATAAAGTTTATAGATTAAATTGATTGCTTAAAATTACAAAAGTGATATTTCGGTAAATCTGACATTTCTGTCGTTAAACTTTACTTATTAATGCTTTGTTTCACTTAATTTTGAGTTATAAATTCCGAAATATCAAATCGATATCTCTTAATCTTGTACTTCTACCAGAATTAGTTAATTATCAATTCACACATTCGCTTTGAGGATATAAATCCATAAATTACTTTATTAATATTTGTTCAAATTCTATTTCAAAAATGAATATTATTATTAAGAAAACGTAAAGAAGAACCTAAGCAGAATTACAATTTATAATTAGAAGTTTCTTTTCAGAATTTGTATATATGTTCTCACTTGCTAACTAACTTGAAGAATTTGTTGGACATAAAGCACACCACGATCAAGAGATTAACGATGTAAGTATAATCCAGAGAGGAATATATTTTATAGAATAGTAGATAGGCCTTTATAATTTTGAGAATTCAAAACACACTAAAATTGTCATAATGTCCTTTTGCTTGACAAAGTCACATTTTCAAGATATCGCTGATATAATCAGGTATTCTCCGCCGCCTGATTTTTTATTTAAAGAACATCTCAAACATATTACATAAGTGATAATTTTCTTGTTTTAAACATTCTCAAGCGCATATTCTTGTTTCAATCATTTACATGCGCAAATAAAAAATCTATCATTTTAATCTTGGATTTTATGAATATATTTAAACCATTTTCAATTTAAAATATTATTTGAAGTACAAAATAAATAATTAGTTTTTCAATAAATAAAACGACTCAAACACAGTCAAACTACACCCCGACGGATTAGTACAGGATATATATATGTCGATAAATAATAGGCGTTTGGTTCGGGTCCTCACAAGTCGGGACCCGAGAGCGGGCGTAATTTCGGTAAATGAATTGTTTTAGTCGTTACTTGCGTTTGAACACTTTTATTGATGTACGATTCGAAAGTCAATCACAAAATAGATTCAATTATACAAATAGCTGTTGGGATATTGATTCAGAGGATTCAAGGCTGAATCCAAGCACGGGCACGGGGGGAACTCGATTCGAGGGATTCACGGCTGAATCCAACCGTAGGCACGGGGAAACTCGATTCGGGGATTCTAGGCAGAATCCAAGCACAAGCTCGGGCGAGCGAAAGCACAGAGAGGAGAAGCGTACTGTTTGAAGGTTAAGCACTGAATGGCACAGCCTGTCTCGCAAGGACAGGAGAGAGAGAGAGAGAGAGAGAGAGAGAGAGAGAAAGAAGAGAGAAAATCTAGTCAAAGGGGCGGGCTAGTTGGGCATAGCCGCACAGGGGAAAACTAGTCAAACAGGGTAGGTAGCGTAGTTGGCGAAAGGACCCTAGGTCCGGTGATCAGTCGGTCCCAAGACCAGCGCAACCAGAAATCAACTATGTTGACATGCCTCCCCTTTAATCTTTACGAAGGGGTTGCGAAGCAACCACTGAGTAAAGTACTCAAATTTAGGAAAGGGCACAGAAGAGAAATGGGAATTGGGTTTGGCACAAAATTTAGATCATTGATACAAAAGAAAAAGGAAGATTAATCGAAGAAGATTCAGCAAAGATGGTCAGGCCTAATCAGGAAACCAGAGGCATGGGATGATTGATTCGGTTGTGAGTTTTTGCACAATGTCCAAGTGTGGGTCATTTGTGTGACCCAATTAAGTTCGATGGCAGATCCACAAAGAGAGGTGTGTACCGCACGGCTAAACCAATTTCATCAGATGAGCAGTTCAAGAAGATGACCATTGGAGAGATTTACAAAGAGATTGCAATTTGAGAGAAGCAGCACAGCAAATCAAATGACGAAATCACAAATCAAATTTTCAGAAAGGGTTTGGTTGAATATGAGGCACAGAAGAGCACAAGGAGGTAGCAGACGTTTATCGAAGATTTCACAAAGTTTTCTCATGTGATAAAAGCAAGCAAAGGCGAGGAAATTTAAGTGAATGTGGCAATTCACCCCAAGAACAGAACGAGGTACCATCGAGAGAAATGTAATTGAGATAATATTCGACAAATGAGAGCAAAGTAAATTTTGAAAGGACGAATTTACTGAGATTGAGCAAGTCAAGTGTGTGGCACGAGAAATTTGAGCATCAAGTGATGAGGCCCAAGATTCTTCACATCGAGCGCGAGCACAAAAGGTTCAGTAATTTGTATGGGCACAGGAAATGAGAGATAAGCACAGGAACGCAGCAGATTTATCGAAAATGTTTCAACGTTGTCTCGGTGATAAAAGCAAGCATCAATCGAGGAAATTTAAGTGATGAACCACTCCAAGAATAAAACGAGGTACCATCCAGAGAATGGGCGTTGAGACGAAATTCGACAAAGGTGAGCAGTGTTAATTTTGAATGCAATAGACTGCAAGAGCACGGAGGTTGAGCACGTCAAGTGTGGGGGGCACGGTAATTTTGAGCATAATGAGATGATGCACAAGATTCTTCACATCAAGCGCGGGCACAAGAAATCAAAAGTAAGCACAGGTACGCAGCAGATTTGTCCAAAATGACACGATGTTTTCTCGAGTGATAAAAGCAACATCAAATCGAGGATATTTAAGTGAAGCGCGGTCACGCCAAGAGTAGATGAAGGTACCGTCGGGAGAATGAACATTGTGGCGAAATTAGACAAAGTAAGCACAATTTAGGCGATAATTCTGTAGGCACAGATTCGCAGTAGCACAGTTTGAGCGATATTTTGTAGGCACAAATTCGCAGGAGCACAGAGATTCGACACGTCAAGTGTGTGGCACGGGACCGTTGAGCATCAAGTGATGAGGTTCAAGGATCTTCACATCATGCGTGGGGAATGAAAGCACGGGAGCACAGGAGCACAGCAGATTTATCGAAAGCTTCAAGATGTTGTCTCAGGCGATAAAAGCAACCTCAATTCGAGGATATTTAGGAGATGCGCGGTCACACCAGGAGCTGAAGAAGGTACCATCAAAAGACTGGACATTAAGATGAAATCGACAAAGATGAACAATTGATTGAGAAATTGAGCTGGGTAGAACGACATTCATAGGATGAACAAACATTTTGGTTGTTTTTGCAATTTTTTTAAATTTTTTTTGAGTTTATAGTTTCAGTTGCACAAGTTATTTACAGGTGGTATTTACATTGCAGTCGAGCACTTGGTCAGTTAGTACGATTGCAGCAATGAGGCAGACATGTGTTGCTGCAACATCATTGCCCAATATGGCGGCGGTGGCGCAATTAGTGGGGGATTAAGCAGCGAGGGGAAGTAACCAAATTGACTATCACCTTGCACTCTCATATGGGCTCCGTGTGTGTACGTGTAGGCTAGGGCCTTGGTGCCATAAAAGTCATTAGTGGCGGCATGAGTGCACTTTGAGTTCGAGCGGTGTCTTTGTGTAGATGAGAATCTTTTATTTTTACTATTTTCTCCCCCAACAAAAACTTTTGCTGGCGGGGGTGATAGCACATCTGTCTCTCGTGAGTTGGGTCGGGTATGTGAATTGCGACCAGTCAGATTGTTATCATGTCTCTGGTCTGGCTTGTTTGTGTTTGTTGGCAAGTGGCACTCACGTGTCTCGCCAGTCGCAATCTCAATGTGTGCAGCTGTCTCGCTTGGTTTAGCAGGCGGTGTGACGACCAAAGGTTGTTTGGTCAATGTGTGCATGTTTGTGGCTGTGTGCGACTGTGATATGGCCCCAAGGGGTTCACATGAGACATCGTCGCCGCTCAGTGTGAGGTCCTCATATGTGTCTGTACTAAAACTTGGCCATTGGTCAAATGGCTCATTTGGACTGCTCTCTTCTAGAATACGAAAAAACAAAAGATAATCCTCGAATCTGCCGATTATCTCTTGTAACGATTTCATTCGACACTTCAAGAGTGAGCGACGAAACTCAACAGTAGGCAACTTAGACAGAAGGTCATCGATTAGAGACTCGATGAAGTGTTTATCATGTCCAATTGGTGCGCAAATGGCAAAGATAGGTTTTAGCTCGTTGTAGAAAGCCTCAAAGGCAGAAACTGAGATGTGAGCATTCGAGAGAAGGCGAATTTGACGCATTCAATTCTTTCGAATCAATTGGATTTTTCGCCGGTCTTCGAACTCGTGTTTGAACAAATTGTAAATTGTGTCGAACTTTGACTGATATACCAGAGCAAAGTTTGCAGATGGGCAAAGTCTGAGCAGTATTGAGCGTCTGTATGATTCAGTGAGTGAATCAAAAAAGTGTGTAAGTTTGTGTCTGTCAGTTAGGTCACTTCGAGATGTGACTGAAATCAAATTCAAATTTGAATGTGTAATACGACTCGGGCGAGCCGTCAAATTGTATCTGTGTGATCTTTGTGGCGTAATCGTGTATTGGAGCATGAAAGCAATACAAGGGAAAAGCAATTGGCACTTAAAAGTCAAGTCAGTCTCCGATTTTGTTTTCAGATTATCAGTCGATTTGGGTTGCAGAAGTGGTGAAAGGTGATTCGCGAGGTAATCGCTGTCGTCTTGTCGAGAAATAATAGGCGTTTGGTTCGGGTCTTTACAAGTCGGGACCCGAGAGCGGGCGTAATTTCGGTAAATGAATTGTTTTAGTCGTTACTTGCGTTTGAACACTTTTATTGATGTACGATTCCAAAGTCAATCACAAAATAGATTCAATTATGCAAATAGCTGTTGGGATATTGATTCAGAGGATTCAAGGCTGAATCAAAGCACGGGCACGGGTGGGAACTCGATTCGAGGGATTCACGGCTGAATCCAACCGTAGGCACGGGGGAAACTCGATTCGGGGATTCTAGGCAGAATCCAAGCACAAGCTCGGGCGAGCGAAAGCACAGAGAGGAGAAGCGTACTGTTTGAAGGTTAAGCACTGAATGGCACAGCCTGTCTCGCAAGGACAGGAGGGAGCGAGAGAGAGAGAGAGAGAGAGAGAAAGAAGAGAGAAAATCTAGTCAAAGAGGCGGGCTAGTTGTGCCTAGCTGCACAGGGGAAAACTGGTCAAACAGGGTAGGTAGCGTAGTTGGCGAACGGACCCTAGGTCCGGTGATCAGTCGGTCCCAAGACCAGCGCAACCAGAAATCAACTATGTTGACATATATATATATTCCAAGTGAAAAATTCGGGTATATACGTCCCAAAGTGATATATCATATACGATATACAGTATAAAACATAAGGCGTAAATCAAAATAATCCTACACAATTCCGCGCATGTGTTGTTGTTTGAATAACATCATTTATTTTTAAAATCACAAAGTTTATTATTTACATTTTTAAATTACGTTATTACGTTATAACGTTAGATAATATATTATCATTATCACGGACAACCCCTTAAAATAATTCTAAAGTGAATTCACACAAAAACACAACACAAACATCAAAACAAAACAGCTGATCGATGCGAGAACGATGTTTTTATTGTAAAACGAGTTGAACTGATTTAGAGATTAAGTGTCGAGGGGTAGATGTTGAATGTCGTGAGGTAAAGGTGATGAACTGGTTGGGCAATTGATATAACCGGTCAATTGTGGATGAGGAGAATATAATTGAAAATAGTAACAAAGTGAAAGCACAACAAACAGTACATAAACATATACACACAGAGAGACACATTTGTTGACCTTATAAACTCCAAGTACACGGGTAAATATTGTTGGGACATATTGCGATCGAGATTGCTTTGAATTGATCCACAAATGTCACAAAACAAAGATCTCAATCACAATATAAATCAAAAAGCCGCTCACAAACAAAACAAAATCCAAACAAAAACAGCTGATCGATGTGAGGACGATGTTTTGATTGTGGTACGAGTTGAGTTGAGTGTGTTGAGATGTTCCATGCAACCAGGTGACGATGATAAAATGTTTTGTGAATTTCTTGGATCGGTACCAAGATAGAGAAGTTCAAGAATACGATTCAAAACAATAACAAAGTTAAAGCACAACAAACAACACACAGACAAAATCATAAAAATCTCGTATAATGTACATACATAGACACCTTTGTAGATGCTATGAACAAGGCTCGAAACAGTAGAATAAGACTTGATTGGTACTTAAAATCACCGAGAATGCTTCGAATTGACCAACAAATGTGCCAAAACACGAGATCTAAATCACAACAACACACGTAAAGCACTGTTTGTACTGCTGACAGTAGACTTTCAAACTGTACAGCGAGAGATTAGCAATGTGTTCAGAAAATGCACATAAATACATTAAAGCCCATGAAAAAGGTCCGTTCATATAACTTATAACTCTACACTGAACTCTACGGTCTTACTTTCACTGTACTCCGCCAACTCCTTCTATTTTGTGTGTAACGCAGAATGGTATGATTTTTTACGGGCGCTAGTGCCCTCCAATGTTTTAATGGGGAAAAGCGTCACTCAACACAGCCAAAATCATAAAAAATCTATAATAAACCGTTGGAAAATTGTGCAGTCAAATTCAACTCCATGGACATTGTGCACAATCAATAATATAAGTTTTATTAAATTCAACATTTTAAATGATGCGTTCAAGCGTTCATGGTTTCATTGAGAAATGAAGCAATTTTTGACGTAGGCAAACTTGAAGTCAAATATCCTTTAGAAAATCAAAAACAAGTTTTGAGAATTTGTATCATAATTAATTTCAGTAACAGGTCAAGTCAAGGTGATAGTTCATATACGAAAATAGATATAAAGTCCAATTCAGGTTTTGTTTCTTTAGCCTACCATTGATCTCTCTCTTGTGGATGGCATCACACACATCCACGATTATACAAGACTCGCCTAATTTGACCTTTGAACTCTATTGTTTTATAAAGAAAAACACGAAAAAATATAAAACGTACAAGCAATAAATCTTCTTAATTAATAAAATCAATTTCTGGGAAACGCAAAATGCCATTTCACAAATGTATTAATTTATTTAACGTAATAGAAATTCAACAAGAAACTTTGATTGCGAATCAACTAAAGACCAGTTCACCAACAAAAATATATCATTAACAATTTTTGATTTTGTAGCAGATTATTGAATTAACAAGATAAAATTAAAATCTTTTAGAAAATCTGATTTCAAAATTTCGTACATATGCAACCGCGTATTGTTTAACCGAATAGTTACCAATATCTCCATGCAATTCAATCGAATATTTGGATAGAAAATTAACAAGAAATAATTTGATTTGCATGAGTGCGTAATCACGACCCGGACAGAGCCTAGTGCCCACGCTGAATGGAATGTGTGCTGCCTCGGTGCACCACTTGACAACATCACATTCTTCGGAATTGTCTTTGTTGTTTGAAATTGAAGATTTGTCTGTTTGTTTCAAGAAGCGCTCGGGATAGAAACGTTCAGGTTGGTGGAAATATTTGTCATTTTGAAGAATATGTGGCAAACTGACCAGCACATCAACATTGGCTGGAATGGTCATTGTGTCGTTGAGCATTTCTGGGCACGATGTCATTCGACCAATCACAAAGGCAGGATTCAGCCGAAGAGTCTCTTTGATCACTGCGTTCATGTAATAAAGTCTCTTCAAGTTCAAACAACTCATTTCTTCACCACTTGCAATTAACGATCGCTGAAAGCTGTCAATTTCATTTGCCAACTTCTTCTGAATGTGCGGATATTTTGCCAGATAATATAAAATGTCACTTATTGCTGCGGTTGTTGTGATGAAACCTGTTTTAATAACAAACAAAAAATACATAGATACGTACAAATTCACAATTTTGTATACCTCCTATGGCGAACATTGCCACATGATTCACAATATTGATATATCCACAAATCTTGTCAAAGTAACTTTTCTTTTGTATTATTTTTGCAAGGACGAGTGACTCTAAGAGTGACATTTTTTCTGGTAAATTTTGGGTAGCATTCTTTAATAATCGTCCATGAACTACAAAAACCATTTTGGTTAGTCCAAACAGAAAATGACAATTAGATTTGAGTTGATTAAATGGAAGAAACCAAAAATGATGGACACAAATCATGAAGATAGTCACAGCTCGCCATTTGAACAACTGTGACCATAGCCCATACAACGAGATAATAGACATAATATCGTACATTGTTTCGATATAATGTGGCACATTTTGCATTTTAGCTTTACTGTCAAATTGAATGCTTAATAAGTTTCCTATATGAATAAAAATATCGAAGTATTTTAAATGATAAAAATTGAAGAAAAAAATATTTACCTGCTAGTGTTTGGAAGACAAATGACGATACTAGCTTGGATACATTCGAGAAGCAGCCATCCTGTTGATCGATTATTGCATCAATGCGATGGTTAAATTCGCCTAAATTGTCCATTGTATTGGGCATGTACGTTAGAGTGCCCCGAAAAGACGATTTGACGGATTTTCATGGGTGCTGTGGTGGGAAACGTTGTCTTTACATGTAAATAAGACATTTCCGGAGTTTGGTCCAAATCGGATAAACTTTCACTGCCCGTCCTGGAACCCAAAGTTTTCCCATATAAAAGATAGGAGAAAACGTCAAATTTTGAGCCATTTTCTAGATCTCGGTTTCTACCATAGATATCTACACGAATTTGTTGTTATTTACTAATTCGAATACGAGGAATCCAATGGTGATAACCGTTTGGGGCGTTGGAGCCCCAGGGGCCCAGCAGGAGCCCAGCAGAGACCCTAGAATTTAAAAAAAATAGCGAAAATATGATACGTATTTGCTAATATAGTCGTGTCATACGGGGGACGATCAATGAGTTCGCGGAATTGTTTTATATTTTTGCGCAGCTTTTGATTCAAATAACCATTTTGGTATATGATGTCGAGTGACCAATTCTGAGAAGAATAAACGCGCATGCGCAGTTGTCGCATGTTTCCTGGAAAATTCTTGATATTCTTGGAAAATAAATACGATTTTATTGCATCAGAATGTCAAGAATATTCTGGACAAATTCTGGTTTGGGCCTATATTGATAATTTATCCGTTGTGGTCATGTTATATATCAAAATACTCGTAAAAGCAAGTAAAAATAGATTAAATTATTGATTATTCTTCAACACATTTTTTATCGCCTGATTGGTGGGCCAGGAAAATCCACATTTGAGTTGATAGAATAAATCCACCAGTTGATGCGCCGAAAAAATTGTCCACTTAGTTTGTTGGACCTAATCCCCAATTGAATCTTTGGGTTTTATTCCACAGCAGGGGTTTGTATCTTATCCCAAATTGGATTGTTAACTATCCAATTGGATTTAATTCTCAATTGGCGAACCTGGAAAATTCCTGATCTGATCGTTGTTCAAGTCTCCAATTGAGCTAAAGATATTTTTAAAGTAAATTATTCTAAAGAAATTTCAAAATTATTAAGTTTTAAGCCAAAATAAAATGCATATAATCTTTTACTTAAACTTTGTTCTTGTCTGTTATACTTAAAAATAAGACAAAAATCGAATCAAATAAAAACTCAGAATTGCACCTGAATAAAATAAAAAATAGCTTTTGTGAGAACTGATGTGAATGGGAATCATATGTGAATGAATTGAATGCTAGCAGAATTAAATTACCGTTGAAATAGAATGTAAATAGATATTTTTCTTTGTGATAAATTTCTCCAATGTAAATAGATTTGACATGTTTGGGTATGAATCAGTTGGTGGCATAACGATGAGAAGATATTTGTGTACATTTTTCATGTGTTTATGAGTACATTAATTTTAACATGATGCGGTATTTCAATTTGTAATTACTCGTAAAACACATATTTGTCAATTAAAAATGTATTTTTACAATTTCCGAAAGTTTACTTTCAACTATAAAGAAAATTTTCAGAAATAATTACATTTTACGTTTTCACACTCGAATATCAGCTGATCCCAGAAATTTTTGTGAGTTTTTGTTAAGCTAAGGATTTTCATTGATTTATTTGTGATTTTTTGCTTCAAAATGACTTTACGTAGTGAAACCAATTGCATTGTGCTAGGGCAACCATCAGCTATTCCTCCCTCAGCACTTCCAACTGTTGCCAGCGTTCTGCGTCATTATCAGCTTTTGTTTCATCAGAGGAAAAAAGGCATCAATCCAAATGGACAGAAGATTTCTCGCGATCTTGCCAAACTCGTAGAAGCTAAATGGAAGCAGTATGGAAATGTTCCAACAGTATCGACTCAACAGATTGCAAGTTTGATAACCAAAGAACATTCTTACTACAAAGGATTACTGGAGGATTATCAATCTCGCCCTGAAGAAAAGTTCAAACAACGAATTGATGAGTATCGAAAACAAATTGAAACTTGTTTGTTTGATTTTTCCATTTGTAAGTGTGAAAAACCGAGTGCTTGTGCGTGTGACAGAAAACGTAAAATTCCCGAACTTGAACGTGATTATCTTGATGATCAACGAAAACGGAGAAAATTGCAAATTGGAGGAACCGATCGTAAAGTGACTCAAATGCTGCAAAAGAAAGCTGCAAGAAGTGAACTAGAAAACGAGCGAAATTCAAAACGCCTCAAAAAACAACATACCGAGGATCACCCAATGCAATCTACTTCATCACAGACATCTTCAAGTGTTGTCGAGACGAATTGTTCCAATCTGATCGATACGCCTGAATGTGGTGATAATAACGACGATTATGACGTTCCCAGTAGTCTAGTTGAAAATTCTTCCGATTGTGATTCAATCTTGGCATCTGATGACGAATATTTTCCACCGAAAAGAGGAAATGTAACGAATCAAAATCGTACGGACATTTGGCGCATTGCTTTGGAGTGCATCCGAGGTGGAACATCTGCTCGACAGGGCGCACGTATTGCGAACGCTTCAATGGTGACATATGGCATAATCGACCATTCTGATCGATCTCAAATCATAGACCAGAACAAAATGCAAAGATCAATGGATTCGATAATGAAAAAATGCAAAATCATTGATCAATCTAATCGCGAGCCACTTGAATGTCTCTCTTTTGATGGGCGGAAGGATTTCACCCAATCGTACACTGAAAAGGATGGAATAAGACATTCTCAAGTAATCAAAGAAGAGCATATAGTACTCGTTCAACAAACCCGCGACAAACCAAATAACATTTACCTAGGACATATCACTTCGACGGTAAAATAATATTAACATACTTTGACAATCATAATACTTACGACTTTTATTTAAAATAGGGAGGAGCTGAATCTATTTTCAATGAGATCCTTAAATATTTCGAAGACGAAGGGATCGATCTAAAAGCACTAAAAGTGATTGCATGTGACGGTGCATTTGAGAATACTGGACACTTGACAGGAGTAATAAGGCGTTTTGAAGAATATCTCAATCGCCCTGTCCACTGGTTTGTTTGTCTTCTACATCTCAACGAATTACCTCTCAGACATTTGTTCTATCACCTCGATGGGGTCACAACTGGGCCAAATTCATTTTCAGGCAAAATTGGGAAAAAACTTCAAAATTGTGATTCTCTTCCATTCGTCAAGTTTAAGAAATTCGAAATGCCATTTCGAAAAATTACCGACTTCTCCGACCTAAGTAAAGATCAACGTGACTTGTATGAGTTCTGCATTGCAATCATAACTGGAGTCTATGATTCTGATTTGGCGAACCGGAAAGTGGGCAAGCTTTGTCATTCAAGATGGCTCACATTTGCCATTAGAATTTTACGATTATACATGAGTTCCCGCAATCCCAGCAAAGAATTGATCATTTTGGTGCAGTATGTGCTTTCTGTTTACGCAAATTGCTGGTTTGATATCAAATTTGACTCGAATTGCTGCGTTGGATCGAAACACTATTTCAATTTGATTCTGCGAACCAGATATTTGGCTAAAACGGAGAGAGAAATTGTTGACAAAGTATTATCTCGAAATAGCTTCTTTGGACATCACGAAAATCTGCTCTTATCAATGTTGACAGATCAGAATCAAATTATCCGAGACAAAGCAATCAAACTAATAGAAGAAGCGAGAAAATTGGTTAAATCAAACTCAAAGGAAAACAAAGGCAAACGCAAAACTGTTCGTCCCTATGAAAAGCCACGTATCAACTTTCACGCAAGTGAATATAATGATTTGATTGACTGGAATGAGATCGTCATAACCGAACCTCCCCTGACCAAGAACATTTCCATTCCTGATTTACGTAATTTTACCAAACCAAGCTTTTTGTGTCACACTCAAGGAACAGAGAGATTGATTCGGATGGTAACTATTGCTGCTGGACGAGTTTATGGCCAAGAGAGACGTGATGGTGTGATTCGTTCTACAATTCAATCAATTGAACAAAATCCTTCATCAAACGTTACTAAAGGTAACTATAGTTTTCGCTAATCAATCCAATTTCGATTTATGTTATTTCAATTTAACTGGATTTTTTAAATTTTGTTGCATTTTCTTTCACGTAGTAAAAGTAATTTTTGTTTTGTAATGTTTGAGGTTCCTTGTGGAGTATAATCTTCGACTCATCTGGAGAATAAAGTCCAACGACCCATTCTGGAATAGGAACCAACAACCCATTTTGGGATAGGAACCCACGACTAATTCTGGGATAGGAACCAATGACCCATTGTGGGATAAGAACCAGCAACTCTATTGTGGGATATGATCCAACAGCCCAATTGTTGCTCACTATATGCCAAAAAGTCTTATTATGCTTGTTTTTACGAGTATTTTGACATATAACATGACCACAATTGCTAAATTGTCAATAAAGGTATTAACCAGAATTTACCCAGAATATTCTCTGACATTCCGATATTCCGAATCGATGATATCCTATTAATTTTCAAAGAATTTTGACATATCACATGACTATGTTAGATAATCTCGACATTTCCACTATTTTTTGGTATTCCTTGGTCGATTCTGGGACTTTAAGGCTCCAAGGTTTCAAATCGTTTTTACCATTAAATTCCTTGTATTCGAATTAGTAAATAACGACAAATTCATGCAGGTTTCTCTGGTAGAAACCGAGATCTAGAAAATCAGTCAAAATTTGATGTTTTCTCACATCTTTTATATGGGAAAACTTTGGGTTCCAGGACGGGCAGTGAAAGTTTATCCGATTTGGACCAAACTTTCAAATTATCTTATTTACATGTAAAGACAACGTTTCCCACCACAGCACCCATGCAAATCGATCAAATCGTCTTTTCGGGGCACTCTAATGTACGTGTCAAGGGCATTAATCTTGAAATGTGGACTCAAAAAAGCTCTGTAGTTTTTATATTTCGATTCATTGCTGCAAAAACAAATAGATTTCCAAATTCAAATGTTGAATTATTCAGACATTGCCATCTAAATAAAAAAAACATACCATGAAAAAAAGTTGTTCGTGCCAAAAATATGACTTAGAATCCGGTAATGTCTCGACTTGTTGAAATGGTTAATAAGCAATCTCTTTGCCAAATTAATTTAATTAATTAAATTTAAATTAATTATTTTTATATAATAAAATATATAATTAATTTAATATAATTTACCCGTGCCAGTTTGATGTCTGTTGGCACAATCAACGGAATGAAAGGACCCTGCCACAGCCGAATGAATCCGTGATCATTTCCATATTTTCTGATATTCACTGTCAGGTTGGTCGACAGTGCGGTTGCATCTAAGTTAAAAATTTACAAAAAAACATTAACCGTTAAGACTGTGCCAATAAATTTTTTAAGTTTAAAATCAACTAAATTTAAAAATACGTACATTTTTCATAACTTTCTTTTCTAGACTTTTCACAGAAGACAAAAAGTGGCTCAAGTGTCCAAACAACAACGGCACTCGTATCTCGGGACCAGGTAAATCTTTCACGTGTTGATAGATTTTGGCTTTGTAGGTTACAAATTTGATTAATTTTGTTGAAAAATAAAGCAACAAAAGCCAAAATACAATATAAAACCACATTTTAGCACAAAAGAGGCTCAGAACAGGGGAAGCGAAAAAAATTAACCAAACAATTAATAATTTGATCAGAAATGAAAGTGTGCCCAGTGTTGTTCGTTTTCTTATAACCTTCATCAGCTTCGTACAGCTAATCTAGCAAACAGGTTTTGAGTTTTGAGTGCAACTGTCAAACGATCGTTAAATTGATGTATTCTCCACATACAAGGAAAGTCGTTTCCCGTTATCTCCAATAATATCTGAACACACTCACAAACTGTGAATACAATTAATAAACTTGTTGATATTAGCATTTGTTCGGTTTGAACCTGTCAATTTTAAGTTTAGTTTACGAAGAGTTTACGAATATTTTGAGGATATAACTCAAGATGGAGTTGAATGAATGAGGAATAAGTGGATTTCTAAATGTAAACAGTTTTGATGTTCCTACCCGTGATTATGTGATCAAACTGTCCATCTGGAAATTGTTTTGACACATTGCTTTAAATTTTTAGTTTTACAATGCATTTTAGCGAAATTGTAGAACAAACCAGTGCAAAAACCATCCGTGTTGAGAAACATTGAAAAAACAAAAGGCAATCAACCGCTTCGATTCTATTAAATTTGTACTGTAAAAGTTGCACCAAGATGATGATGAATTTGAATCATAAACAAAATCAAAATACCAATACAACTCCACCCAATTTGATTCGTTGATTTAGTGAATTTTGAAGATGACACTTGAAAGAAATATTCCGAATGCGGAAATTTTAAAAATAGTTTAATTTAGATCTTAATGCCAATTTGGGAATACATTTCACAACATTAAAAACATATACAATTTCTATAAAATTAGTTTATTAAAGTCATACATGTAGCATGAGACGTACTCATGCTATTTTCCCTCTCTAGATGTCGCTTGTCCAATGATTACTGGTCATTGAGTTGATTTGCACACCGCCATTTTTGTCTCTTCTGCTGCCCTTTGGCCTGCCCGCTACTTTTTACGATCATTTCTAGTTGTGTGTCGAAGTGCATGGTTACAGTGTGGCTGGTGTGTCAAACCTAGTTTAGCTAGGTTCTGTTGCACCACTACCCCATTCGTGTACGAATGCCTTCGGAGAGACTGGAATGAGTCGTATATTAGCGAGCGTGCAAGACAGTGAAAGGCTCTCTTTTGTTTTGAGTCTGACTTGAATGGTTGGTTCATGCTATGAGGACAAGACTAAAAGCCATTTTGCTTGCCTATTGCCTTTTCCCTGCCTTTCTCTGCTTCCTGTTCACTGCTGATCTGTCCCGAGTATCCGCGTTCAACCATCTTGAATCCACCAATAAACTATTTTCGTATCCGAATTGTGTTCAAACTACATACATATTCATTTATATTCAAAATTAATGCAAAAAACACAAAATCATTAAATCAAAGATAGTTGTGAAAGTATTCAAAACAAAATCTATTTTAATCTTCCCATAGACACGTTGCCTCGTTGATAAGGTTTCACTTTTGCGCCAAAATTTTTTTTTCACAAATTTGCGACGCAAATGAATATTCTTGTGGCCTTGAGCAAATCAATTGAGCCATTTTCAGGTATTTGAATTGAAGATTCGTTCAACGCAAAACTGTCGCCCAACAAGAAATTGCACTGAACTTGGGAAGCATCTTTGTCGTAAATCGACCTTTGACCTGATTGACTTGAAGATTTAAGCTAAAAATGAAGAGTCTAGTGTGCCCTCTATTCAGAGTTGTTCGACTCATCCGAAAGTTGAATACCAACGGTAGAGTCAACAAACGGCAAAACAAGATTGCACCTCGATTTCTCTTTTCATGAACTTTCACCTTGGCTGACCTATGTGTGTGTGTGCATCTGTAACACTCTCATTTCCTGCAAACAGGTTTCCAATACAGACACGTAAATTCTTTTAAGGTTGCTTTCACCTTCACATTGAAATTGTTTCATTTCGCAATTTTCAAATCATGAGTATGATCATTGAAAAATTATGATGAATTTAATGAATTTTGGTATTTTACTTGTGGTGTTGAGCCTGACTGGACATGAATTTGCAAACATTTGTGCAGAAAATGAAAATCAACTTGGAAGTACACGAATTGTATTGAATGGAAATGATTTTCAAGTGCAAAATGAATTCAACTCAAAATGGTTGAATTTTACAGTCAGGGATTATGATTTGCCAAGTCGGAAATTGTCGATAATTTTCAATAACCAATCAAATCATCATTTCAACCTTCCAAATGAGACAAATGGAGATTTCTACTTTCAGAATGGAGAAAAGTTGGGAGACTTCTTTTCTCAAATGTCATCCTTCAAAATCAACTGGAATGGGTCTCGTAGTTTGGAGTTGTGTTGGGATTTGGATTCAGGAAATAATTCAAATCTCGATTTATCATCATCATCTTGGTTCAACTTTTACGGTACAAATGTACTAGAAACGAGTAGACTGATCGCCTTTCTCAACTCTGATGGTTTTGCACTGGTTTTCGACAATTATGCTCAAATTCATTGGAAAAATCATCAAAATTCAGTGCAGTGTGCATCTTCATCACAATCTTCAGTGGAGAAACAGTTTGTTCACGTAATCACGGGTCGAAGCATAAAAACAGTTTACGATGTAGTACAATCGACTTATTCCGCATTCTTTCCACTCCATCTCGAGTACAATCCCTATTTTTCGCCCTTCAACATGAATCCACCCGATTACGATCCGTACAACATGCAGCATATTATCATGTCACGAATTCACGATTTTGCCCAACCATCTTGGAACTATCCGCGCGAGTTGAGCCTGTCAGTAGAAAATTTGAGAACATTTTACTCGAATATTACTGAGTATTTTAAGCTGAAAATAATTAAG
Source organism: Rhizoglyphus robini (assembly GCA_023373905.1). NCBI lineage: Eukaryota > Metazoa > Arthropoda > Arachnida > Sarcoptiformes > Acaridae > Rhizoglyphus > Rhizoglyphus robini. Next base: position 358,075 of record JAKIJQ010000129.1, on the reverse strand, counting down.
ATCAACTTTGATTCTGATAGAAATGTAACACTAGATGGCAATGTCTTTTCGGTGGATTCAAACGAATTCTTGTATAAAATTTGGACTGAAATAGATAAACAATGGCTTCAATTGATTTTTCCTGTTTCATTGTTTCCGAATGCAATTTCAAAATCAAATTCTACAAATTTGTTTCACAAGTATTTGATCAAAGATGAGCACGGTGAGATGAGGCTGAATGAGGGGACACTTGAAATGCTCGATACGAATGACGACTCGATTGGGTTAACTTGGATAAATCTTTGTGAGGAGAATCCTTTTGATTCGCTTCGTATTGAAACAGGAAATATTGGCTCTTTTAACGCTGATTTGATTTTGTCCAAAAATTCTTCATCCACTCAAATCAGTTCGTATTTTGAGGGAAAATGTGGCCATAGATGGTCACAATTCATGTCATGGGGAACTCCATTGATCTTTCAGGTGGATCAACGAGTTGATTCCAACTTTGAGTCAACTCTCCAATCGTTGATTCCAACAGTTTTGTCGCTTAGTTTGTCTGGTGGTCAATTTATTGTGCCAAATCTCGTGTTTGACCCCAACCAGAAACCATCTCCCGAGTTGTACATTCGATGGATCGAAGCAGTGAGTTTGATGCCAATAATGAAGCTCTCAATACCACCATGGATGTATGACAATCAAACTGTTCAAATTGTGCGAAAATTCACTGAATTACATAAAGAGCATTCGAAAGTTATATATGATCTAGCAAAAAATGTCAACGTCAACTCAACCCAAATCCATCCAATCATACGACCCCTTTGGTACGTTTTCCACAACGATACGCAAACCTTTCCCATCACGGATCAATTCATGCTTGGCAACTCGACTCTGGTTGCACCAGTTTTACGTGAAGGTCAACGTTCACGTTTTGTGTACCTGCCCAAGGGAGTTTGGTTGGATCAACACAAAAACCGAACATACGATGGACCAGGCTGGTTCACCGTTCAAGTTCCACTTGATCAATTACCGTACTTTAAACTTCAAAACATTCTTCAATTTGACAAAACTCGATTACTGTCAAATGATCAAACTGTTTCAGTGGAAAATGATCACAACAGAAAGCTGTTGCGTTTCACTTCTTACAATCTGAATGGACGGTTTAACTTGAAGATTTCAATTTCAAATTGTTCTCATCAATCGTGCACTGAACCGGACGACTCCCAACGTCCTAGTTGGGGTGGTTACTTTTTGAAGGCAGAAGAGGATGTCAAACCCAATGCAAGCTCATTCAAACTCTACTGGTGGGCGTCGCCTGTGTACGAATTGTGTTGGAATTTCAATTTGAATTCAACATTTGCATTCAAACTCTATTCGCGTGAGAACTCTACTGAGCGACACAATGTGTTTCTGAGTTCGGATGGTTTTGCGCTCGTGTTCCATGATGAGAGGAATTTATTTTGTTGGAGAAGGTTCAATTCGGACAGATTGTGTGTCTCATGGTCGGATACATATTTTCTGACAAAGAACATTTGGAGCGTTCATGTGTTCATGAATCGAGACATTGTGAGTGTGTACGAAGATGTAAAAAGGCATTATGGAAAAACTGATATTCTGAAAAGAAATTCAATTTTCAAAAATCCAATTTGGAACTATCCGAAAGAATTGAATTTGTCAACTAACTTAATAACAAAATTCCTGTCCAACATTACAGAATTCATCACACTGAACAAAACTTCCGTACAATTGAATGTAAAATTGAAGGATCAAGAAAACTTTACAATTTTTCCAATCAATGAACAACAATTTTACAATCAAACAACGAAATTTTCAGTGAAATTTTCGACAGACAATCAAACGATCAATTTCCTGAATAATGTTAATTTCCGAAATCATGGAAATGTTGAAGCTGCTCAAATAGTCTCCAACTGGAAGATTAATGAACTCAATTTGACATTGAAGAGTGCATGTCAAAGTTCTGGTGCAGTTGAGTCGGTTGGCTTTGAGTTGGTCAACTTTACTTTGCTCAACGATATCGATTTGAATGTTACTTCAACTTCTAATTTTTCTTTCTTTGCTACTTTTTCTTCGACTCAAATCAGTGTTTATCAACTAAGCAGCTGTCGGACTTTGGATAGTTGGGAAATGTTCTACCAAATCGATCAAAAAGTTGATTCAAACTTTGAGTCAAGTCTCCAATCATTGATTCCATCAGTTTTGTCACTTTTTCTGTCTGGAGCTCAGAATATTGTACCAAATCTCGTGTTTGACTCTAACCAGAAACCATCTCCCGAGTTGTACATTCGATGGATCGAAGCAGTGAGTTTGATGCCAATCATGAAGCTCTCACTACCTCCATGGACGTATCACAATCAAACTGTCAACCAAATTGTGCGCAAATTCATCTATTTACATCAAAAGTATGTTGAAAAGTTTAATGAAAAGCCGATTGTCCGACCCCTTTGGTACATTTTCCCCAATGATCCTCAAACCCCTCACATTAAGGACCAATTCATGCTCGGCAACTCGATTCTGGTTGCACCCGTTTTGCGTGAAGGTCAACGTTCACGTTCTGTGTACCTGCCCAAGGGAGTTTGGATCAATCATCTCAACAAGGCATACAACGGACCTGGTTGGTTCAACATTCAAGTTCCGCTCGATGAATTGTCATACTTTAAACTGCAGAACGTTCTTCAATTTGGAAAAACTCAAATTTTATCAAGTGAACGCGATTTTTTAGTAGAAAATCAGTACAACCGTAAATTGTTACATTTCACAGTGCATGATCTGAACGATGGAGCAAATAGAAAAAAAATTTCAATCTCCAATTGCAGTAACAATTCGTGTACTGAACTGAATAATTCCCAGTTGTTTAAAAAAGATGAAGCCCATTTGATGAAAATCGACAGTAAGAGTGCACATTCATTCAAACTATATTGGAATATTTTGAATTCGAATGAGTTGTGTTGGAATTTTGATTCAAATTCAAATACATTTGATTTCAAACATTTTAGTAGTTCAAACGACATTCACAATGTGTTTCTCAGTTCTGACGGTTTCGCACTCGTGTTCGACGATTCTCTTCATTGGAGAAAGCTACATTCTGGAAGATTTTGTGTTTCCGCACATAACTCATCATCGCAAAAGCCTCAATTTGTTCAAGTTTTTATCAATCGCAACATTTTAAGTGTCTATTTTGATGCAAAGCGAAACTATGAAATGACAAATATTCCCAATAAAACAAGCAATGTTTCTGAGAATCCACCATGGATCTATGAGTTGAATTTGTCGACCAATTTGACAAGATATCTTTCGAACACAACAGAATTTATTACGCCCAATCAGACCTTGTTACTTTTGAATGCAAATTTTTCTCATTCTTATTACCAAATTGATCAACGAGTGAATTCAACCAACTTTGAGTTAGCCCTCCAATCGTTGATTCCAACAGTTTTGTCACTTTCTCTGTCTGGAGTTCAGAACATTGTACCAAATCTCGTGTTTGACCACGACCAGAAACCATCTCCCGAGTTGTACATTCGATGGATCGAAGCAGTGAGTTTGATGCCAATCATGAAGCTCTCAATACCTCCATGGACGTACCACAATCAAACTGTCAATCAAACTGTACACAAATTCATTCAACTCCACCGAAAGTATTCTCAAATTATACTCGATCTATCCAAAAATTCTTTACAACCACCAATCATCCGACCCCTCTGGTACAATTTCCCCAAAAATCCAAAAACCGTCAACATTACAGATCAATTCATGATCGGTAACTCGACTCCAGAGAAGGGCATTGTGAGCAGTTTGGTCTAGACCACCGCCTTTCACGTCTTATCACTTCGATTATAGTCACAAACAAAAGTTCATACTTTTCTTATCAATTAAAAAAAATAAAATTGCTTGCAACATTTGATGACATTTTAAACATTAATAAATTGCAGTCATGTGTTTGTCATAAGCAATAGTCACACAATCATTTGATTTGGTCATACGACAGTTTGTCTATTTGATGATAGATTTGCCTTAAAAGTGTTATTATTGTTTGATTTACTACTTTAACTTTTTAAATGGATCTCATAAAATGTGATGACACTCGGTTGGATGTCGATGACATTGATTACGACTCAACATATGATGATGATGAAATACTGTCCGACGAAGAAGAGTCCGATTCAAGTCAAGATGATGAAAGTGACACCGACACCAACTCGGACACTGAACTGGAGTCATACTATGATAGTGACGAAGATGAAGATTCTGATGAAGACTGTGTGTTTGCTCGTAGTGAAATCGAAAATTTATTGAATGTATCTGATTCTCAAAAATCAAATGACATTTCACCAAATGATAAATCACCAATTATCCTAAATTCCCCAAACAACGAATCGTCTCAAGCTGTTGAATTTCCTTCACATACAACTCTCAACTCAACTGTTATAACCGAATTACATTCAGCAATGTATGACCAATACCCGGGAATGTTTTCGATTGAAACATTTGGGCTGAAATGCATCCCGTGTAATGTTCCTATGTCTCACTATCGAAATCAATTTATCCAACATATGAAATGTACTTCGCATGATGATAAATTTAAATGTTTTTTCAAGCAAGAAAATGATGAAACATTTCATAACCTTGGAGCTGCACTTTGTCAACAAATCATCGTATTCAGATCAGATCAGCCTTTTTGTACTATTTGCAAAGTCGAGCTTCAATATGGTTTGAAATATTTAAATCTTCATATAAATTCAGTTGAACATACGAATTGTAATGAAAAAAGAAAAATTAAACTTACAACAAAAGAAGAACTTGTTATGAAGAACAGTGACACTTTAATGTTGGATCAAAGTGAGAAATCCTTATACTGTACCACCTGTTGCAAAAATCTGGGAAGCAAAAATTTTAATATTTGTCGCCATATTAATTCACAAATGCACAAAAACATATATCAAAATGCTCACAACAGTTCATTAATTCCATTCAACAAATTTGCTTACGACATTATGGAGTTCATGGCCATTAACAATATTCCAACATTTCGATATACAAAAATGAAAGGCTTTATGCGAAAGTATATGAACGGAAGGAGGATTCCATCAAGAAAAACTGTTTCAAAAAATCTGGTTAATTGCTTCAACTCGTATATGGAAAAAATTAAAACAGAAATTGGAGACAAAGAAATTTTCATTAGCATTGACGAATCTCCAGATTTGAAAGGGAGAAAAATTGCAAATGTTACTGTGGGCACACTTGAACCTAATGGATTGGGAAAAGTTTTTTTGGATTGAAATGAAACGACTAACAAAATGCAATTGGAAAACCATCAAGAAACTCTTTATTGAATCGATTAATATTTTGTGGCCAAACGGAAACAACAATGACAAAGTATTATTGTTTGTGAGCGATGCTGCAGGATACATGAAGAAGGCTGGACGCAAATTAAAAAAGACATTTCCCAACCTACTTCACATTACTTGTCTTGCACATGCAATTCACCGAGTTTGTGGTTTATTACCAAAATTATTTCCTGAGGTTGAAGTATTTTTAACTTTGGTTACCAAATTATTCAAAAACTGTGAATCTCGTCAAATTTTATATAAGAAAATAACAAAATTTTGTGTTCCACAGCGTCCGTGTGAGACTAGGTGGGGCTACTGGCATAAGAATTGTCGCCATAATTCTAACTCGTTTGATCGATTAAGAATTTTTTTAGAACGCTTGAGCAAAATGAAGCAATATAAAAAGAATAAAACAATTCCAAAGCTGCTCGAAATGATGACTCCAGAATTGCAAGCCACAATGAAACGAATATCCGATGATTATAAACATTTGGTGAAAACAATTACAAATTTTGAAAAACGTGGAAGTACGTTTAGTTCATCTGTCGATTTGATCAGAAAAGCCAGACAAAAGCTTGTTGAATCAGCGTATGACAATCCAGGAAAATTAATTCTGGAAAAATTCGATAAAGTCATTTCAAATAATGTCGATTTCAACATACTCCATGAAAAGTTGAACTCAAATTGTTTTAATCAAAAGTACAATTTTGCACCGACATCATCAGCTGACGTTGAGCGCTCGTTTAGTATCTTTAAATTTATTTTTGCACCCAACAGAAATCGATTTGATTTAACAAATTTGAAGTATTGGAATATTTTGTAATTTAATTACACAGTTTTCAATCCTCCTAAAAAGAGAAAAGTTGCAAAGTTGAAAAAGAACAAGAAGAATTCTTTAAAAAAATAAATTTGCTATTTAATTTTTGATTTCTGTAATCTTTATTATTTTTTAAAATAAAAATTCATTAATAATTAATTGTTTTGTGGAGGAGCTTAACTGGTTGATTGATTGAATTTAGGAATTGTATGAGACTGAGGTTTTTTTCTATTTTATTTTTATTGATTGATCGATGACAAAGTACAAAGAAACAAACCTAAGTGTAATATTGCGGACAGACAAAAACAAACTAGAAATTGCAAACATTGTACACCATTAATCATCACCATCAAGCAATTTTGATAAGAAAAGTATGAACTTTTATTTGTGACTATAATCGAAGTGATAAGACGTGAAAGGCGGTGGTCTAGACCAAACTGCTCACAATGCCCTTCTCTGCTCGACTCTGATTGCACCCGTTTTACGGGAAGGTCAAAGTTCACGTTCGGTGTACCTTCCCAAGGGTACCTGGATCGATCAACATGACAAACTCTACAACGGATCTGGCTGGTACAACATTCAAGTTCCAATGGATGAATTAGCCATTTTTAAACTTCAGAATATTCTTCATTTTGCCAAAACTCGAATTTTAACTTCAATCACAAGTGGACGCGATTTTTTCGTTGAAAATGCATACAACAGCAAACTGTTGCATTTCTCTCTACATTCTACAATTGAAGAACATGAGAGGAATTCGATTCGAATTGCAAATTGTAATCACAATTCATGTGTCGAACCAAACGAATTTCCATCCAACGAAGACATCTACCTCATGAAAGTGAATGGCACAAGAAATGCGTCTTTCAAGCTCTACTGGTTGCTTCATTCGGGCAGTCGAGATGAGCTGTGCTGGAATTTCGATCCTTATTTTGATCCTTATTTTAAAACGACAGAATTTCTATTTCGTCAATATTATTTGCAATTATTCACTTTTTGCACGAATGACAATTCAATGATTAGTGTTCTGTTGAGCAATGACGGATTTGCAATCGTGTTCAACAACTCACAGAGACTACGTTGGAAAAAAGATTCTGGCAAGTTGTGCATTGCAGATTCGATTGAGCTGCCAGGACCAGCATATTCGTACTTTCCAGTGGAGACACCTCAGAGTGTGCATGTGTTCATGAATCGAGACCGTTCAAGTGTGTTAGATGACGTAACGCATCGCTATGAAAAGAAGTGGCAATCTGAATCGTTGATCGATTTGGAGTGATTTCAATGGTAGATTTGCAACGAAAGAAGATATTTTGTATTAATCATAAAATGGGATTTAAAAATTAAAAACATATTTCTATACCAATTCGCATTGAAATTTTATTTACAAAAAACCTACAAATACTTTTGTAATATACGCAACAGAGTTGCGACAACACTAAAGCACTAATTACAAATAATTTTCAAACATTTTAAAATTTCTTTTTTATAAATTAACTTCACTATAATGAGCTTGCTTGAACTGAAGATATCGCAACAGTAAGTGGTTGTATATCCAGTAGTGACTTTACAAGGTGACTCAAATCTCAAAGCTTCGCTTTTCGATTTGTCGCTTTGCGAACGTCACCTTGTAAAAACGCGCCTACGGCGCGTTGATGGGCAGATCTGTTTGTTTGTAAAAATCTCTTAACTTGAATTCTAATTTGATGCTTATGATCATTTTTCTTGTATTCTAACTCTACTTTATGTTGCATTTATTAAAATTGATTTTTATGAATATCAGGTGTTTCCATATTTACACAAATCCATGTGTGGTGATTTTTAACTTCAGTCAAAAAAAAATCAACAATTTCCCGATCAAAAACTAAGTCATAGTTGCGGTGCATAAAGTTTTGAAATTCACCAGAACGTACGTTCGAACTGCATTACCAAATCTTGAGTACTGACCATAATCAAAGTAAGCATTGGTTTGGTGGCTAGTTATAATAGCAATAGTTATAATAGCTCACGTTTGAATGTGACCAGAACTTAGTCTTACAGAATAGAAATTCGTTTGATTGGTTTTGTTACTGGAGTATCGAGGATCAATGCAGATTGCACTTTTCTAGAACATTATTTAGCTTCGCGCCACAATCGATGAAGTTGTACAATGTACAGGGGGGCCCAAAAGTATCAGGACGTTTTAGAATAATATTTATATGACTGCTTTATCCTTTTTGAAGAGAACTGAAATTATTGGTACATGTGACCAATAGTATGATCTACATTTACGATATGCCACTTGAGTTATCTCACTTTAGGGAGCGCTCACAGATGACGTTACACTTTGCCTCAATTTTTTGTTTTGGATATAACTTTTGATTAACTTAGCGGATTTTAGTGTTTTAAAGCGTTTTGGAATCCTTGTGAATAATTCTTATTGGATCCAACTTAAAAAATTAAAAAAAATTTGTTAAAAACCCAAAAAATTCCAGAAACTGGTTTTGACTTCCGGTCCAAATATCATGGAGCAGATATTTTTTCTAAAATTTTAATATGCATATGCTAGTTCCTTAAGGTATAATAGAAACAATTTGAAAAGAAAAAAGTCCAAAATAATTCAAGCAAATTATTTTGAAACTCAAAATGTCCGAAAATTGTCTATGTCCAAAGGCATTTTTCACATTTTGTTCCATATCTTTGGAACGGATTAATGGATTTTCAAATATTAATATGTTTTGGAAAGATAATAATTTGCTCTAACAGGCTAATACTTCAAACAAATTAATTTGGCTTCATAAACGAGAGAAAGTCAGAATTCCAAAATGGACTTCCGGCGCAAATACTCTGGAACGGAAGTATATTTTGGTAAACCAAGTAGTACATTAGAAAGGTATATTAAAATGAACATAATAGAGCATGTTTGAAATCAATAAATAAAGTCATGGTCGAAAGAGATTAAAAATAAGAACGTCCTGATACTTTTGGGCCCCCTGTACATACAATTTCCTGAACTCTAAAAATCCTAAATTCAGGCTTTTACACAATCAATTATTATAGAATGTCCAAATGTGTCTTGGATTCGCATCTTATTGTCATATTGTATCGAATCTAAAATATGACCCCACGAGCCAGCCTTTACGCTCGAAACTCAACGTAATTGTGCTGGTCAACTTTAGTCTGAGTTGTCTGTTTGGATTCTATTTTGTGTTATTTTATTATATCAAATCTCTTCATACTCATTTTAAAGCGAAACCCAACTTTAAAAAGAGTAAAACTCCAAAATACCTAAGTTTGATGGTCTTACTTATTTTGCGGATGATCCCGTCTGCACCTTTCTAATCATTTCATTGAGTACTCTAAGGAATCCATCCTCATGCATTTTAGATCATTTTCTGTGGTTTCAACCTAACTGGATGGTACTCTCCTTTTATCTCTTTCATTCGAGTGGTACTGATTGTTGACATTTTATCATTTTCATTCAAGCGGATGGATTGTCATTTTACTAACGACATACATACAATTTCCTGAGCTTTAAAAGCCTAAATTCAGGCTTTTACACATGTACAAAAGATTGATCACAATCCACAGAGTTGTGATATATTGTGCATAAATTCTGATTTATAAAAAGTGCCCTCAAACTTTCAGGGAATGTAGGAAAATGGAAAAATGTGTGATCAATTGCTTCAAAGTCACAGCATTTGCGCAGTTTACATTCCTTTTCCTTTCACCCATGTGGAGAACATGGCTGTTGGGAATTTGTATCAAGTAAACCGAGATAATCAATCTCAGGTAAACCATTCCTAGGGTTTCTAGCAGCATTAAGAGCCGCAGCTCAATACAAATTCTGCCTATTTGGTCTGATTCTAGGTTGAGCTGCACCAACTGAGGAACTTGAATTACATTGTAAGGGTTGCAAAGGAAAACTAATCTATTTGTCGATCATGTAGTGAATCGAGACGATTTGTCCTCTGATAACAAAAATCACGTTAAGCAGTTCCATTCTAAATTTTGTTGCCATGGTACAACTGATTCTATGATGCTATCATGATAACGTTGTAGAGAGGCAAGTCGATTCTTTTCTCATCGCACAATGACGATTGCGGTACAGTTCATTTAATAAGTTCAGGTCATCAGTGCTTCTTACTCCCAATTCGCCTGCAGTCAAATGCAAACTGGAACGACCAATTAGAAAGCTTCGTTGGTAAAATGGACACTAATAACTGATGGGCTACTTGAGATACAGATGGAACACAGGTGATAGCAATTGGGATGATAAAAAAAGAAATAGTGAAAAATTTGTACGTGATTCTAAAGAAAAGTACAAATCTAGCGACTATTGCATGATGTAAACAAATTATACACGACCTCGACTATTTTAACCTAACTGACCAATGTTGGCCGTGTTCAGAAGATTCTTTTACTATAAATATAGGTGCTATGCCACCCCCCATTGCCCATCAATTGCTTAATAAAACAGTTACATACTTTATAAACCGTGGGCAGCAGACCCCCTTAACGCCACTGGATAAAACGGACGTTGTTGTAAACTGATGCTCTATTTTGTTATATGAATGGGGGATATCTACATGTACAGAATGTTCAAAATGAAAATTTCTGCCTTGCAACACCCAAAACGATTTGCTCCATACCCTTGAGTGCAACATCATTAAAAGGCCTGAGTGTCTCGAACTATTTCTAGTAGCTCCTGGGCAATGATGGAATCATTGGCTAAAGTGTAAGAAAATAAATGTACAGTCTATAGGATAGTGGACACGACAAGCGACAGATCTACTTTGGGGGTTTACCTTATTTGTTCACAACCTTTTGTTCGCAAAGGCCTTTTGACCCGGGAGTTCATCAACCCGTTGTTCTTTGTTTTCATGAAAATCTTCAACAATTTAAACCTTGGAAACTTTAAAAGAAATTTTATCTGGATTAACTTTGGAGATTGTCTTGTCGGTTCAGTCTTGAGAATTGTCCGTGAGCCTGATTACATTCACAAGTAAATATCTCGAATTTTTCAACTTTAGACAATGAATTAAATGAACTTCAAATTGCAAATTGCAATTTGTACGAAAGTTTCAGATTGTCTTCGTGTTCATGAATATTTAAGCAAAAATCGATATATATTTAATTACAAACTTTGACATTCAATAATATAATTAGCCTCATACATTTAGCATAGCTCAATCAAAAGTTAATTATAATAATTTAATAATTAATAATAAAGTTGGAGACTCCGGCTACATGGACGCCAAGTGTGGGTCGGTTTCTTTCAACTCAAAAACAAAGTAATAAATCAAGTGAAATAGAAATTAAATAGAAATGTCCCACTTTGAACGTCCCAAAGTGAACCCACTTAATTAGATTTTATATTTTTAAAATATTCATTAAATTATTTGAGTAAAAAATGCGCTTCAAAAGTTGGCTCAAATGTTGTCTCATAAGTTACCATGATAATCACTATCACTATTTGGATCCGGTGGATGATCTGAGGGAAAATTTTCTTCGGTTTAAGTTCTCAAGAACTTTCAAGACAAGTAGAGATTCATCTCGCAAGCTGAAAAGTCATCCATTTGTATGGCACTTGGCTGTTTCATTAATCACGATTGTATGCGGAATTTTCGGTCTACAATATCATCATACGGGAAAAATTGATATTCAAACTTTGCAAAAAAGTCCCTACTTGATGAATCATCAAATATTCCTACCTGCAACTTGGACACTGGCGGATTTGTGCTTTTATGGCTCTACATTTGCAGCCTTTTGCATTTATGCAAGTCTGGTGTTTAGTCCAATGGACGACAAACGATGCAAAATGGTTCGGAAAGATGGTGCGTCAACAATTCTCACAATGCAAAACATTGGTCTGAAATTTGGTTTATTTTTTGACAATTATTTAACGATTTTTTTTATTTTTTATTTTATTTTAGAATTAAGCAAAGAAGATTCAGCAAAAATTTGCTCATTCCGTAATCGATACAAAAGTCCACTCTTCGCCACGGTTGCACTCTTTGACCTGCTGGCCATGTTCTACTTTTACATTTGTCTTCTGTACCAAAATCTTTATAAAGTGCACCTTCTGGACTGTCTCTTTTGGCTGGTGCTCTTTCCAAGATTTATTTCCGATATTATTTATGGTAAGTTGGGTTCATTTTGCATAAATGTGTTAAATTTAATTTTTAATAATCCAACAGCATTGTTTGGAGTTGTGCTATATGTGATTTTTACCTGCAAGTATCTACAAATCCGGCTGAACTCCATTCTAAGCCAAATGAGTGCGCTCAATGGCAAACTGGCAAAGTCAAACAACAAACGAAGAAATTCTAATAATTCAGTTTGGATAAAGTACATCAGATTAAATCGACAATTATTAACCGTCTGCAAAAGCATCGACAATTACAGTCAATTTTGGAGTCCCTTCCTGTCGATACTGTTTCCCTTCTGTGTTTGGGTTCAAGCCTATCTAGCGTTTATCTTCTTTTTCATTGACTCAATTCCGTTCATACAGAAGTATATTTTCCTATACGCTGTAATCCAGTTTGCATTGGTCCTTCTGCTGCTAATCAGCCACTGTACACTGGTGGTCAAGTTGAATCAGACAATTTTGCGTGAAAATCAAAGGTTTTTCATCAATTTTCAAATGTGCCAATCTAAGGCAGAAATTAAAGCTCACCGTTTGCTTTTGGTATTTTCATTTACCATTCAAAATTTCTTATATCTTTTTATCTTTTAGGCCGAGTCATTGCAAGTGAGCAAAAGTTTGTATTGGTATGCTTTTAAATTGTTGGGCAATTATCGAATCACAAGCAAAACATTTCATTTGGTAATGTGTTTTGACATCGATCGAATATTATGCAAATCGATTTTGATTGTTTTTTTTGTATCACACAGGTTATTTCCAACTCGAGTGTTTTCTTTTTGTTGGTAATCAAAAATCAAAAATTGCGCAAACTTTGATGATGTTGTTATTATGTTATATTACTATTATTCTCAATTGGGTTGGCAAGTTTCTTAATTTTCCCCGTTAATTTAATAAAATTTATTGGCAATTAATTTATAATGGAAAACTTTTAAAATTTGAAATAAACCTAGTTTAGCTCTGTAAATTGGTAGGAGCTTTCTGAAATTTTCTCTTTTTTTATGTAAAATTGTTTTGTTCAACTTTGTTCAATTTCTCAATTTGAAAGTGCCTAAAAGTTGTTGCTTATTTAGCGCTCGTTAATGGATAACAACAAATCAAACCCGAAAGTTATCATCATCATCATCATCATCCTCGAGTCCAAAGTGTGATAAGATAACTCTGAGAAATATGTCACTGAACAAGTGAACATATCACGTAAGTACAATCACAAGTTGGATTATTATCTTTTGCATAAAAGTGCAAACCACTTACAAATTTCCGTTAAAAGAACATGTTAACACATTTACCTGATTGATTGAATTATTGACACTTTGACACTTATTGAAGATGGCCAGTTGTGAATAGGTTGGACGGTAATTCAAAAAGTTAAATTCAATTAATGTTCATCAATGCTCACATTTGTTCGCATGTCTAATATTGATTTGATTACAGTTTTGCATAGTCAACAGATTTACACTATTTGATTACTACCACTCTCTTTTTACTCTCTCGATTACACTTCTCATAACGCTCAAACTGTATACGTTGTTCATTTTGTGTTTGCTTCAATTTCTCCCCAAAGGATTCAACATAACTCTCGTAAGTAATATTTGACTTTGACTTTGTCTTACATGTCACAACATTATTAACATCAATTCTATTGCATTAGTTTCTCAAAATTGTTGATCATCAAAGTTCAATCCTCAAAGCAAATCTGAACTTGTAAATTCTTGTTGTGAAACAGCAACAGGATGATGGTCCTAAAAGCATTTTGTCGTATTTTGGCCAAATTTCCAAAATGTCTGCTTATTCTTTCTTCACTGCTATTCCTAGTGTTCGGAGTATTAGCATTCACAAGCTTGAACTATGAGAATAGTAATAAAGTGAGGAAACAAGCGCTGTTTGTATGTGAAGTAAAGTTCACGAAAGACAAGTTTGAAGAAATTGTGAAAAATCTCAGATTCACTTCAATCAATTCGAACAACAAACTGAACGATCGTGTTGAGCGTGAACTGGAGAACATTGTCAAACATGTCAACTCACACTATCGCAAACTTGTTGATGAAATGCGCACTGTGATCAACTCTTTTGTGCATGATGATGTTTTGGGTCGAGACAGAGAGGTAGAAGTGCACAATTTTGCATACAAACTCAACACTGACCATCAGGCTGTGTCCAAACTGGCGAACCAATTGGACAACATAAGTGTTGAGAATTTGGCTGAAATGATCAATCAAATGAGCATATCCGATCACTTTGAAACGCTCAAGAGTTTCACTATCAATTTACAGTCCCTTTCAATTCGTCAATGGAGCAATTTGTTGCATTCGATTGTGAATTCACTTTCAACTTCAATGCAAACCATTCAGAGTGATGTCAACTCGACGGCTGAAAAGCTTTTCAAGCAGGTCAATCAGACAATCAGTGACATTGCAAACGAATTGTATGGCGTGAAACTCGTCCAAATTCAATCAAATAATGATGACATCTATCAGTTGTCTTTTGAATTGAGTCACGAATTCTTACTCTTGAGCAACATGCAACTCGAGCTGGTCATGTCAGACAGCATTGAACTGTCTGTGAACACAATCATTGAGAATGTGCCACTGTTGAATGATAATTTAATTTACATGAAAAGAGAATTGATGTTGAAAAATCGTGCACAGCAGCTTGACTATCTAAATGCTTTGAGCGTTGTTGATGACAACAATTCACAATTCGAAATGTGGTTACGTGATTTGGCTTTTGCATTCAATCGCACCGAAGTGCTGCTGTTGAATTCACTCATTTGGTTTGACTTTTTGACTGAACTGCATTCCAAATTTGGCGAATATGAATTTCAAAGCAATTTGTATCAAAAGTTTGCACAAAGTTTGCACAACCAAAAGGATTTTGACGAATTTCTACACAAATTGGCCAAATTCAACATCTCCCAAGCAGACGCAATCAAAAATGTCCAAATTTCTTGGTGGCAAATCAACAATCTGAATGCACTGTTGAATTTGACTGTGATTGATAAAAAATTAGGTCACGAATGTCAAGAGCAGAATAGCACATTGATTATAACCGGTGTTTATGTCAAGTTGAGCGATGTGATCACTTCCGAGAAGAAGATACGCACAGATCTGTGCCCTACAATCGCCAAATACCAAGCCGTGAAAATTCTAGCTTTCGTAAATGTGTTCATCGATTGTGATATAGATGCAGTAGGCGAGCAGTTGGAACTGACAATTGTGGCTTCCAAATGGGAAATCATTGGCACTAATAGAATCATAGTGCTGGATGGAACGCCTGGACAGGCAGGAAAAGATGGAACTGGGAGTTTCCTTGGAGTTGGAAATGAATTTGTGAATGGAAATAGCCTAAAAATCACTGCCAATGGAGTGGAACCGAGAGGCGAGCGAAAAGATGGAATTGATGCAAGGTCTGATTTGATTAAATTGTTGAATGTTGACAGTACAACAAATAACAATACAGCAATTGTAACAGAATCTAAACCACTCCAATGAATTGGTGATGGTGTTCAATTCAATCCTATTCCAATAAACTGATTTATTGAATAAAATGTATCAACCAATAAGGCTGCAATTGTAACGAAATGTTTCAATTTTAATTATGCAAACGTAAATGTATGTAGAATTTGCAGTAATTGGAACCAATTAGGTAGAAATAGTAATTATAATAAAGGTGGGCGTCTGTTTGTTTGTGGAACACGGAATGTTTGGGTGCGTTCACAATTGCCAATATGCAGTGTACCAGACAAAATAGTCATTTCCTAAGCAAAGTTGGAAAAAACTTGGCCTTGCTGGTCTTGGCCACCTCATCTTTCTTCGGCTGTGCAGCATCACATTTGACCTTCTTCTTCTCTTTGCCACCACCTTGACCTTCGTCCTTTCGGCCATCAGCTTTACGTTTACGTCCACCACCACCACTCGAACCCGAGCTGCCAGTTGCCAACTTCTTCTTGAGAATGCCCTTGAGCGGTTTTGGGACCTGTTGTTGGCGAGTAGAATCCTGCTGTCCACTAGTGTCGTTGTTGTTGTCGTTGGTGGCACGGTTCACTTCCGTCGAGCTAATGTCGAGGTCAGCGATCGGACCTTCGGTGAGACGACTTCCAGAGAGAAATTCGGCCAACAAACGAAGATCGATTAGGTTGGTCGCCGGTTCCCAGGTGTTATGGTAGTGGGGATATCCTAGAAGGGAGAGAGGATAACTCTAAAACTTCACAAACTGACACCAACTCACCGTTCCACTTGACACAGTACTCAATCTCGCCGGTGTCCTGACACTGTCGCTGTGCCACAATATACTCGGCCTCGTACACGTTCTCCACAGAGTTGAGCAGACCCTTCACTTTACGAGATCGTTTGGGAGCCATTTGGCTGCGTACTAGAAAGGATTCTGGATACAGATAAGAGAGACAATCCGATTAGTATAGACAAAGATACAACAGCAAAATAAACTTACAAAACCAAATAGGAGAAGTAGTAGAAAGTAGAAACCAAACGAAAATGTCATGTGTTATTGAGTGCACGACATACAACACATATCAAAAGAGAAATCGATTCGAATTCGATCACATCGATCGAATAAAACGTGCCATTATTCTCAAAATGGCATAAAAGTACTCAATTCGATCTATTGATCTGACCATTTTCAAACAGAATTTTTACCTTTCCCACTTACACTCAAGCTAAACACTATTAAGACCACAAATCGAAAAAAAAGTCCAACCAATTGTTTGGAGACGGAATAGACATGACAATTGCGCAACGGGATCATCGTAATGACCAATAATTTTCAATAATACAATCAGAAACAAATGTTTTTTTATTTAAAAATTAGCGTTTCAAAAGAGTCATCATTGGATAACATGTTTCTATTTCAAGTAAACTTTCGCAAGCTTTCATTGGTTCGATGAATTCCAACAAACATTGGCGTTCATGTTTTTCAATGTCACGATAGCTCGATCGTGTTTGTTCGTTTGTACAAAATGGCGCATTACAAATACAACAGTTTGTCGCAATCTTGCCTGGTGATAGAAATGGAAATTTGATTGTCATTTTTTGCAAATTCGGAAAATGCTGAGAAAAATTTAAATTTCTAAATTCTTTTGAATAATTTTGAGTGAATGAAATGGTCAACTGTTTTAACGAAGTGAGCGGGCGAACAATTTGCGTAGGGTCTATTGATATTGGCTCATAGATGAACAGATGAAGCTTGGTGATTTGCGTTAGTGGAGACAAATTGTTAAGACGTTGAACAAGTGCTGGGTCATTGCAGGGAAGGCCAATGGTCATCGAGTTGAGGGAAGGAAAATGTGAACACCAACGAAATAGAAATTCGTTGCTCATGTTCAAACCGAGTGAAGCAAATTGAGTGAATCTACAAGTTAGTTTGGGATTCAGTTTGAAGCATTCGTCGAATTCATCGATGCTCCATCCAGAATAATTGAAAATTTGAATTGATTTCAATTTATCCTTCATTATAATCGATTCGTAGTGCTTTTGGAATAACTTTAGAATTTGATTGGCACAATTCTCATCACTGTAATGAAAGTGTTTGAGTTGAGGCAAAATTGTAAGGTTCGAAAGTTGAGTTGGAGGTACAACATGTTGCAATGTTAGATATTTGAGTGATGACAATGAGTTGATGGCTGCGACTAAAGCTGAGTCTTCAAAAGGAAGTTCTAGATGCATGTTAGATATCTTAAGTGAAACAAGCTTCGATGACCATTGGCGATTAAGGAACAAATTTGCAATTGAAATCAGATACTCGCTAATAGACATTCTTTCTTCAGTTTTATAAATCGACAATTTAACAACATTTGGAAAGTGTTTGATTATTTTTTCGCAAATTTGAGGACAAAAATTTTCGACTTCAATAAACTTGGAAAAGTTGGTTTGATTGAAATCGCCTTTCTTATCGACGAGCATCAGTTTGAGGGGCTGCTTGTGGGTACTCAGTTGCAGGATTCGAAAACGATGACAAGTTTGGCCCAGGTGAAGTTGATCGTACATGTGCAAACGAGCATAAATGTTGAACATACAAACGTCGGGAAGTGATGAAAATTGTGACATTTTGGAAAGTGGATTAGAAATTTAGAAGATCTGATTTAAATTTGTCCAAAAATGCAATATGACTCTGGACTAAAAATTTACTCGACTTTTATAGCAACTAAATTTGAAATACAAAACATTTGAAATCCATCATCTCAAGGCAAATTAAGTAAAGCGGCAATTCATTTGCGCAGCGCAGTTTTAGTTTGTAACTCTTGTTTGAAATACCTGCTTTTATGCATGACCAATTTTTGTTCGCTTCAATTTGAGGTTTTGTATCTAACATTTAGCAATTTTAGTTACTCAATGAAAACTACTAAATTGTGCTTGATGAAAATATGAACTCCATCCGATCTGACCATTTTTAAACAAAATTCTTAGACAGTTTCATAAACATGATAGACCTTTGACCTGATTGACTTAAAGATTTAATCAAAAATGGAGAGTCCAGTGTGACCTGTGTTCATAGTTGTTCGACTCATCCTCAAGCTGAATACCAATGGTAGAGCCAACAAATGGCAAAACAAGATTGCACCTCAATTTCTCTTTTCATGAACTTTCACCTTTGCTGACCTTTGTGTGCGCCCCAGTCACACTCACTTGTGAAAAACACTCCAAACAGGTTACGAATAGACACGTAAATTCTTTTAAGGTTGCTTTCACCTTCACATTGAAATTGTTTCATTTCACATTTTGAAATCATGAGTGTGAACGATCATGTTTAAAATGATGATGAATTTTATGAATTTTGGTGTTTTACTTGTGGTGTTGAGCTTGACGGGACACGAATTAACAAACAGTTGTTCAGAAAGTGAAAACCAACTTGGAAGTACACGAATTCTATTGAATGGAAATGATTTTCAAGTGCAAAATGAATTCAACTCAAATTTTTTGAATTTTACAATCGGCGATTATGATTCGCCAAGTCGGAAATTGTCGATGATTTTCAATAACCAATCGAGTTATCATTCCAACCTTTCAGATGAAGCAAAAGGAGATTTCTACTTTCAAAATGGAAATCAAAAGTTGGGAGACTCCTTTTCACAAGTGTCATCCTTCAAAATCCACTGGAATGGGTCACGTAGGTTGGAGTTGTGTTGGTATTTGGATTCAGGAGATAATTCAAATCCAAATTCATCATCATCATCATCTTGGTTCAACTTTTACGGTACAAATGTACTAGAAACGAGCAGACTGATCGCCTTTCTCAACTCTGATGGGTTCGCTCTTGTTTTTGATAATTTAGCACAAATTCAATGGAAAAGTGATCAAAAATCATTTCAGTGTGCATCTTCATCACAATCTTCAGTAGAGAAACAGTTTGTTCAGATAATCACGGGCCGAAACATCAAAACTGTTTACAAAGTAATACAATCGACTTATTCCGCCTTCTTTCCACTCCATCTTAAGTTCAACCCATATCCCTATTTTCCGCCCTACAATATGAATCCTCCCGATGATCTGTACGATCCTGACAATACACAACCTAATAGTGAATCTAGAATTGGTGATTTTGCCGAACCATATTGGAACTATCCGCGCGAATTGAGCTTGTCAGTGGAAAATTTGAAAAACTTTCTCTCGAATATTACAGACTCTTTCAATCTGAAAATTATTAAGATCGACTTTAGTTCGCGTAATTGAACATTGAACGGAAATATCTTTTCGGAGGATTCAAATGCATTCTTGTACCATTTCGATCCAGTGGATAAGATAGGCAATGAGGAAGCAAACCAATCGCTTTGTATGACTTTTCCGGTTTCATCGAATGCAGTTTCAAATACAAATTCAGCAACAAAATCTCGCAAATATTTGATTAAAGATGAGCACGGTCAGATGAAGGTTGATTTGGAGACACTTGAAATGATCAAAGCAAATGCAGACTTGTTTGACTCTTACACAACGAAACTTTGCTGGAAAGAGCCTTTTGATTCGCTTCGTTATGAAACGGGAAAATTTGGTTCGTTTGACACGGATTTGATTTTACAAAAATTTTCCGAAAATTCTTCAACCACTCAAATCAGTTCGTATTTTGATCAAAAATGTGCAAATGGATTGTGGTGGGGAATTCCACTGTTCTTTCAGGTGGAGCAACGAGTCGACTCCAACTTTGAGTCAACTCTCCAATCGTTGATTCCAACAGTTTTGTCCTTGAGTCTGTCTGGTGGACAGTTTATTATACCAAATCTCGTGTTTGATTTTGACCAAAAACCATCTCGCGAGTTGTACATTCGATGGATCGAAGCAGTGAGTTTGATGCCAATCATGAAAGTACCAATACCACCATGGATGTATGACAATCAAACTGTGCAAATTGTGCGCAAATTCACTGAATTACATAAAGAGCATTCACAAGCTATATTTGAATTAGCTAAAAATGTCAACGTCAACTCAACGCAAATCAATCCAATCATTCGACCCCTTTGGTACGTTTTCCCCAACGACACGCAAACATTTCCCATCACGGATCAATTCATGCTCGGCAACTCGACTCTGGTTGCACCCGTTTTACGTGAAGGTCAACGTTCACGTTCTGTATACCTGCCCAAGGGAGTTTGGTTGGATCAACATAAAAACCGAACATACGATGGACCAGGCTGGTTCACCGTCCAAGTTCCACTCGATGAGCTGCCGTACTTTAAACTCCAAAACGTTCTTCAACTTGACAACAAAACTCGATTACTGTCAAATGGTGGAGCTCTTTCTGTGCAAAATGATTACAACAGAAAATTGTTACGTTTTACTATAGTTTTACCATCATATATGAACTACATGTATGAAAATATAAACTTGAAGATTTCAATTTCAAAATGTTCGCTTGAATCTTGTCGATCGTACACTGAACCAGATGATGGGAATATCTACTTGATGAAGGCAGAAGAATACAAAAGCTCCAATACAAGCTCATTCAAACTCTACTATGAGGCATCGAGTTTCGTAGAGTTGTGTTGGCATTTCGATTTGAATTCAACATTTGCATTCAAACTTTATGATTCTTTAGAGAATAACTCTACAGAAATATACAATGTATTTCTCAGTTCGGATGGTTTTGCGCTCGTTTTCAGTGATGAGAGAAATCTATTTCGTTGGAGAAGGCTGAATTCGGACAGATTGTGTGTTTCATGGTGGAGTGTACCTTTACTTTCAAAGAACATTTGGAGCGTTCATGTGTTCATGAATCGAGACATTGTGAGTGTGTACGAGGATGTAAAACGACATTATGGAAAGACAGATATACTGAAAAGCAGTTCAATTTTCAAAAATCCAACATGGAACTATCCAGAAGAGTCGAATTTGGCAACAGATTTGCTCAATTTCCTATCAAACTTAACCGAATTCATCTCGCCCAACAAAACTACAATACAATTGAATGCAAAATTGAATATTCAGATTGAATTTCAGTGAAATTTTCGACAGACAATCAAACAACAAATTTCCTGAATAAAGACTATTTCCGAAATCATGGAAATGTTGAAGCAGCACAAATAGTCTCCAACTGGAAGGTTGATAAACACAATTTGACATTGAAGAGTGCATGTCAAAGTTCTGGTGCAGTTGAGTCGGTTGGCTTTGAGTTGGTCAACTTTAATTTGCTCAACGATATCGATTTGAATGTTACTTCAAATTCAAATTTTTCTTATTTTGCTACTTTTTCAACTACCCAAATCAGTGTTACACGTCATGTACAGTAGAGGTGAACATTTCCGAAACTTCAGTTTTCCTGGATTGTACATAAATAGTTTTCGAATTTTTTAGGAATTTTGAGCCTAATTTCAACAAAATCCGTTGAGATCTAGATGAGGCTAAATGGATTCTAAGATTTTGGATAATTTTAAAATGAATGTCGACAAATTACGAATAGAAATGCCCTTGATTATACAATTGCTGATAAAATGTCATATTTGCTTTCCGTTATCATAGCTGCTGTCAAGTTCAGTTACGGCAAGTTGTGCTTTCAAGTTAAAATAGCAATGCAAATGTCGGAGTAAATGCTATATATTTGGTTTTGCTCGTTTTACCGGTAATGGTTTATCTTTTGGTTTACGCTTTAAATCTGATTTTATATCAAACTGACCATTAATTCGCTCTTGGAATTGATCAAACCGTTGTCTGTAACGTGGCTGTTTGTACTGAGTTTTGTAATTTTTCATCAAATCCTTACATTTCATTTTTTCTTGCAAAATTTGCTGCGCAATTCTTTGTCGCGATTTAATTGGATTGATTCGGCCATTACACTGTTCTATGAGTTCTGCAGCAATCGTGTCACTCACAAGTGTATCCTCTAGTTGTTTAGCCAAGCCTGAATTGCGCATGCGTAATATGCATAATATTTCTACGAGCGAGTGCAAAGTATAACATAACGTCACGGATTGTGGGTAATTCTTGTGGTAAATTTGCTGGAACCCCAAATGCAATAGACAATTGTTTATCAGTAGAATCTTGTCCATACTGAATATTTGATGTTTGAGAATGGTGACTTGTATGATTTGACGTGCGTGATGAGGTTTGTTGTTTGTTGGCTTGTTCCTGTTGAGCAAGTTGAGCAAAAGAATTCAATGGTGAATCTTGTCGCTTTGGCTGATCCATTTTGAAGGATATACAATTAATCGAATATTACGATGTTTTAAATTCACAAATATACAAAACAATCAATCTGGTTTGTGTAGCAACCAAAACAACAACAGCAACAACTAATCATCACCAGTGGTTCACCACAATCGCCCAAACTTACTCACCCATTCAAAGTTTGAATTATTAGTGTGTACATTTCCCCTCTTTAATCGCAACTTTATTGAACTTTAATGAAAATGTTACGATTTTTAATCTTTTTATTTATTTATTTCCCAAAATCTTTAAATCCATTTAGCTTCATCTAAATCTCAACGGATTTGGGCGAATTTAGGCTCAAAATTTCTATGAAAATCAAAAGAATTTTATAATTATCCAGGAAAATCCGAATTTTAAAATGTGTAAAATAAGTGTTCACCTCTAATGTACAGTGTTCCCATATTAAACATGTGCAAGCTCTCATAAACTTTTTCTTATCTATTTTTCATCATAGAAACCGATTCTGAAGTTAGTTTGGACGTAGCGCTGTGAAATCGCGAGTTTTTTCGAAGCATTTGGATATGTTGGATTTGCGCCTAAAATGTTGTCTTTCCTGTACAACTTTAAATCAATATTATTGGCTTTTTGCTGTTATCTTTAGTTCTAAGTATTTTCTAACTGATTTTTCTGATTTATATTGACAAAATATGACTACTAATTAAACTAGAATAAGATTTAAGTTGATAGCATAAGAAAATAAGTGAAATAAAGTTATACGTAACTAGCTCGTAACCTTATCTCGGTTTTCATCAGATTAATCGCAATTTCACAACTCTACGCCCAAACTGATTTCAGATTCGGTTTCTACGATAAAAAATAGACAAGAAAAACCTTATGAGAGCTTACACATGTTTAATATGGGAACACTGTACATGGGGTGATTAATCAACTGGGCATTGTCAAACTTTGGATGATTGGAAAATGTTTTTCCAAATCGATCAACTTGTAAATTCAACAACTGACTTTGAGTCCACTCTCCAATCGTTGCTTCCAACAGTTTTAACACTTTCTCTGTCTGGAGTTCAGAACATTGTACCAAATCTGGTGTTTGACCACGACTATCAAAAACCATCTACCGAGTTGTACATTCGATGGATCGAAGCAGTGAGTTTGATGCCAATCATGAAGCTCTCAATACCTCCATGGACGTACGACAATCAAACTGTGAACCAAATTGTGCACAAATTCATCGATTTACACCGAGAATATGTTGAAAATTTCAATGAAAATCAAATTATCCGACCAATCTGGTTCATCTTCCCCAACGATCCACAAACAGTCCATATCAAGGATCAATTCATGCTCGGCAACTCGACTCTGGTTGCACCAGTGTTGCGTGAAGGTCAACGTTCAAGATCCGTGTACCTGCCCAAGGGAACTTGGATAGATCAACATGACAAACTATACAACGGATCTGGCTGGTTCAACATTCAAGTTCCACTCGATCAATTAGCATACTTTAAACTTCAGAATATTCTTCATTTTGCCAAAACTCGAATTTTAACTTCAATCGCAAGTGAACACGATTTTTTCGTTGAAAATCCATACAACAGCAAACTGTTGCATTTCTCTCTACATTCTACCATTGAACATGAGAGGAATTCGATTCGAATTGCAAATTGTAATCACGAATCATGTGTTGAACCAAACGAGTTCCTGTCCAATGAAGACATTTACTTGATGAATGTGAATGGCACAAGAAATCCGTCCTTCAAACTCTACTGGTTGCTTCGTCCTGAGAGTCGTGATGAACTCTGCTGGAATTTCGATTCCAATTTCGATGAAGAAACGAAAGAATTTTTATTTAAACAATATAATTTTCTATTACGAACTATCCGAACTGAAGATAATAATATGATTAGTGTTTTACGCATTTCGGACGGATTTGCAATCGTGTTCAACAGCAACTCACAGAGATTACGTTGGAAAAAGGATTCTGGCAAGTTGTGCATTGCAGATTCGATTGAGCTGCCAGGACCAGCATATTCGTACTTTCCATTGGAGACACCTCAGAGTGTGCATGTGTTCATGAATCGAGACCGATTGAGTGTGTTCTATGATGTAACGGATCGCTATAAAAAAAATATGTGGAAAATGCAAAGTGATGCTGTCTATGATTAGACAAAAGATCATTTTGATTCAATTGAAATTTAACTTTGAATTTCTGTCATAATATTACAAATTCTTACAATATTAAAAATATAACATTTGAATCTTTTGACCTAAATTGCGGGTAATACGAATAATGAATGTTTTGGTCTTGTGATATATGCTTAACATGATTTGATTAGTTTGAGGAATTTTTCGTTTATAGTTTTGTTCTTGTTAATTAGTTTATCGCCTACAAATGTCTATCTCCCCCACATTAATTCAATCAATTTCAATAATGACACTATGGCCCACATAACAATGGAATCTTTTGCTGTAGTTAAGTTATATTTCATAGTCATCTGACAACTTAGTTTTGAGTTTTAATATTCACTTTCAGAAGCTCCAGTCTAATCAATTCATTTCAAGCTCGAACTTCTGGTCATACTCCAACGGTTAAACCAGGTCCATCAAACCAGAATTATCAAATTACAAACCAAACTTCCACGAATCTTTATCAACAACAACTACAATATGCATCACGAGTAAATGAAAATGCCTTGAAAATGGCCACTTTATTTCGGTCAATGCAGAAGTGCCCCAACTTTGTCAACGAACGAATCAACTTTTTATGTAAAAGGTAATTTGAGTTGAGCAAAATAATATTAATAAATTGACTATTTGATTTGGTAGAACAGTTTAGATTCAAAAGATTTATTATTTGGTTAAGTAGGTCAATGAACAAAAAAGTATCTGATTAGAGAAAATAGTAAAATGACAAAATGGGAACAAAAGTGTATATAATGTGTGTACAAATGAAAATTTTAAAATTTAGATTATTCTTGATCTTGAGCATCACCATGAACATCGATTGCATCATCATCATCGTCGTCGTTTTGATAATCGATGATTTGTGATGGACGAATAGGTTAATCTTCACCTTGAGCATCACCTTCAAAATCAGCTTCCAAACCACCTTGATAATCGAGGAAAAATTGTGGTGATGGACGAATCACTTCATCTTGTTCCTTATCTTCAAGATCACCGGAAACATCACCTTGAGCATTGATGATTTGTGATGGACGAATCATCTCATCTTGACCACCTTGAGTATCACCAGCCACAACAACTTCAACTTCGCACAGAATCTCAACAGTATCAACGTTTTGATAATCAAAAATGACTTGTGATAATGGTGATGGACAACTCACCACCTTATCCTCCTTGTTATCTTCACTATCGATACTCTCGTTGGAAGTGTCTCCTTCGTAACCATCAGAATCATCATCATCCAGCTCTTCTTCTTCGTCGTCGTCGTCTTCAAATTCGAGTTTATTTGACCACATCAATTCCTGGTACAAATTGTCGAGCATCGCACCAAACTGTGCTTTACGTTCACGAGCAACCTCAAACAGTCGCTTATCGACTTGAGCCATTAGTTCAGCTCTGCTCATAGCCAACAGTTCCTTCTTGCCAACCATCAAGGTGGTGGTGATTTCGCACATATCGGTTGTGCTAATTGGAACATTCTTGAGAAACCCAATTCGGTACGCTTGCGCTGCTTCGTCCTCATTCGATGACGGTGACCCAATCGCAGATTGAAGTGCAATAATCGGATCTAACACTTCGCTGAGCCAGAATCGAAATTCTCGCTGAACTGACTGATCAATTCGGAGACGGTAGTCATTCTTGATGGCTGAGTAGTTGTTTCGGTTGCGAACGAGAAGTTCACGAAGAGTTTCGGCTGTGATCAAGTGAGGATTCATCACGGTAATGAAGGAGAAGAAGAAAGAAGATGATGATGAGGAACTTGTGAAAAAGGTGATGATTTTGTTGCTGTGATGTCGTGATTTGAGCTACGAGTGACAATACAAAACAACAAGTGCTTTGTGATGTGAAAACGAAAACAGCTAGTTTGTACTGTGCAAGTTGGTCGTTAAATTGGCTATTAATACACTGCGCTAGGAAAGAGTTCACCGTCACTGTTTGTTTTGATTGGGACTTCTACTTTTGAGTGTCCACTGGACCAAAACATTTTATTTTTTTCTTATTTTATAGTAATACATAATTTCCAATCCATTATATTTCAGATAAAAAATATTGAGGGTCACGATAGGGCTAGGCTGAACCTCTCAACTATCACCTTTTTCTGCACACGTATTTTCATCAGAAATAATGAAGTCTAGTCAAGGAACCTTTCTATTGAGAATGACTTTTATTGGGTACAAAGTTTTTCCAAGTTGGATAACATTTCACATTCCACGCTATCAAATGGAGAGTCAGCTGCAGAATACAGTCAAATGGCAGCATGGAAATTCAATCATCAAAACACAACATCAAAACACAATGAGCAGTAGACAAACGTTACGCTTACGTAAAAAAGCATGTTTTCAAAACGCCTTGAGAAAGATTGATGTCATATATTGAGAAAATTTCATCAAAATTCCTAAGGGAAAAATTTTGATTCGTACTGCTGCATGCTCAAGTTGTAAAAAACATATAAAGAGCTCGATTTGGTCTTTTCACCCTTTACCATGACAAAGCTCAAGAGTTTAATCAAAGCGAGCGCTTTTGTTCATCAGATCACGGATCTCATATTGATGTATGACTACAGTGCAAAAATGCTAGAAACAATTTGTCTGCATTTTTGTTCACTCAAACATTTGCAAATTGGAAATGTCTCTACATTAAAGGCGGACTTATTTTTGATTGTTGACGAATCAGATAATAATAATTTTCTAATAGTAAATAGGCCAAAATTAATTTTTTTTGAATACTCTCAAGTTGAGAGGGAAGCAAAGTCAATGAAAAATCAATGAAAAATTTTAGGAAATTGTGAAAAATCTCAAATTTACTCCAATCAAAATGAACAACAAACTGAACGATCGTGTTGAACTTGAACTGGAGAACATTGTCAAACATGTCAACTCGCACTAATGTAAACTTGTTGATGAAATGTGCAATGAGAAAAGGTCAGGAGATGTATGAAATTATTAAGGGAAGCCCAAGATTTTATTTTTCAAGTGGTAACCATAAAATATTTCCTATGTTTCATATTTTCTGTTGAAATAATTTTAATAAATTTTTGTTCATAATAAAAAGATATCCTCAACTAGAGTTGAAATCAACAAATGTTCTTATGATATTACAAATCATTTCTTATTTGCTAAGCTCAAAAACAGTTGAAATGCCAAATCTGGCTTTGCAGCAAACAATTTCTTCCAACTATCGCTCTCTTGGACATCTTTGGCATTGTCCGTAATGTAGCCGACGCATTTCGTTTTCAATTGTTTGGCATTGTGCATATCTGCCAGACAAAGAATGGAAGCCACTGATTCAATGCTTAGTTCAGAACACAAGTATTTCTCACAAATTGACTTCAATTCGTCCAATTGGTACTTCATAATTACATAAATAAAAATAAAATAATATTATCTATTCATAAAATTATAAAAATATTTTTACCTTATCAGCAGCAGCCAACAGTTCGGATGCAAATCGATCAAGGTGTGAAACATTGCCAGTGTACAGAAACTCAAGAAAACTTTCGCATACTTCAACATCCAAATCGGTGATTTCAATTCTATTGAGTCTCTTTTCCTCACAATCATGTTCAAACATTGCGGCAAAAACTTTCGATCGAGCAGCGAGCACCACTTTGTGAACATGAAATTCTTTTTCGCCAATCGCAAGTACAGCATCGCTAAATTTGCCACTTTTGAAAAACATTTCAAAGTCTTTTGATATGCCAACTTGGTTGGAATTTTGAATAATCTTTTGAGTGTCATTGGCTACCACAACAGCCTGTAAAGCAACAGAAATAAATTATATTTTTTTAAAATTCAATATTCCAACTAATACCTCACAAAAAACTGTCAATTTGTCATTTGTCAAAAATTTATTAGCAGGATCCAATAGGAAATCACGCGAAATGATGTATTGCCAATTTGATTTGATCTTTTTGTTTACCATTTTCAGATGACCTTCTATGAAATAAGATAAAATTATATGTAAATGTATATTACCGAATCAAAACAAACCCTTGGTTTCACACTTTTGACCATTTTGATTCAGTAATGAAATATTATATGCCAAACAAATTTCTGTATCAATTTTAGGTGTGAGAATATTCAAATGAAAAAACCCAAAGTCATCTCCGAATCGACAAAGTTGATTTTTAACATTCAAAACTAAATCAAGTGGATAATTTTTAGCTTTGTCGTTCGATAGGAAAAAAAACGAGGCGAATGACGACATTTGTTTGCTGGATTAGTTGCTGTAGAAGCATTTTCAATGACCCACGTGCACGATGCTTTTAATTCCATCTTGTTTATACCACAAATTACCACAAATACGATAAATTTTTGTCAATGCGTACACATGCAGTAAACGACTCAAATTATAACTAAACTTACTAATCTTCTGAAGTAAGGCGTTTACTTCAACAATGAGCATTGCTCATGTTACTCCAATATAAAACATTACATATTGAGGGGGCACCAGGTATCTAAAATTGTTTATTTCCAAGTGTTGACATAGCTACATTAGACAAATTTTATTAGATAACGTTCAGTTGTCATAGTAAATTGCTCACCTGTTGTTCTTTGCAGTTAGCTCACTTAAATAAATGTTAATACATTCATTCCTAAATTTCTTAACATACAAATATTTAGTTTGCTTTGAAGTCCTGATGAATAAACTTGAAGATCACATGAAGATCGAACCAACGGAACCAAAATTAAATCACGGAAGGGTCCACTTCACTCTTTGTACTGCCTTGTCCTATTTTAAATTAGATGTAACGTATATGAACTTTTCTACTACAGAAGCCAAAACAGATGATAAATAAATGAGCGCAGTAACATAAACTCAACTTCACATATACACGACTGCGCCCAGTACTTCTGTACATGTGAGAATTTGTGAATGCAAGAGAAACAGTGCACAGAAACAGAGTGCAAAAGAGAATTTGATTCGGTACATTTACACTGGCAAGGTGGACCGAATGGGCGAATGTGCCACTGAACTGTTTGTTGATGCAGACAATCTGCTGCAGACCATTCTATACTAACTGAATTATTGATTAAGGTTGAATTTATAAGTAAAACAAAATTTCCATCTTTCTTCCTTACAAGATTTGTCTAAATTTGTGGTTTCATTTGTTGGGACAGTTAGCGTTTTTGACTTATCAGTTAGCAAGAAAGAGTTTGGTTTTGGTTTCCAAACAGATAACACACCACACTTCACTACATCTACTCGACCAGACTGATTGTGCACAACCACACAAGCCCTCATCCCAAAGTCATGAGAAGAATTGTAAAAGAAAGGAAATCACTAATGAATATGCATATGGGTTATGCAAAACAGTTTGGCACATGTCTAACTTCACTTCGTCAATTTGTTGGTTGTTTGTTTCACAAGGAAAATTCCATCCAAAAATAGGTCCATGAACTTGGTGTTACATTTGATGTTAATGTGTACATGTAATTGAGATGCACTTGACGTATATCTCAAATATGTTTTGTATTATTTGGAAATGTTAAATGCATGAACCAAACCGAAAATAACAGTATACATGTACAACTGTACACATGCCAATTTGAAGTGCATTTGAATTGTGTTTTTCAATTGAATACGGAGTGGCACAGCAATTTTAAATATTTAATTCACCTATTGAAGATTACAGTTCATTGAAACAATGAAACATAATCATCAAATTGAAATCATCTTTAAACTTTAAATCTTTAAATCCTTACACCAAACGTGAACTTTTACCTTCACGCAACATGGGGGATACCAGAATTTGGCTTGCAAGCATGAATTGATCATCGATGTTGGCGTTTTGTGGAGTGTTGTGAAAATTATACCAAATTGGACGTACAATTGGCAATCTGTTGACATATTCAATTATTTCGAAAATACCTGGTGAATATTGTCGATGCAGCTTGATGAATTTGTGCACAATGTGTGTGCAGTTTGATAATCAATTTGAGACGCACAAATTGAGCCATCTCATAGATGCACTTTTTAAAGGCGGCATTAATGCTGTACCAAGTTCATGAACCTATTTTTGGATGGAATTTTCCTTGTGAAACAACCAACCAACAATGCAAGACATGGAGTGCGCACCGATGATACCTATTAACCCATATGAATATGCATTAGTGATTTCCTCTCTTTAACCATTCTTCGCATGACGTTGGAATTAGAGCCTGTATGTAGCTGTCCACTGTGCAAAGTGGTCGAACAGAAGTAGATGAAAAGTGGAGTGTCATCTGATTGGAACCCACTGGCCGCCAATAACCCAACTATTTCCTTAAAATTACGTGCATTACTTTCTTTTAACTATTTTTAGATATTGTATTTTTAGTTGGTTGCTTCGTATATAAAGAAGACTACATTGTATTTGTTTGTCAGTTCTCAGTTTGATGTTGTTGGCTAGTTGATTTACTCAATTTAAAAAATGGGTAACAACTCATCGAAACAGTCGAAACAAAGCGCAAATGTGAACAATGACAACAACAATGATGTTGATGAAGACTGGGTGCAAACAGTGAAACGAGCCAAAGAAATAAGAAATCGCTATGCATCATCGGTCGGGTGTCCCGATTTGCACAATTATCCAATTGTGGATTCAGATGAGGATGGCTACGATGGTGCTGATGGAAGTGACAACAAGGCTGATGACGATGACGCTAAAGAAAGCCTCATTTCTACCGACATGGATGATGATGATGACCTCGACGACCATCAGATGACAGATGGTTTGGTTAATCAAATTTCCAATCTGAACTGCGCTGAACCAATTGAACAATCAACTCTACTGCACTCTAACCCTCAGTTTGAAATAGTGGCCAGCGAGTGTGAAGTCCAAAGTCTAAGTGTCCAGTCTGAATTAAATGCACTCAAATTGGATCAAATTCTCACGATCAGAATGTGCAGCAGTGAAACGAGTCGCCTAGCACAACTCAAATGTTGCTATCTGCACTGTCATCCGATGACAACCATTTCGATGGTGAAACAGTACGTGGCATTTCACACATTGCTCATTACTGACTTTCACCAATTGGTAATCAATCATTTTGTTATATAGAGTTTGTTTTGATTTTATCTTGTTTTTGCTATATTTTCAGATTGATTTAGAATTGACGGGCTGCAAAGGAATCAAACTTTACAATCATTTTACGTTGCAATTTGTGCAGAATTCCATTTGGTTCAAAAAATGCAATCGAGTACTTGAGGTCATTTCGGAGGAAGAAGAAGACGAAGTAGCAATGGCAATTGAGAATGGACAGGATTACCTGGCTGCAATTAAAGAAGCACGCTCACATCAGTACATGACGCTGTATTACTCAATCAGAAATATTGATTGAACTTATCAGGAGAAAACTTTTCTCTTTTGTTCGGGTTTAAGGGATTCATTGAATGTTGAATCTATTAAAGTTTGTTTTGTGGGATTGTAACTTCTTTTTTTTAAGTTGAATTAAATTAAAATACAGTTATAATAAATCAATTTATTTGAAGTACAATAAAATTTCTGTAATAACGTTTTGTAATTTAATTCTAATTTAGAGAGTAATTTCCTTCAACTTTCTGACCTTTCCGGCAGGGAGATTATATTACTTTATCTTATCATCAAAGTATTTGCAGTTCAATGTACTAATCTCAAAGATATTGATTTTGTTCTAGAAATTTAAACTAAGCTTTCAAAGTTCAAATGTGAAAGTTTGACTTTTTTCGTCACTTAAGCATTTCGAGCTTATACGTATATAAATTCACAAGTCTGCCAAATAGTATCATCTCTCATGAAATCGCAAGCAGAAGGCAAATATGTCGAAATTCATTAAACTAATCACAGTTTTACTCGTAGTGATTGTGGTGTTGTTGAATTTGACTGTACAATTCATCGATTGTAGTAAAGTAAATGAATCTTATTCAACAATTGAACATTCCAACGTCAACAACTGCAACATTTTTCAAGTAAACCAAACCGAAATTCTATTGAGTGAAAATGGACACAATTTTGCAGTGGAAAATAGCCATTACTTTACTTGGATTAGCTCGATTATGCATGACATCAAGTACAAATTGAACAACATCAGGTTTGCAATTTTCTCGTTTTATCTTGTCAATCAAGAAATACCATTTGTTTGTTCATCTTTGAAAAAGAGTTATGGAAACATACCTCAAATTAAGTTGCTTCAGAGTGTAGCTGTAAGTAAACCTTGAGAAAGCGCATTCTTAGCAATTATCAAGGATATCAACATTTTCGTTAATGTGCTACCACTTATAAAATGTGTTTATCGCATAAAGTGGTACATTCAATTCGTATTTGTTTAATAGTAATTTTTGCACACTTAAGTTTGACTTTTTTGATATATAAAACTTCTACTTCACTATGAAGTTCGCCAATAATATATTTTGTATTGTCGCCATTTCGGTACTTGTGTTAGTGAGCTCATTTTCCTTTACGAAAGCCCAGTAAGTCAACTTATTTCAAAGATTTGAGATTGGTTTTGGATCTTTTTTTATTAATTCCTAATTTTATGTCATTTCTATTTGATTAAAGAACAGAAAGATCGTCTCGCAGAGGCGGTTCATTCTCCAACAAAATTTCCTCATCTGGCTGTGATCGAATTGCCTATCAAGGAGTGGCTAATTGCATGAAAAATTTCAAACCAACAACTATCAGTTCAAAAGGACGGTGCTGGTTAGTGATATCTAAAATTTTAAATATTCTCTTAATCTAATTTTAAATGTGTATGCAAAGTGCTTGGCGCAAGTATCGAGGCTGCATAAATGGCCTCCAGAGTGGTGTTCGCTGGGCTGCCCAAACTGAACGATGTCCATCTCAGTCGTTCTCGAAATCGACAATCGATGGCATTAGCGACAGAGCGGTCGGATTTACAATTTCTGCCTGCAGATACAGCTCGTGCGGGAAACAGAGTTAATTAAGTAGACTCTGGAGTGACAGTACTTGCATTGATAAGAAGTAACATGAAAAAATATTTGATTTTGCACACGGTGTGTTAATTCAATCATATTCTATATACTGATTTATTGAATAAAGTTTGATTTATAAGAAAAACAAAATTTCCATCTTTCTTCCTGCAAAGATTTTGTGGTTTAATATGTTGGGACAATTAGTGCTTTTGACTTGGAAGTTAGCATCAAATAGTCTGGTTTTACGCTAGTGGATTCCAATCAGATGACACTTCACTCTTCATCTACATCTGTACAAATACACTTTTTGTGCACTGTGGACAACAAGCGTTCATTTCAACGTCATGCGAAGAATTGTAAAAGAGAGGAAATCACTAATGTATGGATTATGCAAAACAGTTGGCACATGTCTAGCACTTTGTTGGTGGCTTGTTTCACAAAGAAAATTCCATTCAATAATAGGTCCATGAACTTGGTGTTACATTTGATGTTAATGTGTGTACATGTAAGGGAGATGCACTTGACGTCTATTTGGTCAATAATATCATTGGTATGAAAATGGAAATGAAACGAACCTAAACCGAAAATAACAGTATACATGTACAACTGTACACATGTGCTAATTTGAAGTGCATTCGAATTGGTTGTTTTTGAATTGCACAGAGTGGTAAAGAATATTCAAATATTTAGTTCATTTACTGATAATTGCACATCGAAACAAAATCGTCAAATTGACATTGAAATTATCAAACCTGCATCAGACTTTCGGACAGTTTAAAGTAGGCCACCACCACCAAACTGGAGATACCAGAATTTCGCATAAATTGATCCTTGATGTAAATCGTTTGAGAACCGTCGGAGAAAGCGTACCAAAGTGGACGTACAATTGGAAATCTGTTGGCAAATTCAATCGTTAATTCAAACAAAAACTGATGAATTTTGTCGATTTAGTTCAATCAATTTGTGTACAGTTTGATAATTAGTTTGAGACACACAAATTGAACCATCTCATGACGTATGAGACTTATACGTGCACATTCTAAACAAAGGCTACATTGATGCTACCCAAGTTCATGGACCTATTTTTTGAT
Source organism: Rhizoglyphus robini (assembly GCA_023373905.1). Classification (NCBI taxonomy): domain Eukaryota; kingdom Metazoa; phylum Arthropoda; class Arachnida; order Sarcoptiformes; family Acaridae; genus Rhizoglyphus; species Rhizoglyphus robini. The sequence continues at coordinate 323,045 of JAKIJQ010000129.1, read as the reverse complement.
GGAATTTTCCTTGTGGAACAAACACAACCAACAAAACTAGACATGGAGTGTGCACCCATAACATGACAACTCTTTTGCATAACCCTAATGCATATTACATTAGTGATTTCCTCTCTTTTACCATTCTTCAAGTCGATAGTACGTAAATAATATGTAAGTGTGGTTGTCCACTGTGCAGTCGAATAGATGTAGAGGAAGAGTACCTATCTGATTGGAACCCACAGGCGCCAATTTGTCAACCAATTTCTCTAAATTTCTTTTGGCTATTTTTAGGTATTGTCTTTAAATTGTTGTTTCGTATATAAAGAGGACTACATTGTATTTGTTTGACAGTTCTCAGTTTGATGTTGTTAGCTAGTTGATTTACTCAATTTAAAAAATGGGTAACAAATCCTCGAAACAGTTGAAACGAAGCCCAAAAGTGAACAACAACAACAACAATGATGCTGAAGACTGGGTGCAAACAGTGAAACGAGCCAAAGAAATGAGTAATCGATATACATCATCTGTCAGGTGTACCGATTTGCACAAATATCCAATAGTAGATTCAGATGAAGATGGCTACGGTGGTGCTGATGACGATGACGCTAAAGAAAGCCTCATTTCAACCAACATTGATGAGGATGACATCGATGATGATCAGATGGTGACAGTTGGTTTGGTTGATCAAATTGCCAATCTGGACTGCTCTGAACCAATCGAACAATCGACTCTACTGCACTTTAACCCTCTGTTTAAAATAGTGGCAAGCGAGAGTGATGTCCTAAGTCTTAGTGTCCAGTCTGAATTAGTGGCACTCAAATTGGATCAAATCATCACAATCAAACTGTGCTGCAATGACACGAGTCGTATAGCACAACTCAAATGTAGCTATTTACACTGTGATCCGATGACAACCCTTTCGAATGTGAAACAGTACGTGGCATTTCACACATTGCTCATTACTGACTTTCACCAATTGGTACTACCAAACCAATCACGAGTTTGTTTTGATTTCATATTGTTTCTATATTTTCAGATTGATTTAGAATTGACGGGCTGCAAAGGAATCAAACTTTACAATCATTTTACGTTGCAATTTGTGCAGAATTCCATTTGGTTCAAAAAATGCAATCGAGTACTTGAGGTCATTTCGGAAGAAGAAGAAGACGAAGTGGCAATGGCAATTGAGAATGGACAGGATTACTTGGCTGCAATTAAAGAAGCACGCTCACATCAGAACATGACTTTGTATTACTCAATCAGAAATATTGATTGATCTTATCAAGGGACAGATCTTTGAGTAACTTAAATTTAAAGACAGCAAATAAAACTTTTCAAAACAAACCTCGTTTCATCTAAATCCGTTTTACTTAAAAATTTGGACTAAAAATAGCTTGTTTTGGCGGTCACTCTTTAGAGAGCTTCTTTGAACTTTATGACCTTTCTAACACGGAGATTATATTACTTTACCTTATCAACAAAGTATTTACAGTTCAATGTACGGATTTCAAAGATAAGGAAATATTTTTTCTAGACTTTTAAAAAGTAGCTTTCAAAGTTCAAAGGCGAAAGTTTGTGTTCTGTAAAGTGAAAATAAACAAACTTGAACTTTCTGGTATGGAGAGATTTAGAGTACATATAAAGTCGTGAGTTTGCGCTTCATTTCTCATTAAATCAGAAGCAAATATGTCGAAATTCATCAAACTAATCGCAGTTTTACTTGTATTGATTGTGGTATTGTTGAATTTGACTGTACAATTCAACATCGACAGTAGTACAGTGAATGAATACTCTTCAACGATCAAACATTCCAACCTCGAAAACGGCAACATTTTTCAAGTAAACAAAACCGGAATTCTTTTGAGTGAAAATGGACACAATTTTGCAGTAGAAAATTCTTTAAATAAAAAATTGCTCAATTTTACCGTGCATGATTTTGTCGATACAAAGAGGCCAATTTCAATGTCAATTTGTGTAACAGAATTAATAAAAAATGATGATGATGAAATAGATGAAAAAGTATCATCATCATGCACGCAAAACGAAAGCCTCGTCAATGACGTTAAATTGAAAATTGTACAACAAATCAACCAGCCTGCGATGATCAGCATCATTTGGAATGCCAGTGCACTTGAGTTGTGCTGGAAAGTTGTAAATGTGAATTCAAATGAATCATCAAATTCGAATACACTCAATTCGACTCACAATTTCAACTTGATCACCGTGTCACAAAATCCTGTGTTTTTCAATGTAGACGGTTTTGCACTGTTTTCCCTTGTGGATTTGAGACCAAGTCTATTTTTGAACGAATCTCCTTTTCGTTGGTATCATAAAAATGTGGATAAAATGTGTCTTGTGAAAGCCCCAAATCTCGAAACAATCCCAAATGAAAATTATGGAATTGGCATTTTAATCGGTCGAAACATTTCAACAGTCTATACTTTAATTAGGCAACAAATGGAAATGTTTCCAATGGTTTTAACGTCGGGTTCCAATTTGGTTGAAGGAAATAAAAGGGAAATTTACAGTGAACCAATCTGGAGCTATCCAAGTGCGCTCAATTCTTCGACTTTGCACTATTTGCATCAATTTCGTTCAAACATTACAGAGCTTTTCAAACCCAACAAAACTTTGATTGATTTGGATGTGAAATGGCAAAGTGAAGATGGGAATTTTGCTTTGCCGGTAGATTCAAAAGAGTTTCGAGATCAATTTGAGGTCGATTCAAATACTAAATTCACATTACCAATTTCACATTTTCTTACAAGTCATTCAGAATTGAATTCCACACATATTTGCATGCTGATGGCTCAGAATGTTAATGAAACGATGATAGAAAATTGTTTGGAATTAGAATTTAGTCAAAAATATTGGCTCAATGCAACAATGGAAAAACTTTGTCGTACAGCGGGAATTGATTCGTTTCGCTTTGAAGGACCTAAATTTGATCAAGATTTAATTGTGCAGCCTTCGTTTTCAAATTCATCATCAACCACTCAAATCAGTTCGTATTTAGATGGAAAGTGTGGACAGTTATGCAAATGGGCTTTTCCAACATTATACCAAATTGACCAGAGAGTCGATTCAACAACCAACTTTGAGTCAACACTCCAATCGTTGATTCCAACAGCTTTGTCTCTTAGTCTCTCTGGAGTAGAGAGGATTGTGCCAAATCTCGTGTTTGACCACGACCATCAGAAACCATCTCCCGAGTTGTACATTCGATGGATCGAAGCAGTGAGTTTGATGCCAATCATGAAGCTCTCACTACCTCCATGGACGTATCACAATCAAACTGTCAACCAAATTGTGCACAAATTCATCGAACTACATCGCAAAAATCCAATATCTTCCTATGGTTTTGAGATGCTAAGCGAAAATTACAAAGGATTATCTTCCACAAAACCAATCATGCGACCACTTTGGCTAACTTTCCCTAACGATCCTCAGACAGTCCACATCACGGATCAATTCATGCTCGGCAACTCGACTCTGGTTGCACCTGTGTTGCGTGAAGGTCAACGTTCACGTTCGGTGTATCTGCCCATGGGCGTTTGGATGAATCAACACGATGAAACATTCGAAGGACCGAGTTGGATCACGGTGCAAGTTCCGCTTGATGAGTTGGCATATTTTAAACTGTCTGAAGCTTTTGCTGACTTCGAAAATGTATTAGAACTTTATTGATTCGTAGCTATTTTGTTTATGTCTTTTTATCAATAAATAAAAACAAAAGTTAAAGGTCAAAGAGCAAATGATGGATGATGCAGGAGGATGGGGGAGTCTAAAAAGAGGACTTTTTTTATCACAGGAATTAAGTACGACCCCATACTGATAACAGAATTGAAAATACCTACAATATATACAATTTAAGTTTATATAAAAATTAGTTTAATAAATTCACAAATTCAGGAATAATCAAGGTTATATAAAATGAATCGAAAAATGTACAAAATCGTTAAATTATAGATAATTGCGAAGGTTCTCGAAATAAACGTTATTATCTGCTTCCCATAAGCCCAAGGTTTCAATCACGAGGTTTCGCTTTTGCGTGCCGAGAGACTTTCCCTCAAATTTACGACTCAAGTGAATATTCTTGTAGAGGGCCTTCACCAAATCAATTGTTTCGTTTTCGAGAACCTGAATTGCATCATCTCCCAACTGGTAATTGTCGCCAAAGTGATCGTTCAACGTGAATTCGCATTGGTCTTTGAATGCTTCATTATCGATTAGTTCGGCAATCAAATCGATAGATATGGTGCCTTTGAGCTAGTTCTTGTATAACTCCTTGGTGAAGAAGCGTCCAGTGACTTTGCGAGAGTTTGTTGGTCGAAAATCTTCTACTGGCAATATTGGAGGCGTTGGAGAAGTGGCATCTGTTGATGGCATTTCAATTTCCTCAGGAAGCCTCAATTGTCGAATGATTAGGCGATGATTTGAGTGGAGACAAATGCTCAAAACTGCTCAGAAGAGAAACGAGCAGAGAGAGAGAGAGAGAGAGAGAGAGAGAGCATATTCACAGATGACGTGTTGCATTTTGTGAATACAGAAATTGGCATACAACAAGATTATCTTTATGATTAGCAAACGATCAAGAAATGAACATTTTTAGAAAAGAACTCGACGATATGATTGATACTACTAATATTTTTCATAAATTAAATTAAATGAACAATCAAATGTCATTGTTATCATCGATCTTGGACCAAAATTCAGAATATGCGTATTAGTATTGGTCAAATATATAAAATCACGGTTCCAAATTAAATTTTAAAGTCACTTCTTTCTTTTCTTTAAAATCTCAATCAAAAAGGTCAAAGATTTACTCTGTGTTCATTTATTGCAGGTTGAAAAAAATGAGTTTACACAAATGCAAACACGAAAGAAATATTTTATTTATTATAGATTTTAAAAATTTGGTTTACACAAACAAATGTCTGCATCGCACAGTACAATCTCATTCAATTTAATTTGCTTCATTCAATTCTGATTCAGCCTTTTTCTCTAGCTTAAAGTAGGCCAATTCATCGAGCGGAACTTTCACCGTGAACCAACTCGGTCCTTTGAATGCCTTCGAGTGTTGATCCAACCAAACGCCTGCGGGCAGGTACACAGAACGTGAACGTTGACCTTCACGCAACACGGGTGCAACCAGAGTTGAGTTTCCGATCATGAATTGGTCCTTGATGTGAAAGGCTTGAGGATCGTTGGGGAATGAATACCAGAGGGTTCGGATATTTCCTAATCTAGAAGGTGCACTTTCTTCCAAATCTAGTGAATCATAGTCATATGTACGAGTCGTATGGATGGAATATTTTTGATGTAAATCGATGAATTTGCGCACAATTTGGTTGACAGTTTGATTGTGATACGTCCATGGAGGTAGTGAGAGCTTCATGATTGGCATCAAACTCACTGCTTCGATCCATCGAATGTACAACTCGACAGATGGCAGATGGTTGGGGTCAAACACGAGATTGGGCACAATAAACTCCAGGTTAGACATTGTAAGTGAGAGCACTGTTGGAATCAACGATTGAAGAGACAACTCAAAATTGCCTGTTGAATCCACTCGTTGATCGATTTGGAGGTACAATGGAGATTTATCTAGCTTATATGCAAATTCTGGTTCATCCAAAAACGGGTGCTTTGCTATATGATAAGTGTTGATTTGAGTGGTAGCATTTGAAGAATTTGATCGTAAAATCAAATCGCCATCAAAAAGTGAATATTTGTGAGCTTCAATACGAACCGAATACAGTCCAGTAGTTTGAGTAATGTTTTTCACTGTCGCTTTAAGCATTTGTAGATTTTGTTGACTTTTTTCAAACCAAACTTGCAAGTCGCCTTCAAAATCTACTTCTTCATGTGAAATTGGCAAAGAAATTTGTGTCGAATTGTCCTCACGGTAAAATTGATCATAAAATTCTGTTGGATTTACAGGAATGGAAACATTGCCATTTTCTGTCTGCCATTTTTCTTCCAAATGAATCATAGTTTTGTTGAGTGTAGGAAAATGTTTTCTAATGTTTGACATGAATTGAACCAAATTTTGCATTGAGGTAGAGCCATTCAACTTGTTGGCGTAACTCCAAATTGGTTCATTGAAAATGTCCGGCTCACGATGGTCAAAAAAGTTGGGTAGACTATTGATATATTGATGAACAAGTTTAACGTTTCGAGCCGTGAAAATTTGAACATTTGGGAGTGTAAATGTTGGCCGATTTGTTGGCGCACTATTCATCATGAGAGCACACAATTTGTTGTTGGTCAAATCTTTTCTCCAACTAAATTGACGTCCATCATTAAAGGCGAGTTCGAAACCATCCGAATTGAGCAGTCCAATGCGGCCCAAACCGTCCATAGGAAACATGTTGAACCACGAATTTGAATCATAATTCAAACAAAACTCAACACTATTGTTGCGGTGCAGGTAGACGGCGAAGGTGGATCCTTCTTTCACAAAGTGTAGATCTTCCTTAAAAATTTCCTTCTCAAGACGGCAGTGTATACTAAATAACTCGGTACAATTTGAAATTGAAATCCTCCTGTCCAAGTTGTTCACATCGTGCACAGTAAAATTGAGAAACGCTTTGGGGTTGAATACATTGCTTACGGAAAACTCATTTCCGCTTTCACTCAGGCGAACTTGAGTTTTTCTAAATTGAAGAAAAGTTTGGTTGTTTGGTGGTGGACTCGAAGACGAATGCTTTGCCACGAAACTCAGCAGCACTACAATCGATGCTAATAGAAGTTTAGTAAAATTGAACATTTTCAAATATTTTTCAAATGATCAATCGAGCGAGATTTCATGTCACTTTTATATGCTTTCATCTACTAATCATTACACACATACAAGCTATATGAACTTTGTAGAAAGAGATGATGCCTTTGACCTTTTCAAGTTGATCTAACCTTTTGGGTTTTCCCAATTCGAATGAAATTTTAAAAAAATCGCTTTATCAGAGTTTATATCAAGAAAGGTCATTCGAGTTCATGAAATTATCTCAATTTGAGCTATAGGAACAGATTATACAGTTAAATGATTTGTTTTGTTTTTGATATTTGAGTCAAAAGTCAAAAGCTGTCAAGTTAAGTGCACAGTGCTCAACTTTACTCAATTATTATGAAACAAAACATATTCATACTATTTGTCGAACCCGATCAACTGTGGTGAAATGTTTAGGGCTGCAAATTCAAGTTCATGAACTTATTTTTAGATGGAATTTTCCTTGTGAAACAAACAACCAACAAAACTAGACATGTGCCCAAACTGTTTTGCATAACTCATGAATATATCTACTATATATATATATTACTAAATCTTTATTTTCAATCATCAATAAATGAACTTTTAAACAGATTTGATTGTTCATTTTGGATAATAGTAGTATATATCGTAATAATTCATTTGGCAAAGATTCAAAATTCTTCTTTTTCTGACACACCGTCGTCATCTTCAGGTTGAACAACTTACACAAGTTCACCAAATGAGAGTAAACATACCTACATATAAAAACACTAACATTACCGAACAGAGAGCACATTCACAGATGACGTGTTGCATTTTGTTTTAAAAAATATAAAATAGAATCCGAATACAAAAATTGGCCCAACAAGATTATCTCGATGATTAGTAAACGATAAGTTGAAAAAAACATTTTTAGAAGTGAACTCGATGGTTTGATTGATACTACTATTATCAAAAAATGAACAATCAAATCTGTTTAAAAATTCATTTATTGATGATTGAAAATAAAGATTTAGTAAGCAATGAATACAGTCTATAAGAGAATTAAGTTTAGTGTTCAGAGCTGAATGAAATTTGAAATGATGTTTGCTTTCGTTTTATTGTCTGTCAGAAAAAAAACAAAATTCAAACATATTGAAATTTTTATTTTTTTTTTGGATTACAACAAATTTGGTTTACAGAAAGGCTTGCACCTTACTCTCCCAGTCGGATTCATTTTCTTCATCCAATTCAGATTCAGCCTTTTTCTCTAACTTAAAGTAAGCCAACTCATCGAGCGGAACTTTCACCGTGAACCAACTCGGACCTTCGAATGACTTCGAGTGTTGATCCAACCAAACGCCTGCGGGCAGGTACACAGAACGTGAACGTTGACCTTCACGCAACACGGGCGCTACCAGAGTCGTGTTACCGAGCATGAATTGGTCCTTGATGCGAAAGGCTTGAGGATCGTTGGGGAATGAATACAAGAGGGGTCGGACAATTCCTATTATAAAAGGTACACTTTCTTCCATATATGAAATTAGTGAATCATATGTACGAGTCGTATGGATGGAATATTTTCGATGTAAATCGATGAATTTGCGCACAATTTGGTTGACAGTTTGATTGTGATACGTCCATGGAGGTATTGAGAGCTTCATGATTGGCATCAAACTCACTGCTTCGATCCATCGAATGTACAACTCGACAGATGGCTGATGGTTGGGGTCAAACACGAGATTGGGCACAATAAACTCCAGGCCAGACATTGAAAGTGAGAGAACTGTTGGAATCAACGACTGGAGTGTCGACTCAAAATTGGCAGAATCCACTCGTTGATCGATTTGAAGGTACAATGGAGATTTATGTAGCTTCCATGCAAATTCTGGTTCATCCAAAAACGGGTACTTTGCTATATGATAAGTGTTGATTTGAGTGGTAGCATTTGAAGAATTTGATCGTAAAATCAAATCGCCATCAAAAAGTGAATATTTGTGAGCTTCAATACGAACCGAATACAGTCCAGTAGTTTGAGTAATGTTTTTCACTGTCGCTTTAAGCATTTCTAAATTTTGTTGCTTTTTTTCAACCCAGACTTGGAAGTCGCCTTCAAAATCTTCTTCTTCATGTGAAATTGGCAAAGAAATTTGTGTCGAATTGTCCTCACGGTAAAATTGATCATAAAATTCTGTTGGATTTACAGGAATGGAAACATTTCCATTTTCTGTCTGCCATTTTTGTTCCAAATGAATCACAGTTTTGTTGAGTGTAGGAAAATGTTTTCTAATGTTTGACATGAATTGAACCAAATTTTGCATTGAGGTAGAGCCATTCAACTTGTTGGCGTAGCTCCAAATTGGCTCATTGAAAATGTCCGGCTCACGATGGCTGGATTGACTATAGTCACGTGGAGCCTTTATAGATTGATAAACAAGTTTAACGTTTCGAGCAGTGAAAATCTGAACAGTTGGCAATGGTAATGTTGTGCGATTTGTTGGCGCACCATTCACGAGAGCACACATTTTGTTGTTTTTCGAATCTTTTCTCCAACTAAATTGATGTCCATATGTAAACCCAAACCCAAAACCATCCGAATTGAACTGTCCAATGCAGTTCAAACTGTCTGAAAATATTCTGAACCACGAATTTGAATCATAATTCCAACAAAACTCAACACTACTGTTTCGGTTCGGGTAGATGGAGAACGTCGAGACTAGTCGATTTGCTGGTTCTTTCACAAAGTGTAGATCTTCCTTAAAAATTTCGTCCTCAGGACTGCAGGGAAACTTGAAATTGAAATCCTCCTGTCCAAGTTGTTCACATCGTGCACAGTAAAATTGAGAAACGCTTTGGGGTTGAATACATTGCTCACGGAAAACTCATTTCCGCTTTCACTCAGGCAAATTTGAGTTTTTCCAAATCGAAGAAAAGTTTGGTTGTTCGGTGGTGGACTCGAAGTCGAGTGCTTTGCCACAAAACTATCATACTGTCCAACACATTCCGGTTCACAATCACACTCGACTCGGTGAACAGTCAAATTCATCAGCACCACAATCGATGCTAATAAGAAAACTACAAGTTTGATGAAATTGAACATTTTTTCAAATATTTCTCAAATGATCAATCGAGCGAAATTTCGTCTGACTTTTATATGTTTTCATCTATTAGTCTTTAGACATACAAGCTATATGACTTTTGTAGAAAGAGATGACGCCTTTGAACTTTTAAAGTTGATCTAACCTTTTGGGTTTTCCCAAAAGTTCAAAAAGTTTAAAAAAAATCGTTCTATCAGAGTTCATATCAGGAAAGGTCATTCGAGTTCATGAAATTATCTCTATTTGAGCTATAGGAACAGTTTATACGGTTAAATGATTTGTTTAGTTTTGACATTTGAGTCAAAAGCTGTCAAGTTAAGTGCACAGTGCTCAACTTCACCCAATTATTATGAAGCAAAACATATTCATAACTATTTGTCCAACCCGATCAACTGCGGTGAAATATTACTTTCGTTTTAAGTCTGTCAGAAAAAAACAAAGTTCAAACATAAATTATGTCATAATGAAAATTTCATTTATTTTTGATTGCAACAAATTTGGTTTACAAAAATATTTGCACCGTACACTTTCACTCGGATTCATTTTCTTCATCCAATTCAGATTCAGCCTTTTTCTCTAGCTTAAAGTAGGCCAACTCGTCGAGCGGAACTTTCACCGTGAACCAATTCGGTCCTTTGAATGCATTCGAGTGTTGATCCAACCAAACGCCTGCGGGCAGGTACACAGAACGTGAACGTTGACCTTCACGCAACACGGGCGCAACCACAATTTTGCTTCCAAGCATGAATTGATCCTTGATGTGAAAGGCTTGAACATCGTTGGGGAATGAATACCAGAGGGGTCGCACAATTCCTAATATTAAAGGTGCACTTTCTTCCATATCGGAATCCGGTAAATCGTAGTCATATGAATAGATAGAATATTTTCGATGTAAATCGATGAATTTGTGCACAATTTGATTGACAGTTTGATTGTGATACGTCCATGGAGGTAGTGAGAGCTTCATGATTGGCATCAAACTCACTGCTTCGATCCATCGAATGTACAACTCGGGCGATGGTTTGTAATCGTCAATGAGAACGAGATTTGGCACAATAAACTCGAGGCTAGACAAAGTAAGTGAGAGCACTGTTGGAATTAACGATTGGAGAGTCGACTCAAAATTGGCTGTTGAATCCACTCGTTGATCGATTTGAAGGTACAAATTTGAATAGTCTGGTACATTCAAAAACGGGCGCTTTGCTACATAATATGTGTTGATTTGAGTGGTAGCATTTGAAGAATTGGATAGTAATATCAAATCTCCTTCAAAAAGTGAATATTTGTGAGCTTCAACACGAGCCGAATACAGTCCAGTAGTTTGAGTAATGTTTTTCACTGTCGCTTCAATCATTTCTTGATTTTGTTGATTTTTTTCAAACCAAACTTCCATGTCGCCATCCTCTTCTCCTTCATTGTATAATAAATGATTTGAAATTGGCAAAGAAATTTGTGTCGAATTGTCCTCAGCGTAAAATTGATCATAAAATTCTGTTGGATTTACAGGAATGGAAACATTTCCATTTTCTGTCTGCCATTTTTCTTCCAAATGAATCACAGTTTTGTTGAGTGTTGGAAAATGTTTTCTAATGTTCGACATGAATTGAACCAAATTTTGAATTGAGCCATTCAACTTGTTGGCGTAGCTCCAAATTGGTTCATTGAAAATGTCCGGCTCATGATGGTCATAATAGTTGGGTAGACTATAGTCATTTGGAAACTGCATATGATTTGCAGCCTTTATAGATTGATGAACAAGTTTAACGTTTCGGGCCGTGAAAATTTGAACATTTGGCAATATAAATGTTGGCCGATTTGTTGGCGCACCATTCATCATGCGGGCACACAATTTGTTGTTGGTCGAATCTTTTCTCCAAATAAATCGACGTCCATTTGCAAACGCGATCCCGAAACCATCCGAATTGAGCAGTCCAATGCAGTTCAAACCGCCCGTAGAAAAAATGTTGAACCACGCTTTTGAATCATAATTCCAGCACAATTCAATGCTACTGTTGCGGTTCGAGTAGACGGAGAACCTGGACACTAGTCGATTTGGAATAGTAGATCGTTCTTTCACAAAGTGTAGATCTTCCTTAAAAATTTCCTCCTCAGGATGGCAGTATAACTCGGTACAATTTGAAATTGAAATCCTCCGGTCCAAGTTGTTCACATCGTGCACAGTAAAATTGAGAAACGCTTTCGGGTTGAATACATTGCTTACGGAAAACTCATTTCCGCTTTCACTCAGGCGAATTTGAGTTTTTCCAAATCGAAGAAAAGTTTGGTTGTTCGGCGGTTCACCTGAAGCCGAATGCTTTGCCACGAAACTCTCATACTGTCCAACACATTCGGGTTGAAGCTTCTTGACCTGTTCAATTCCCATTACTGTGGAACAGTCATCTTCGAAGTCAGAATCACAGGCTGGCAAATGCAACATAAAATTACATTCACAATCGACTCGCTGAACAGTCAAATTCAGCAGTACCACAATCATCACTAATAAGAAAACAACAAGTTTAGTAAAATTGAACATTTTCAAATATTTTTCAAATGATCAATCGAGCGAGATCTCGTCTGACTTTTATATGCTTTCATCTACTAAACATTTCGACATACAAGCTATATGATCTTTGAAGAAAGAGATGATGCCTTTGACCTTTTAAAGTTGATCTAACCTTTTGGGTTTTCCCAATTCGCGCAGTTTTAGAAAAAAAAGTTCGCTCTATCAGAGTTCATTTCAGGAAAGGTCATTCGAGTTCATGAAATTATCTCTATTTGAGCTATAGAACAGTTCATATAGTTAAATGATTTGTTTTGTTTTTGATATTTGAGTCAAACGTATGCAGAATTAAATAGTCAAATGAACTGTCAAGTTAAGTTGTGCAGTATCAACTTTACTCAATTATTATGAAACAAAACATATTCATACTATTTGTCGAACCCGATCAACTGTGGTGAAATGTTTAGGGCTGCAAATTCAAGTTCATGAACTTATTTTTAGATGGAATTTTCCTTGTGAAACAAACAACCAACAAAACTAGACATGTGCCCAAACTGTTTTGCATAACTCATGAATATATACAATGTACATTAGTGATTTCCTTTTTTACCATTCTTCAAGCCAATAATGATGATGTTGACATGGCCAATGAAGCGCCAAATACCCAACTATTTCCTCTAAATTGGTGCATTACTTACTTTTGTACTTATTTTTAGGTATTGTTTTTGTATATAAAGAGATGGACTTTGTTTGCTTTTTGACAGTTTATAATTTGTTTTGTTGTTGGTTGGTTTTGATTTGAAACTTGAAAAAAATGGGAAACAACTCCTCGAATCTGTTGAAACGAAGCGCAGAAGTTTACAACGATGATGATGAGTGGACTCTCCAACCTAATTATAATGCTACGTTTGGAATTGTGGCCAACGAGTGCGAAGTACTGATTATCCTAAGCCCATCAACTATCCACCCTGAACTATTGGCACCCAAATTGGACAAGATCATCACGATCAAACTGTGCAGCAGTGACACAAGTCGCATAGCACAACTCAAATGTTGCTATTTTCACTGTCATCCGATGACTACCATTTCGATGGTGAAACAGTTTGTGGCTTTTCGTGCTTTGCACATGACTGACTTTCACGAATTGGTATTACAAACCAATACGAGTTTGTTTGTTTTTGGTCTTATTTTGCTTTTTATCTTTGCAGATTGATTTAAAGTTGATGGGCTGCAATGGATTCAAACTTTACAATCATTTGTCGTTGCAATTTGTGCAGAATAACATTTGGTTCAAGAACGGTCGAGCACTAGAAGTCATTTTGGAAGAAGACGAAGAAATGGCAATCGAGAATGAGCAAGATCACCAGGTTTCGAAGACGATTGCCAATAAAGCAAATTGTTCAAATCAGTACATGACTCTGTATTACTCAATGAGAAATATTGATTGAACTTCTCAGGAAATTGCGTTTTTTTCCTTTGTTCGAGTATACAGAGATACACTTGGTGATGGTTCTATTAAAGTTTGTTTTAACAAGTCAACTGCGTATGCTGAGTTTAATTAAACTCTCTATAGAGGGCGCTTCAAAATATTGGAAAATTGTTACAGTTTTAGGTACAAAGATGATTGCTAGCTTTCAGGTAAATAAGTCGGAACACCAATAAATAATTAGTCACCCGAGAGTGCTTGTAGAGGGGGCTTCAAAATATTGGAGAATTGTCACAGTTTGAGGTACAAAGATGATTGCTAGCTTTCAGGTAAATAAGTCGGAACACCAATAAATAATTAGTCACTCGAGAGTGCTTGTAGAGGGAGCTTCAAAATATTGGAAAATTGTTCACAGTTTCAGGTACAAAGATGATTGCTAGCTTTCAGGTAAATAAGTCGGAACACCAAAAAATAATTAGTCACCCGAGAGTGCTTGTAGAGGGCGCTTCAAAATATTGGAAAATTGTTCACAGTTTCAGGTACAAAGATGATTGCTAGCTTTCAGGTAAATAAGTCGGAACACCAATAAATAATTAGTCACCCGAGAGTGCTTGTAGAGGGGGCTTCAAAATATTGGAGAATTGTTCACAGTTTGCTTTTTCAACGTTGGAGTTTTCTTTGTTTGGAGTTTTATGCGTTTTCTCTTCACTTGTTATGGTTACATTGCCAAGTGCCATTGATTCAAAATAATTTAAAACAAATCAATTCAAACAAACCAAACCAAACCATCACATTCCACAACAACATACTTTGACAAAAATACTTTTTGGCTTGAGTGTTTTCACTTTCATATTAGCTTTAATCTTGTACAACTTAAATCACCTTAAACACCTCTTACCTCTTTCGAAACTACCGAAAATCACAACCGAAATTAAAATAATTTCCTTGATTATCACTTTTGGACCACTAGCTTTCGCATTCTTGACTAAGATTTTCAAGCCTGATTCAATTCTTATTCTACATTATGTGGCCATAATCGTTTCCTTGATTCCTTTCGTTTCGGTCCGTACAAATTTGTATGTAAACTTTATTTCGACAACACTTTGGGCACTTTTGCACAACTCTGCCTGGCCTGTTGTGCTTGCATTTGTTCATTGTCATTTCAAACTTACAACTCGACGTGTTGCATTGTTTGCGCTCATTGAACTAGCTGTTCAATTGTTTAGTTTTATACTTATATCAATGGATTGGATTTTTGCTCGCAATTACACGGTTACTGTTGCAAAAAGATTTTCTATTCATTGACCAAACAGTAGGTTGTTTGGTGTAGTGTAGTGTTTTATTTGTAATTGGAGGAGCGAACGAACAAACTTGTTTGTGAGTGAACGAGTCCTCTGGCGCCTCTTGATAGGAAAAAGCTTGTGTTTCAGATAGCGCCTATACTGTTTAATGGATCGGTGTAAAAAATTTTACCATAAATTCTGCTATGGGTGTAGACGACCTGGTTAAATTTTTTGGCACATAAGGTCAAAGGGCACCGGAATTAAAAAATAATCAGTGATATTTAACATAGATCTCTATTGAGGAATAAGTGTACGTGTGTGTCTTGGTCACTGAGATGACTCATCGATGACTGAATTGATAAGAAGGAGTGCTCGGGATACTCCCGCTCCGACTTTTACGCCATCGGCGTCACTTAAGACTAGTTGTAAAGATTTTGTTGTCGAGACAAAAGCAACAACAAACATCGACAGTAAGCTAGTGGGCGTGCAATGAATATGATTTAGGTCGCTTAAACTTTGTATTTACATTTTTGTTTTCAAATAAAATGTAAGATATGGAAATATTCTTCACAAAAATATACAATATTCAAAATAATGCAAATGTTTAACTTTGCAAATTGCAAATGAAAATTTCAAGGAAATTGTTTTGTTCAATTTTAGAGTATTTAATATACAGAAACGTGTTTCTATCTTTAAGGTCACAAAATTGGAACTGAAATGAAAAGTCCAATGTTGACACTTTAAAATGAATGAATCATCACGATTGCTGTCCGAAAACAAACACAAGATGTGTCATGTTTGCCTAGTTCAATACTATTATCGCTCGCCAACTTTAGTGTTGAAGTTAAAGTTGCACTTTTTTCTCCAATCATGGATATAGCATTTCAGAACAAATTGGCTGTATGTTTAGGAATATAGAAATATATTTGTGGTAATCTTTGCTTGTTTCTTCACCTTGGACTTTCTTATCAATTGGCATGTATGTGCTCGATGTTCGATTTGTGTTTGTTTTGTGCTTAAAAGCAAGAAAGATACATTTGCATAGTTGCTAAGTTGTAGTTTAGACTTAGTAAATTTTGAAATCTTGTGTTTCCAAACTTAGGTTTTCTGTGTATTTTTTTTAAAGAATAACATAAAATTTCGAAAATGAAGCATCAATCTTCCAACAGGATAAAACTCCTCTTGACACTGCTGATTGTGGTGATTCATTTTGTTTTTGTAAGTTATAATTATTGATTAATACATTTTAATTCAATTATGTTTAATTGTATCGTACATTTATTTTTGTTCAGGGAATAACTACTTTTATGATGCGTAATCTGGTCATTCTGGCATTAAAGGGTGAATTCGGGCTGTATAGTGGAGATGTGATATTTCACGGTTGTTACATTGTTGGTGTTTGTGCACTGCTAATTCCAATCCGCCGTCGACATTTACTTGCGCTCACTCTAATCATCTATTGTTGTGCATTATTTTGTGCACCGTTTGGCGGCGAAACTCCACTTCAAACTGCTTTTGGACTAACTCGAATGTGTACCGCAATTTGGGTGAATTCAATGGTCGTTCTGTTGGTGCAAATGTGGACGACAAGTTATGCCACTGTACTGCAACTGTTGTACTTTGTATTTGGACTTGGAAGTATGATACCGTTGACCTTCTTCGCAAATGATGAATCGTATCTTACATACAATTCAATTAAAGATCAGTTCTACGTGATTGGAATTGTACAGACGATACAAACAACTTTTAATATAATAACAAAATAATTATGCCTTATTTTTCTCATGTTTTAGTTTCAACAATTTTTGTCATTGTTTACTTCATATTTGAATCGCAAGCAAAACGACAATCAGAAGAAGCAGAAGTAGTGCCATTGGTTAAGAAAAATTTGAATAATCAAATCAATTCCCAACCAAACCAAATTCGGCAACATATTTTGACAATTGCACTCTTTGGTTTTGGTGTTTTCGATTACATGTTTGCTCAATATTGGTACATTCCAACTGACTTAAAATTTCCTGATGAACTAAAGGACCTCACGGATAAAACGAATATATTTTTCTGGATTCGCACTTTTGGACCGTTGAATATCGCTTTATTGAGTTTAATTGTAAAGCCTGATTCAATTTTTGGACTTCATTATGTGGTCGCCGTTGGTTCGTTAATTCCATTCGTTTTGTTCGGGACAAATTTGTATGCAAACTTTATTGGAACTGCCCTTTGGGCACTTGTACTCAACTCTTATTTGCCCGCTGTACTTGCTTTTGTTCATGTTCATTTCAAACTTACCACCAGACTTGTTGTACTATTTGCACTCATTGACGCATTTGCTCACTATTCTGTTGGTCTTTTTGATGGGTTTCAAAATGGAAATGACACAGCGCTCATTGGCCAAACAATCGGCTGTTTGGTGCAAAGTAGTGTTCTGATGGGCATTGTGCTGGTTTTGTTACGTAGAAAAAGTAGCCTATTTGTGCAATAAAGAGTGCTTATTATTGAATTGAATTTTACACAAGATCAATTCACTAATTTTGCTAAAATAAAATCGAATCTTCAAAATCTTAACTTAACTGAACACAGAATGCTTACCACAATATGTATCATTCCATATTGTCGGTTTACATCAGCATGCACACCTTCAATGTCTCGATTTCACGAAACATTTTCATGTTTAAATTTGCAAATAAAATGAAATTTTGACGGAAATTGTTTTGTTCAATTTTAGAGTATTTAAAAGTAAAGAAACGTGTTTTTGTGTTACAAAATTGGAGCTGAAATGAAAGTCCAATGCTTGACACTTTGAAATCGATGAATCGGAAAATTGTAGACCGAAAACAAACACAAGATATGTCATGTTTGCCTAGTTCAATATTGCTATCGCTCGCAAACTTTAGTGTTGAAATTAAGTAAAGTTGGACTTTTCTACAATCATGCATATATATATTTCAGAACAAATTAGTTGTACGTTTAGGAATATAGAAATTTATTTGATGGTAATCTTTGCTTGTTTATTCACCTTGGACTTTCTTATCAATTGGCTCGATGTGCTCGATGATCGAGCTTGGTGTTTGTTTTGTGCATAAAAGCAAGCAGAGACCAGCAGTGGTGGTATTACAAATTTTGAAATTTTCTGTATTGAGTATAAGATTTTTTCGTTTCAGAAAATCATCAATTTTCAAAAAAATTAACCAAAATGAAGCATCTATTTTCTAACAACTGGAAAAATCTTCTCTTGACCATGCTGATCATGGTCAATCATTTTGTCTTAGTAAGTTTCATTTGTTTAAATTTTATGTCTAATTGTACAAAATGATTTACTCCAGGGAATAACTTTATTTATGATGCATGCTCAACTCAATTGGGACACAGGCGGTGATTTGGGTGAGCGATATATTGGACTGTAGTGTCACTAGTTAGCTCTAGTTCAGACACATTCCAGTCGATGTCAAGCTCAATGCTTTCTCCACTGTTCGCACTGTCATACATAGTCACATACTCATATACCACTTGTTACCCTCCTACTCTCAAGGCTAACTTATGTAATACGCGCAACACTATTAGTATGCGTGCACTATGTCCTATGTACTCACTCTGCTCTTGTCTCTTGTATGCTACGGACCACTGTCCAAGTTATATTCATTTGCTGCATTGTACTTGTGTATAATCGAATACTCGATTCAATCAACCACTTTGTACGTTGCCATAATAAACCGTTCGTACCGAACTTATCCGCTACAGGACTAACTATCATCTATGGTAGTTCCATGCTTGGTGCACTGCTGCTAATTCCATTTGGTATTCAACCATCATTGTTTGCAATCACTCTACTCATCTACTGTTTTACATTCTTTTTGGCATCATTTTTTGGAAATCTTCTAATTACAATTGGGGCAATTCAAATGGCCACCGCAATTTGGGTCAATTCAAGCTGCCTTTTGTTGGTGCAAATGTGGGGGTCGAGCTATGCCACTGTGCTGCAACTGTTGTACTTTGCATTTGGTCTTGGTGGCATGATTCCAGTGACCATTTTTGGAAGAAATTTCAACGAATATAAGTTCTATGCTGTTTGGATGGTACAAGCGATTGGTAAGATATATAAACTTTTTTCTGTGTTTTCAAAATACGTGATTATTTCTCTCATATTTTGTTAGTTTCAACAATTTTTGTCATTGTTTACTACAAATTTCATTTGCCGAACCAATCCGAATCAGAAGTAAAAGCAGAAGTTGCGCCATTGATCAAGAAAAATCCAATCAATTCGCAAGAAAACCAAACAAAATTAAACCATCATCGCATTCCACATTCTATTTTGACAATTGCACTCTTTGGCATTGGTGTTTGTGCTTACATGTCAGCTATAAAATGGTACGACCCAATTTACCTAAAATTCAAAGAAGCCAATGACACGACGAAAATACTTTCCTGGATTCGCACTTTTGGACCATTCAACATTGCTTTACTGGCTTTAATTTTCGAGCCTGATTCAATTCTTATTCTTCACTTTGTGGTCGCCATTGGTTCGTTGATGGTATTCGGTCTATTTGAAGCAAATTTGTATGCAAACTTTATTGGAACTGCACTTTGGGTACTTGTACTCAACTCTTTCTGGCCTGCAGTGCTTTCTTTTGTTCATGCTCATTTCAAGCTTACCACCCGTACTGTTGCATTCTGTGCACTCATTGACACGGCTGCTCAATTTTGTGTTTATCTTTTTGATTCGTATCGTACTTCTGGTGTGAGTGACACAATTTTTATGGCTCAAACAATTGGCTGTTTGGTGCAAAGTAGTGTTCTGATTGGAATTGTGATGATTCTGGTACAGAGACAAAGAGTAAGCTATTTGAAATCGAGTAATGAAGGGTGTCAAAGATATTTATGATTGAAGAGTTGAATATTACACACAACACAATATTTGACGTCATATTATTTGAAACATCAACAAATCAAACGTAATGCATTTCAAGAAACCTGTGTGTGCGTTGAATTAATTCATATATTTGATTTAATTAAAAAAAGATAAAAAATTATGGTGAAAGAAAGAGAGACGCTCATTTCACGTTTGTGATAGATTGAACTTGTTTAAAAAATGCTAAAAACCTGTATTTGTGTATTTAGCTTTGACCTTCAATGTGACTTTCCATGCATGATCATCATGACGAGATTTGAAACTGAATTCGCGAGCAGTGTGAAAGTTAAATCTTACATTCATATTTATTTGTGTACTCCACTAAAAAAAATTAAATGCTTTTAACCGAATCAATCGACAGTTTACGAGTGCTTTTTGAAGAGGAACTCACTCGCAACCCGTCTGCTTACCATCAAATCGATATTGAGCGAGTTCGTACCGAGGAATGGCAAGTGAAACGTTTCCTCTTGGAACATCAACCAGACCAACAGAAGGCATTTGAAGAAATGTGCAAGTCGCTGAAATGGAAACATTCATTTGGTGTACATGAACGAACTGATCAATATTTCCCAAAAGAAATTTGGACATTGAACGGAATGGAAATGACCGGCGAGGACCGTGATGGCCGGCTAATTGTGTGGGCAAGCAGTAGAAATGCTAGGAAATTCAAAGAATTGACTAGTTTAATGCAACAATTCACGGCTCATCGCATGGAACGAGCAGATAGACTCGCTGGTGAGAGGGGCTGTGTTATGGTTGGCGATTGCACAGGCGCTTCCCCACTCAACACGGACCTCAAAGTTGCCCGTTTCAGTCTTGAACTTATCAACTACTACCCACTGCTGATTAAAGCATCGTACATGGTCAACTTGCCACCAATGTTACATTCATTAATGAAAGTACTACTCGGTCTACTGAACGCCAAACACCAAACACTTACGCACTTTATCAGTGAAGACAAACTTGTGGATGTGATCGAACTCGAGCACATTCCCGAGCGACTCAACGGTAAACGGCAAGTAGAAGTATATCCCGAAAATTTGGTTCCACTTGAGGAGCGATTTCAAGAATTGGGATTGGATCTAAAGTTTGTCAATCACTACTACAAGACATTTGACTTGACTAAGAAGAGCCAATAATTGTGACGAGATATAAATTGATTTTTTAAAATTAATTGGTTATTAAATATTAGTTAAATTTTTTCTTCTTCAAAACCATTGACAACATGTTAAGAAATTTTATTAATAATTGCGCAAGATACAAATAGAGATAGAAAATATCGTGAATCTAAATGAATGAATCATCATTCTTTAGGCAAATTAGTTGACGTCCGTACGTCTGAATTGTACAGACAGGTCTGACTGGCCAATTCGAGATAAGTGCCATTTGAACAGACGCACGTACCAAACGAACAGTGGGTATTGTACTGCTTGCTGGAACAGTCTGAATTGAGGCTACATTGAATCTTGGTGCAATCACCACCGATTGTGAACTGGTAATAACCGATATCACAGATACATCGACTGGTGTAGCATTCTGTGTGAATTCCAAAATTGGTGTGACAGTCAGAATTTGCGGTACAGTAAACTGCAGCGGAGGCTGAGTAGGAGACGTCCGTTTTGACAACTTGATCAAGGCCAGTTGGAGAACAAATCACCTGATGATGATGATCAACTAAGACTAGAAGTCCTAGGATTGTTAGGCCGAGTAATTTGAGGGTATCCATTTTTTCTGGGAATTGCTAAATAGATGGATTTGTGTGCTTCAAAAGTGAACAGTCTACTAAAGGATATATATAGATGAAAGGTATTGGTTATATATCGATTCGATGCACTAATGAGTTGCACCATTCGGTGTTGTAATATACATACAGATGATCAGGTATAAGGTATATTTGGTAATATGAGGATATGGTGGGAGTTATTTCATACGGCTAATCACAAATTGATTAGTTTGCTCGATTGATGATGATAACCTTTGGAAGCAAACGATCATATATAAGCAATAAGAGATTCTTATCTTATCTCTGCACTTTAGCGCATTTTCTCAACGACTTTACATTACTGTACATTGCAATTTACAGATGTAATATATTTTGAGGTGATTTCTTGTTCAATCAGATAAACATGTCCGCTTCATCAATCATAAGAAACCAATTGCACTTTCCTCAAGAAGTGCGGCTGTTTATGCGTTTATTTGGTAACAAATTGTCCTAATTTTTATCCGGCGGTAATTTACCGAATATTTATATGGATTGCTGCGGCGGTGCATCTAAAAACATTTTATTCAATACGCATGCGTGACAAGTAAGGCTTCATGTCTTACTATAAGTCCTTAACACTTCGACCACGGCAGTTTTGATCGTTGTGAAGTTAAAATTTCAAGTTAATTTCACTTTCCTGTGTTATTCTTTGTTTGTACAGCAAAACCAATGACACAGTTCGATTCACAGACCCTCAATTAGTAAAGATGAGTCATAATAAACACAAATTTGAACAACAAGCTCATGTAACAACGAATTCAAAAGTGTTTTGATCGGGTTTGAAGTTAAAATTTGGAGTTAATTTCACTTTCCTGTGATATGCTTTGTTTGTACAGCAAAACCAATGACACAGTTCGATTCGCAGACCCTCAATTAGTAAAGATGAGTCATAATAAACACAAATTTGATTAACAAACTCATGTAACAGCGAATTCAAAAGTGTTTTGATCGGGTTTGAAGTTAAAATGTGATGTTAATTTCACTTTCCTGTGATATGCTTTGTTTGTACAGCTAAACCAATGTTACAGTTCGATTTGCAGACCCTCAATTAGTAAAGATGAGTCATAATAAACACAAATTTGATTAACAAACTCATGTAACAACGAATTCAAAAGTGTTTTGATCGGGTTTGAAGTTAAAATGTGATGTTAATTTCACTTTCCTGTGATATGCTTTGTTTGTACAGCTAAACCAATGTTACAGTTCGATTTGCAGACCCTCAATTAGTAAAGATGAGTCATAATAAACACAAATTTGACAAATTTTGTTTTCTGTCTGTCAGAAAGATCCCAATTCAAACTTCAAATGAAAATTACTTTTATTTTATTTAATTAAAATATATTTTTGTTTAAAAAATGTTTGCACAGTTTACTCTCGTTAGGGTTTTAATTGCTGTTAATTTTGTTACGTTTGACAGAAATTTGTTAAAATCGGTAGACAAATTCAAATCTTTGCGTTCCTCGTAAAAAATTGATTGTGGGAATGCTTTGCACACTATGTATCGCTCCATAATTTGGCTTTACATCAGCATACACACTTTCAACGTCACGATTCGTCAACACATGAACGTTAGCAATTTTCTTTGATAGAGTAGTTGAAGATTTTTTCGGGAATGAAATACACAAACTGTCCGAATAGTTTCTCCATGTAAATTGACTCCCCAAATCATTGAACACAAGTGCAAATCCGTCCGAACTGATAAATTTATTTTATTTATTTATTTATTGCATGTAAAATTTGTAAAAAAATAAAACAAACCTCATGCGGGTTGTCGTTTATAATACAATTGAGAGACTAAATTGAGAGCTGATAAACACATTTCGCTCATCATGTGAACTATTCAAAGAATACTTACATACTAGACTTCCTTCTTCACAAGAAAAGTCCTCAATCAAGTTTGAAGATGAAAAACACAAAATTTAAACTTTGACCTTTTCCTTCAATAGTCTGTGCATGCATGTAACAGCTGCAACAGAAACTATTACTCGAATCAAGTTTGAACTTCAAACTTTGAAGCCAACTTTGTAAACTTGACCTTGTAAATAGACAATTTTCGTACAACAAATCGCAAATGTGTCTTCATTCAGCCTGTATGACTCATTAATGATGCATTTATGATAAAGGTAATAAAAAGCGACTTCGTATCCAACAAGAAATTTATCAACAGAACAGTTGACATTGAAGCCACTGCAATAAAATTATAGATTGCATATTCAAAGTGCAAAAATGATTACATTTTCTCATTAAGTAGCGCGCAAAGTCAAAAGTAAAAGACAACAAACAAGGTTGCATCCAAACAGGTTGATGAACTTTAACCTTTACACCAGTAGTGCGGAGACTTTTAGCTGAAAAGTCCACCCTACTACTTTGGTAGTGCAAAAAATAGTGGACCTTTAAAGGCAAAAAGTGGACCGAGGTCCACGGTCACCGCACCCATGCTTTACACACTCTAACACTACCCTACATTGCTTCGATTGCGATTCCAGTCTTGTTCGCATGCAACATCAACAAAATAAAACTTGATTTAGATTTAACGAAATAGGAAGTAAATGTACGACTAAATTGCAGTATTTAGTCAAATGTCAATGTCCAAGCAAAAGTCATTTCACATTTTGAAATCGCGATCGTGGGCAAAAGATCTTCAAAATTTTCGAATCGAAAATGTTCATCAAACTACATTATTTTCTATATTTGATTGTGCTGTTGAATTTGACATTTTTAACAAATTGTGCTAGACGACGGATCGAACTGAAGCTAACCCTCAAAGAGACAAACATTCTACAAGTGGGCAAAACACGAATCTACGTACAGGAAAATGGTCACGAATTTGGGGTGGCAAATTTCTTCTCCTTTGGAAACTGGCTCAATTTTACACTGCGTGATGTGAACGACGAAAAACGGAGATTGGAAGTTGTGGCACGCAAACCTAAACTGAACGTCATTTTAAACATACTTTCTAAGCGTAAAGTTGCCGAACCCAGTGGAGATGTCTACTTTCAGAAGGAACTGTCCTACCGAGGCGTGACCTCAGCCTTTTCACTCTCAACTGATAGATCGAGTACTGTCGAGTTGTGTTGGAAATTGGAAAATGAGTACACAAGTTGGTTCAGCTTTTACGGTACATCTCTACTCGATTCTGCACCGAATCTCGTGTTTCTCAGCTCGAGTGGATTTGCACTTGGATTCGAGAATGTTCGTCAATTGAACTGGAAAACAGATAATTCTTCACGAATGTGTGTTTTTGCGCCCAAGGACAGTGTACTCAAGGCTTACGTTATCGCGGCACGTGACATCAACACTGCTCACGATGCTATCAAACTTTTCCCATTTAATGGAGCCTTACCCATAACGCTCAATTATCCAAATTATCTTGCTCGCCTTAGTGTCGAAAATGATCAGATTCGTAGAGAAGTCTTCAGTGAACCAATTTGGGAGTACAGTCCGAATGAGCTCGAATTTTCAATTAAAAATATGAACAAATTTATGCTGAACATTACAGAATATTTTTCTATAGAATCTAATAAGACTTTGATTCATTTTGGTTCGAAATATCAAACTGAGGATGGGCGCTTTGTGGCTCTTCCTATGGATCCGGCAATATTTCATCGAGAATTTTATCGAGATGATAGTTCAGTTCAAATGTCGTGGCCTGTTTCACATTACATTTCAAATTCTTCAGCAGTTTTTAAAGAATTGAATGATATGTTAGTTAGAGATTTAGATGGTCACGTGATGGTTGATAAAGTTGGAGCTGGACGACTCAATTTGGATCGAACTGATGTTGCAAGTTGGTTTGGCGGTAAGTTGAGTACAATTTCTAATGAAACCGGACTCGATTCGTTTCTCCTTGAAGCGGGAAGATTTGGATCGTTTGACGCGGATTTGATTTTGCCAAAATTGTCAAATTATTCAGCCACAACCAAAATCACGCCATATTTCGATGGAAAGCGTCAGAACTTGAATTTCTCTCGAAAATATCCATTGTTTTTCCAAATCGATCAACGAGTGGACTCCAACTTTGAATCAACTCTCCAATCGCTGATTCCCACAGTTTTGTCTTTGAGTTTGTCTGGTCAGGAGTACATTGTGCCAAATCTCGTGTTTGATTCAGATCAGAAGCCATCTCCCGAGTTGTACATTCGATGGATCGAGGCAGTGAGTTTGATGCCAATCATGAAGCTCTCACTACCTCCATGGACTTACGACAATCAAACTGTCAACCAAATTGTGCACAAATTTACTGAATTACATCGAGAGTACTCACCAGTTATAGTTGATTTAGCCAAGAATGTCAACGCTAAATTCATGCAAATCAATCCAATCATTCGACCTTTGTGGTATGTTTTTCCCGACGATTATGCTGCCCTTCACATCAAGGATCAATTCATGCTTGGCAATGACACTCTTGTGGCGCCCGTGTTGCGTGAAGGAGTACGTGAACGTGAGGTCTATCTGCCAAAGGGCGTTTGGGTGGATCAACACGAGAAAAAGTTCCTCGGACTCAAGTGGTACAAGGTGCAAGTGCCGCTCGATGAATTGGCTTACTTTGAACTCTTTGAACCGTCCGTTCATTCTGAAATTGTATTACAACATTATTAATTTATTTATTTGTTCAATTTATTTATTTATTCAATTTATTTCCGATTTTAC
The DNA here is from genome assembly GCA_023373905.1 of Rhizoglyphus robini. Lineage (NCBI taxonomy): Eukaryota > Metazoa > Arthropoda > Arachnida > Sarcoptiformes > Acaridae > Rhizoglyphus > Rhizoglyphus robini. Next base: position 296,708 of record JAKIJQ010000129.1, on the reverse strand, counting down.
TTCCAAAAATTCTAAATTGCATGGATCTGTATTTAAAGTTTAATGTGAACAGTAAAAATGAAACTTTAAATAGCTGAATTAACACTTCACTTGGGTTTGCTTCCGACAAACACTTGAAACATGAGACCAGAATGGCGAGTGGTGAGCTCCTGCCATTCGTCAAACTTGAATTCAGCCGAGTGGCGACTGATGTAGTCGAGGCACTTTGACTTCAAGTCCTCCAGTGAGTACTGCTCAGCAAGTTGAAAAGTCTTGGCAGCTGACGAGACGGACAGTGACTGTGACAGGTGCAGTTCACAGTGGGACTTGAGTGATTCGATTTGATACTAAAAAGGGATAAATTGATGATGATTATTTTATATAATCTAAATAAGATATATAATAACAAATACCTTGTCGGAAGCAGCGTATAACTCGTATACGTGTTCATCCAAACCTTCAACTTTGCCCGTGTAAATAAATTTAATAAAATTCTCAGCCGCTCCCGAACTCATAGCTTCAATCACCACTCGGTTACGCTTCGATTCCTCCAAATCCTCAAACATTTTCTTAAAAACCACCGAACGAGTAGACAAAATCAACTTGTGAGCCTTGAACTCACGCCCACCAACTGCCAGTACGACATCACTCAACTCGCCACTGTCCAGCAGAGATTGGTTGTCACGAGACAACGAATTCAGATTGTCGAGGCAACGTTGATCGTTGCTAAATTCGAAAATCTAATATTCCGTAAAATATTAGATTACAAACAAAGGTACAAAATAATAAATCTAAACCTACCTCACAATAGATGGTAAGTGTTCCATTCGGCAACAGACCATTCTGTGCATTAGTCAACTGATCAAGCTTTAAAACATAATCGAAACTTTCAGCTCGTCCTTCTAAATTCAAAAATATATAGATTAAAATAAAGACTTAATAGAATTACAATACCTTGAGATTTCCACTTTTGACCATTTTGGTCAATCGCCGAAATTCGGTAGTAAAACGGCGGAATATTGTCCGTTTCCGTAGAAAAAGATATCACAACATCATCACCAGACTCACAAAGAGTGAGATCCAGGAAGAAATCACCAAAAGAAAGGCTCGTTACGGGTGAGCTCAGTTTGGCGCAGCCAATTTGGCGAAGTATTTTCGAGGAACTTTTCGATAACCCAAGTAAAGGTGACCGGTTTGGCGGTGAAAGGGTCCAAAAGATCCATATTTTGGGGCACAGAAAGTGGAGACAAAAGTAATAGTCCAAAGTTGTACACACGAATTTCGAAATAGAAGCCGAGAGTGAGTCAACTTGTTGTGTTGTGACTGTGAGCAGCGAGAGACCTAGAAATCTGCTGAGTTCATTTTCTAAAACTAAAAGACGCCTAATTGACACAATGCAAGTACCACTTTTACACGGTGTGGAACTTTGAGCAGTACAACTTTGAGTATTGAGAATTGTAATCACAAAGAATCGCAATCAGTTCGACTAGAATTTCTATTTATTTATAATCACTTGAACCACTTATTGGAAGGATATTTCTACTGAAAGATTTCAAATCCATGGAAATTTCTACCATAGGAATAGAGTTTGACTAGATAACCATTGTATTTATATTTAATGCATTCTGTGCATTGTTTTTGCTTATTTGTTGGCTTGTTTGCATCGGACCTTGTTTATTGCATTCACCGAGAATTGTAAATTAAATATAAAAGTTAATAAACTTTTCAATATCTCTAAACTTTGACCTTCAACTAACGACCTTTCACTCTAAACGAGATTTCGATTCAATTTAGGAACGAATTTAAAGTTCAGTATACGATTATATCAATTGTAGATTAGCATTTTGGCTCAATTTGGCTAAACTTTAAACTGTAGTTCATGCAAAACATGGTAGTTTCCGTAAACTATTTGGCTTTTGAAATGATAGACAGATTACATTTTACTTTACTTTAGTTACAGAGAGAAGTTCAATGTACAAACTATGCTATTAGGTCAAAGATCAGTAAGAAACATGTACAAATCAATTTTGTGTTGACGTGAACTTGAACATATAAGCTTCCTAGTTGAAGAAAACTTTACTACTAAATTTGTGTGCATATAAAATCAATTTGAAAAACTGAATGTCTCATTGCTCCTCAGGAAATCGTATTAAATGAAAAAAAACATGTCAAATTTTATCAAACTTTGTGCTTTACTTTTAAGTGTGATTTTACCTGCACAATTAGCCAACATTAGTTCAACATCAACGAATGAGTCTTCATCAATCAACCAAAAATCCAACAGCAACATTCTACAAGTGAATCAAACTAGTCAAATTCTAGTGAGTGAAAATGGACACGATTTTGCAGTGAAAAATGAATTTACCAAAAAGATGCTCAATTTTACTGTGCACGATTTTTCCGATTCAAACAGACCGATTTCAATGTCAATTTGCACAAGAAAATCAAGAGAATCAAGAGAAGTTGATGATTATGATGAAGAAAAAGATGACAAAGCAGATGAGAATGTTGAAAAAACGGAAAAAGAATTATCATGCATGTGGCGCAACGGAAGCCTCATCGAAGGTGACGTTGTATTGGAAATTGTGGAATTTACGAATGAGTCTACATTTATCTCAATCAATTGGAATGCGAGTGCATTTGAGTTGTGCTGGAATGCCCCAAATTTAGCATCAAATTTAACACTCAAATCGACTCACTTCAACTTGATCACAGTGACAAACGAAAATATGTTTCTCAATGGAGACGGGTTTGCATTGTTTTCCGACTTTTTCACAATGGAACCCGATGACATGTCCCCTTTTCGTTGGTATCGTAAAAATGTGAACAAAATGTGCATTGTGGATTCATTAAAGGCCACCAAAAAATCAAATGAACGTCATGAAATTTACCTTCTCACAGATCGAAACATTCAAACAGTCTACTCTTGGATAAGAACAGAATTTTCTTTTTCTAATAGCTTTCCATTTTTTGTTGGAATTGACCCAAATCAAAAGAATCTTTTCAGTGAACCAATTTGGAGCTATCCGAATAAGCTCAACTCTTCGACAATACAAAATTTACACAAATTCATAGCGAACATTACAAATTTGATCTCGCCAAACAAAATGCTGATTGATTTAGATGTGAAATGGCAAAGTGGAGATGGCAATTTTGTTTTGCCAATGGGTCCAAACGAGTTTCACGATCAATATAATCGTGGGGCCAATTCGACTCAATTTACATTACCGGTTTCACATTTTTATACTGGGCCATTTGAAAATGGGTGGCAATTTGGACCATCCTTGAACTGCACACATATCCGAATGCTAGAAAGTCAGAATGCAGTTGATGAAGGCATGGCTATGATGCTAAATTGTTCCAATCGAGGAGAGCAATCTAGACTAAGAAGGTGGTTAGATGTAACGTTCGAGAAACTTTGTCGTACAGAGGGAATTGATTCGTTTCGCTTTGAAGGTCCCAAACTTGATGAAGATCTGATTTTACAAACAACCTTTTCGAATTCATCATCTACTCAAATCAGCTCGTATTATGATAGAAAGTGTGGCACTTTATTCGAGTGGAGATTTCCAACATTCTACCAAGTTGATCAACGAGTAGATTCCAAATTTGAGTTGACGCTCCAATCATTGATTCCGACAGTTTTATCACTTAGTCTGTCTGGTGCACAGTACATTGTGCCAAATCTCGTGTTTGACCACGACCATCAGAAACCATCTGTCGAGTTGTACATTCGATGGATCGAAGCAGTGAGTTTGATGCCAATCATGAAGCTCTCACTACCTCCATGGACGTATCACAATCAAACTGTCAACCAAATTGTGCACAAATTCACTGAACTTCACCGCAAAAATTCAATACTTTCATATGATCCTGAGTTAATACAGGAAGATTATTATCTTGTGGGATATAATAGTTGGCCTGAAAAGAAACCATTCATGCGACCACTTTGGTTAACTTTCCCCGACGATCCACAAACAATTTCCATCTCGGATCAATTCATGCTCGGCAACTCGACTCTGGTTGCACCAGTGTTGCGTGAAGGTCAACGTTCCCGTTCTGTGTACCTGCCCGCAGGCATTTGGTCGGATCAACACTTGAATGTTTTTAAAGGACCGAATAGGTTTTCGGTGAAAATTCCGCTTGACGAGTTGGCCTACTTTAAGTTATCCAAATCTGAAGTAGAATCAATATGAATTTGCAAACTAAAATGTGATCTTTAATAAATAAACTTTTCAATGTGTCTAAACTTTGCCCTTTGACTTAAACATTTCACTCAAAATTAGATTTCTCTATTTACGAACGTATTCAATGTTCTGTGTACAATTTGTCATAAGTCAAAGTTTAGCACAAATTTAAAAGTAGAGATGCCAAAAGTTGTTTTTCTTGTTATCGTATAAAATAAACTTGAACTTTGACAATTTAATCTAATCTGTAGTTCAATGTACGAATTAATACTATTTGATCGAAGAAACATGTACAAATCAACTTTGTGTGTAAACTTGAACATAAACATTCCTAGTTGATGAAAGCTTTACGTAGAGTTTCGTATATAAAGTCAAATAGTAGACTGATCGTTAGTCTCTTTTCTCTTCATAAAATCGCCTTGAAATATGTCAAAATGTTCATCAAACTTTGTGCTTTACTTTTAGTTGTGAATTTGTTCACACAATTAGCCAACATTAATGCTACATCAACTAATGAGTCTTCATCGATCAACAAAGAGCCCAACATCATCAGCAACATTTTTAAGGTGAACCAAACAGGAATTATAGTGAGTGAAAATGGACACAAATTTGCAGTGAAAAATGAATTCACCGAAAAGATGCTCAATTTTACTGTGCACGATTTGGTCGATGCAAACAGACCAATTTCAATGTCAATTTGCGCACGAAAATCAAGAAAAGCAAGAGAAAAAACGGAAAAAGAATTATCGTGCATGTGGCGCAACGGAAGCCTCATCGAAGGTGACGTTCTATTCGAAATTGTACAACAATTCAACCAGTCTATGGGGATCACAATCAATTGGAATCCCAGTGAACTTGAGTTGTGCTGGAATGCCCCAAATTTCGCATCAAATTCTGCACTCAAATCGGCTCACTTCAACTTGATCACAAAGACAAATAGACTTATGTTTCTGAATGGGGACGGTTTTGTACTGATGGAAGGCGAGTCGAATGACCAATTTCGTCTGTATCGTAAGAATGTGGACAAAATGTGTCTAGTGGAAGCATCTAACAACAAGACAATTCTTAATAAACGAAATGAAATTTACATTTTCACCGATCGAAACATTTACAAATTCTATTCTCTGATTAGGCAAGAAACTTCTTGGGCGGAATACTTCCCGGATTTTATTGAATCTTCTGAAATGAACCCAAGTCAAAAGAATCTATTCAGTGAACCAATTTGGAGCTATCCGAATGTGGTCAATTCTTCGACAATTCAAAATTTGCATAAATTCATGTCGAACATTACGGATTTTATATCGTCCAACAAAACTTTGATAGATTTGGCTGTGAAATGGCAAAGTGAAGATGGCAATTTTGCTTTGCCAATATATCCAAAAGAGTTTCACGAACAATTTAAGCCCACCCAATTCACATTGCCAATTTCACATTTCTTTACGGGTAAAATGGAATCGCAAATGAAACCAGCATTAAACTACACATTTGTCCACATGATGCTGATGGCTGAGAGTCCTGAACAAGGGATGGTGATGCTCAATGATTCCAAATATATGCAGGAAAGTAATCTAAAACAATGGTTCAAAGAAAAAGTGAAGAAACTTTGTCGTGCAGCGGGAATTGATTCGCTTCGCTTTGAAGGTCCAAAGTATGATCAAGATTTGATCCTACAGACTTCTTTTTCAAATTCATCATCCACTCAAATCAGTTCGTATTTTGATGGAAAGTGTGGCGATTTTGACAATATATTCAATTTGATATTTCAAACTGTCTACCAAATTGATCAACGAGTGGATTCAGTTTCTAATTTCGAATCAACCCTACAATCGTTGATTCCAACAGTTTTATCACTTAGCCTGTCTGGTATTCAATTTATTGTGCCTAATCTCGTGTTTGACCCTCAGCACAAGCCATCGGCCGAGTTGTACATTCGATGGATCGAAGCAGTGAGTTTGATGCCAATCATGAAGCTCTCACTACCTCCATGGACGTATCACAATCAAACTGTCAATCAAATTGTGCGCAAATTCATTGAACTCCACCGCAACAATTCAATACTTTCATATGATCCCGAGTTAATAAGCGAAAATTATGAAAAGGAGGATAGTTGGCCTGAAACAAAACCAATCATGCGACCACTTTGGGTTACTTTCCCCAACGATCCACAAACCGCCCACATCACGGATCAATTCATGCTCGGCAACTCGACTCTGGTTGCACCAGTGTTGCGTGAAGGTCAACGTTCACGTTCTGTGTACCTGCCCAAGGGCATTTGGTCGGATCAACACGAGGAAGCGTTCGAAGGACCGAGTTGGTTCACAGTGCAAGTTCCGCTCGATCAGTTGGCCTACTTTAAACTGTCGGATTCGGATATTGGAGCGGAGTTGAATTCAATTTGAATTTTCAGACTCAGAGATTATCAATTTTTAATAAATCAAACACAACTTTAACTCATAGTGTAAACAGGAAAAATGTGCAACTACTATTTAAAAATATTTAATTTTTGAAAACATCTTTAAATTTTATTATCAAAAGAATTTGTAGTGTTTCACCAAATTGTTGGCTTCTTACTCCGCAAAACCCGTGTATGAACTCTCGTACAGAGAGGACAACGTTGTTCATCGTTCTCCCGAAACCATTTCTCAATACAGTCATGACAGAATACGTGTCTGCACGGCTCCAAAACTGAGAAAGCTTTTGTCTTTTTCGTTCTCTGTTCAATTGATTCGAGGCAAACTGGGCAGTTCACGTGAAATTTGTTTCGATGCTCCACTTCTTGGGGTAGAAGAGCAAAATTTTCTGGGATAGCAATTGCAGGAGCGGCGTTTTCAGGAGCATCTTCTTCGGGTTCAGGCTCTTCGGGAGCAAAATTGTCGATTGGCCAGAAATCTAGAAGATGGAAACCATGGTTGTTTTGAAAATATTTATCAAATAATTTCAGTAAAGCCAACAGTAACATGAATGTGGCTAAAGCAATAGACATTCCAAGAATCACCAGTGCTTTACGTTCATCATGTTCGCGAGCCATTTTGTTGTTATTGCGTTGAAATTATTTTGAGCTTTGAGCTTGAGCACTAACACTGCCGTGTTTTTTTTCAAAAGGCTTGTCTATAGAGTAGATTCGTATATAGCGTTGTAATTTAAAATATGCTAGAACCCGCTTTTTGTGCAGTTTCACAAGAAAACACATAATCGATGTTTACAATCGATGTTGTGAGCCGTTTTAGAAACTTTCAGACTTTTGGATTCATGAAAGCTACAGAAATCTTTGTCTCATTCCCATTTGCAATATAACTTCAAAAATAAAACTTTCTATAGATACTCTAAATGAAAGTTTTTCTTAAAACAAACTCATGTATGAGTTTTTTACGAATGAATACACATTTTGTAGACATTTTCTGTTTACGAATATGATACAATTGGATACTTTCTGTAGAATGTTTTAGAATTCTCCAATTTTCATTCAACAAATGTAATAGATCGAATGTAATTTAGCCCAATTGGCCAAGTCGATCACGGCAAGTACGTCATTTTAGCCCACGCCATTTTAACAGCTCACAGGCCGAGTATGTACGCTGCATTTGTTTTGTTAGGTGAATCGTGCTACAACTTGGCGCTTTGCACACTTTGCAAGTAGTCTCGTTCTAATACACGGAGTGAAGCCAAAAGAAGACAGAGAGGGAGAGTGTGATTGCGTTTAGATGTGTAGTACTTACATGACGACATAGATGCCTTCCACTGTGCATGCACTTGTGTTGGCTCAAGCTGACTGCATACTTTGTTATACTGCTACTCACTGCAACATAAACCTCTCTCTCTAAATGTGTTTGCCTTTGTGTTTGCTCGCTTAGCTTCCATTTGCTTCACTTGATTGTAAACTCGTTAAATCTTCATCAACTCCAACGATTGCATAGCTTTGTTGTTCTTTTCAATTGTGAATTGTATCATTTAACTATTAAACCACAAAGTCCTATTGAATCACCATCTCAATTTTCCTACAAAGGTATATTTCAATGTTTTGAAGTTTATGTTGTTGTAGTTTGATGTTGATGTGAAGTGAGTGAACTTACTTTTGGCTCTTTATTCGGATTCAACTGGACAGAATTTGATAAAATTTGGTAAGAATGTCGATTTCACTCCCTGTAACATGATAGGCAATGCTCCAGGACAAAATGTCAAGTGAATCTCGATGAATTCAATTAGGATTCTTCTACATTTTGCCATATGATTGTGCCTACAACAACTGTGAGGAGTCCTGTGAGGACTTAAAACAATGGAATGCCAAAATACATGTTTGTCATTGCATTGTATTGCATTGCAAATTTTGCTCATGAATCATTCTAGAAATGGTCAAATACTTATAATTTGTCTTCTGAAAGTTTTAGAAAAAGACATTTTTTAAATTAAAAAATCGTTTCATTTCAAGTCCAAATTATTAATCTTATCTTTCGATTTCAGATAATCTTTCACAATGACTTATTCAAGAAAGAGACAAAAAACTCGTAATTACAACGGCGATCATCGTGATCACCAATCACAATTTGATCATTCACTAGTTGGTGAAACGCTGAATTTAGGCACGAAAAATGTAGCTCAAATTGCTTTCGTCCTTGCAAACGGAACCGCAGAGGTGAAAGATCTACTTCTAAACGAGTGTAACATCATCTACGAGTGTCGTCAGTGTAGAAATTTGTTTCGAAGTTTCGCCAACTTGATTACACACAAAAGAGCCTACTGTAAAGGTCATCAGTGTGAGCAAATGCTGTTGTACGATTCGAGTTGGTATGTTCCCGAAAAGGAGAAGATGAAGACTGAAGATGATGAAAAAGTCCCAGAAATTGAAGTCAGCAATGTCAAAAATGAGTCCACTCGTCAACAAACAATTTCGATTACAACTGAAACAGACAACAAAACAACTTTTGAAACTAAAACGCAAATCACTTCATTCAATTGTGAATTCACTACAAAAAGATGCTCAAAATGGTCTGCAAAATGATCTTCATAATGATCTTCATAATGATTTAGTGACGACAAAAGAAATTGGCACTTCACAATTGAACACTGAAACTTCAAATCAAAGTTCGTCAGGTAAAACTATTTTGCTCACAAAGAAATGCTCCACTGAAGAAGATATTATAAATCCATCGATCCTAAAAGTATCCTCACCAAGTGATCATAAAGAAGTAGAAAATTTGAAGGATTCTTTACATCAAGTCAATGATAATTCATCATCTGAAACAACAGCAACATCCGTGACCCCTACTCCAATACGAAAAAACAAACCCAAACCGAACCTGATTCGGAAACGTGAATCAATGCCTAATGTTGTTCAAAAAAATCATTGTCCTGTACAAATTTGCACTAAAAAGCGATACAAACCAGACATCAAATCAAATGGTAACGATGCTCATGAACGGCCCATCAGCCTTCAATCATGCATTCCAATAGAAGTGATTACAATCGACTAGGAAAATGGTGCTTCTGATGTAATCTATCTCTATAGCTAATATTCCCATTGTTCTTAAAATATTTAAAAATTATTACATTTTTGATAAAATAAAGTTTTTAAAAACGTTATATTCTGCAATTCTGTTTAATAAATCAATACACATTTGAAATACTGTGAATTTTCCTGTGAATTTCATAGATTTAATCAAAATTCTATTTTAAACTTTGAATCCAGCTTTCACCATTTTTTGTCCAAAACCATCCTCTCCCCTCTCCAACAGTTCCACTCCATCATTGTCGAAGCCACGTGCCGCATGAACATACACCACTTGAACTCGTAGTGTAGACAGGAAAAATGTGTAACTATCGACAAAAAAATATTACATTGCATTTATGAACAACCCCTCGTTTCAAAAGTACACATACCCAGCCATCATTGCTGCTGCTAAAATTGCGATAAATCCAATTATTAGAACCAGTGTCATTGTGAGACTACTTTCAATGGTAGTCGAACAGTAGAATGACTGTCGATGATAGTCTGAGCACATTAGTTTCGACTTTGGGTGTGACTCGGTGGCTTCGAGCACTTGTTCCGCAGCATCTGCGTCATACTCGTTGCAAGCCTTGAATGAATAGTGAGCCAGGGACTCGACTGCCTCAATGACGCACTCGTGATAGGACCACAGGTTGCAACAGCCTACTTTCAACTCTTCGGTTGTGCCTTTCAGGGCTAGAGTGTACTTGGACTCGAGTTCATAGTTCTTGTAACAACTGTCGATCATGGGAGCAAGGAGTTTTGAACAGTTGGACCGGACATTTTTCAGTACAAATTGTGCTTTGAAGGGCAGTAGCTCGTTGAGGAATATGTCTAGTGGAGTTTGTGCACGAGCTTCACGATCCAATGGTGATTCAGCTTTCACAATTGAAGAATTCAAGAATACAAAACAAAGTAAAACGATGAATTTCAACATTTTGAAACACATTTTTTGAAACAATACAAAGTGAACACAGCACCTCTTGTAATGAAAGGTATGACATATGACAAATGTCTCATGCTTTGTGGTATTGCACACTTAACTCAATTGCCTTAACGCACATTTTGATTGATATGGTAACTTAGGTAACGACAGAAAATATCTTTGTTGTCTTGGTTGCATCATAAAAGACAAGTGATTCATTAGATAACAATGTTTGGTTGCATGCAACAGCAAAATGTGTCGAGTGTCTTGTGACACGGATAATGGACGGAAATCCTGGTAAGACGAACGCATATATTTAACTTACCTTCTATACGATTTAATTCGAGATTTAAAATTATGTTTTACTATAATTTTGGATGATTGAATCTACAGAATAAAATATCTTTAATAATAATCATGTCTTTTATGATTATGGAGGAATTTGATTAATCCAAGTGAATAAAAAAATTGTTAAATGTGAATTTGATTTTGTAGTTTACTGTAAAATTTTCCCAAAGATATTAGTGATTAGTTAGGTACACACAAAAATGAATAAGATCTTGTATAGAACACAAACATTATATATAGCCTTTGATGTATTTACCAAACAAACATGACGTTCGCATTTTATCACCCAAACAGTGAACATGGTACACTTGAAACGATTAACGATACTGACCATTGGTCAGTTATCAAACCACCATCAAATCACGTGAACACCAACATTTTGCCACTTTTTTGACCAAATATCTCAAAGTTTCTTATTTGCCTAAAACAGTAAAACACACTTTGACGGTCTTTGAAGTGATTTGCTAGTGATTTCAATCGAATCAAATTTTAGCTACTCTTGCATGTACGTAAGCATATGCGTGCGTTTTCAATGATTAGACCGAACCTTAAAATCATATAAGGACATAAACCAATTTGGGATTTCGATCACAGTTGAGCAGATATTTTACTTTCTTATTTCGAAATTTTTTTTAATGTTTTTTCTGAAATTCAAAAGTAAAAAATGAAACTTGACAGACTTGTCGGTTCTGTAGTATGTTTGATACTATTTTTTATCTGTTCAACAGCGTTTGCTAATAACAAGCACAACGAAATTGCATCCAAATTGATGCAAACTCAAAATTGTTCTTGTAAGTTCTAATTCAAATTCAAATGTTTTTTACCGCAAAATTAATTCATTTTTTTTGTTCCATAGTCGACATCAATCGTCATAATGTTTCGTATGATAATGTCGAAGCACTCCGTGCCCAACAACTCAAAACCATTCGAATTGTTCGAGATATTACCCATAAAAGTATGACCAAACTGTTTCAAGAGAGCCGAAACTTTGAATCGCTACTTTTGACTTTGAGATCTGGCATTCGATTTGGCGGAGGTTTCTACTCGCCTGATGAGGACATTCAACTTGGAACTGGACGGCTCAATTACCGCAAAAGCGTTCACTCCACTGGTGATGTGTTGGCACGATTTGGGCATGCGATCAACAAAATGGCCGAGGAATTGGATCAAAAGTTGACGCTTTCAAATGTTGAACTCAAGGATTCGATCGATTCGCTTTTTGGAATGTTTCGACAGGAGTTGCCAATTGACGCCGCTGATTATATGCAGGCTGGCTTCAAGTTTTGTCCAACCAAGCAACGTATTGAACTGAGGCTTAATAGTCAACGTAAATTGTTTCAAGATTCAATTGAACAGTTGAAACGTCTTGCGGATGGTTTGATTGGACTGGCCAACCAGTGGGAGGCACAACTTGTGGAACAAAAGCAAAACTGTGAACGCTACCTGAGGAATACTTTTGATGCTCCAGTGGTGAAGATTAACAATACTCCTTCCATGGATTCATTGGCACTTGATCTTGAAGAATTTGGTGAAAAGTCACTGGTTAATTATAGAAAAATGAACAATTCAATCCACTTCAATCAATTTCCGAACCAAATCGTAAAATTTTCCAAATTATCAAAATCTACTGAAAAGTTGGATCAATACGCGAAAATGCTCAACTACATGTCATCCGGTACACTTGACATGTTGCACAGCTTGAAATCATCCTTGTCCAAACCAGCTTTGATTTATGATCTGGAAGGCTGCTTTGCATATGTGAAAAAAGTGAAGAACCTTCTCAACGAACTACTCGAACAACATTTGAGGCAACTTGAAGTGCAATTGGCCAACATTGTTGCTATATCATTTGATAAAATCAGAAATTCTGAAACTCAATCCAACACAACCTACAATTCTACAGATGATTTCCAACTTTTACTCATTGCAAATGTACTCGAGACATTGATTGGCTCGGACTATGTGCTGCAGCAATACGATTCTGTGGTTGTGGCGCTGAAGCAACTCGTCTTCCCGTATGCTCACCTTTACCTGAACGATCCCTATACTCAGATGTATACTTTCGACCGAAACACCACTGACATTGAGTACTTGGTGAACCAGGCTGTTTTTTTACTGGACAAGATGAGTTCGAGACTAATCAAAAATGAAGTTTCAATTACGAAATATGATTCATACACATTTAGCCGTGAGTTTAACAGTGACGATCCGTGCATCAATGCGCCATTCTACGTTTGGTCTGGAAATGCATTTACAAAATTGCTATCCGGCGAGTCGGTGACCCTCAAAGCTGACATTCGGCTCAGTTATCCAGAGATGGACGCAATCAAATTTTTCAACGTGCAATTCAATTTCAAAGCTAAAAATTCTACTCTTCAACCAGAATTGGACACCCAACTGGAGCAGTTCAAGATCACTGCCACCCACAGGGGCGATTCGTACTTTCGTTACCAGTGCAAGTACTACGTACTCAAGCACGAACCACTAGAGATTGAGTATTCGTTTGCAAAGCAAAGTGAAGAAGATGAAAGTCCAATCGAATGTAATGAAACATTTGACAGATTTCAACTTGGTGACTCTACTCACACCTCGAGTCCATACGCAGTGTGGACGATTCAGTTGGCCAAAATGAATCAAACTTCATCGTTTGACCTGTTGGCAAAGTACAAGGACCAAGTTGTTCTCGAAATGGTTGGAGATGGTCACTATATAAACAATCAACGCGCACTAAAGGAAGACATGTATCTGGAGAAATACTACACCGAGTACTACCCAGATGATGGTGACATTAGTGCGGAAAGTATTGAGCAGCGTAAACAGAGTTTGCAGCTTATGACACGAGAATGTAAAGAATAAATGAATTCAAGTCTTGAATTTCAAGAACATTAATAAATCTTTCAATGTTTAAATTGTGTATCTTTATTTCTTATATTCAGTTTTGAATATTACTACCTAGGATAGAGTTGAAGATGTCATGATCGAACCAGTGGAACCAAAATCAAATAATGGAAGGATCCACTTTAGTACTTTAGTATTTATATTGCCTTGTTCTGTTTTTTAGTCAGAGTTGTACAAATTGAGTGATATCATCAGGAAGTAAATAACCGAGCACCTTCAAGCTGGTACAATTGCTGCTGTTGTTGTCTTCTAGTAGAAGTTCGTTACGAGAATTGTAACCAAAGTACTGATGATCGTACACAGAAGGTGTTGAATCTAATTAATTGTAGAAAATTTTCCACAAAAAAAGCAGATTAGTGAGGTAAACACAAAATGCGAACAAGATTGTAAACTCTGACTACCGCCCTATGCATACTAAATAGACTTTGATGTATTTGCCAACAAACATGACGTTCATATTTGGGCAAACAAACTTAAGTTAACACAGGACACTAGATACTGACCATTGGCCAGTTACCAAAGCACCAGCTCAACTCAAATCCCAAAGTAGTAAACACTCATTGACGCATTGGAGTGGTTGATGATTTCACTAGTGATTTGATGATATCAAACCGCTCTCACTTAGCTTTTTATTGCTTGAAAGCGTTTCATGTGATCAGACCAAAACGAAAATCATATAAAACTGCATCGACCTACTTGTGATTTATAATTCACAGCTTTGCAGAGATTGACAAAATTTTGTCTTTCTATTTTGTAATTTCTTTTTGCACTCAACTGAAACTCAAATCCAAAGATGAAACCAATCGGTTCTGTAGTGCATTTCGCATTACTACTTTTCATTTGCTCAACAACGTTTGGTAGCGAGCTCAACGAAGTAGCATCCAAATTGATGCAAACTCAAAATTGTTCTTGTAAGTTCTCTGTTCAAATTCTGTTTTCTAGTTAACAAACTAACCATTTTTTGCATAGTCAACATCCACAATTATACTTTATCGTACGATAATGTTGAAGCACTCCGAGCCCAACAACTCGAAACCATTCGAAGCGTTCAAGAGATTACCAAGAATAGTGTTGAAAAACTCATTCAACAGAGTCCCAACTTTGAAACGCTACTTTTGACTTTGAGGTCAGGCATTCTATTTGTCGGTGGTCCTTATACGTCGGATGAGGACATTCAACTTGGTACTGGGCCGCTCAACTATCGCAAAAGTATCCAAACCACTGGTGATGTGTTGGCACGATTTGGTCAGGAGCTCAACAAAATGGCAGAAAAGTTTCAGGTCCAGGCAGTTTCGAATGTTCAAATGCCAGATTGGAATGAAATTGTGAATTTGGTTGATTCGCTGGTTCGAATGTTTCGGCGCGAATTGCCAATTGCTTTCACCGTGATGCATGGCTTTGGGCCCAACGCCTTTCAAGATTCAGTTGAACAATTGAAACTCCTTGCTAAAGGTTTGATTAAACTGGCCAACCAATGGGAGGCTCAACTTTTGCGGCAAAAGCAAAGCTGTGAACGCTATTTGCAGGATACTTTCAATACTCCAGGGGTGAAAACACCTTCCAAAGGTCCTTTGGCACTTGAACTTGAGGCATTTGGAGAAAAGTCACTTATTTTGTACGATTCAATTCATTCCAATCAGCCATTTCTGAGCCGAATCGCATCATTTGCCAAATTGCCAAAATCAACTGAAAAGACTGTTCAATACGCGAAAATGCTCAAGTACTTGTCGACCGCAACCCTCGACATGTTGCACAAATTGAAATTATCATCGTCGTCTGCAGAGTCGTCTCGAGCCCCGATCTATGACCAAGAAAGTTTCATGTATTATGTAAAGAAAGTGAAGAACACTCTCAACGCACTACTCAAACGCCACTTGAGTGAACATGACAAACAATTGGCCAACATCATAGCCAAAATGAACCAATCTACTCAATTCAACCGAACCAGTGATGTTCCACAACTTTTGCTAGTAGCAAAAGTGCTCGAATCGCTTATTCATTCAAAATTTGTTCTTCAAAAGTACGATGCTGTAGTTGTGGCATTGAAGCAACTCGTCTTTCCGTATGCTCACCTTTACCTGGCTGATGCTGATTTCAACCGAAACAGTACTGACATTGAGTACTTGGTCAACAGTGCTGTTGAGTCGCTTGACATGATGAGACCGAGAAAATATGCTTCATACACATTTACTCAAGGGTTTCACAGTGACTATCCGTGTGCTCCACCGCCATTCTACGTTTGGTCCAATGCATCAGCGCATGCGCTCTCCAAACTACTATCCGGCGGGTCGGTGAACCTCAAAGCTCACATTCGGCTCAGTGATCCAGAGATGGACGCAATCAAGTTCCGAAAAGTTAGCTTCAATTTCAAAGCTAATAATCCCGCTCTTCAACAAGAACTTGACACAAGTCTAGAATATTTCAGGATCACTGCCAGGCACATGGGCGATTCGTACTATCGTTACCAGGGCAAGTACTACGCGATCAAGCATGAGCCACTGGAGGTTTCGTATTCGTTCAGGAAGGACAGTGATGGAACTCCAACCACAAGAAATGAAATATTCATCAAATTAAAAGAAGAATCCACTTACACGCTGAGTCCATACGCAATGTGGCAGATTCAGTTGCATCCAATGAAACCAGCTATATCCTTCGACTGGCTAGCCGAGTTCAAAGGACAAGTTTATCTCGAGCTGGTTGGACGTGGCCAGTTTGTTGAGAGTCAAAAAGCAGTTGACGATGACGATTTGCATTTGGAAAAGTACTACACCGAGTACTGCCCAGTTGAGGACATTAGTGCGCAAACTGCTGATCATGAGAGTCAACAGAATTTTTACATTATGAAATGCAGAATGAGTCGATAATGGCACAAGAACACACACTAATTCCAAAATAAATTGAAATTCAATTGTTTCTCTGTTTTTATTCAATTTCGAGTAAAAGTTATAAATCAAAAAGCAAATCATTTTGCTTTTTAAAGCTCACTTAGTTGATCAAACAAATTTTGAGAGAGGAGAAAGTAAATTTATTAGTTGCATTTTATCAACTGGTTTTGTGAGTTAAATTTACACTTGAATAAACTTTGACCTTTTTAGTTTACAGACACAGATTACTCTACATTTAAAGTACATTTAAAGTTCAACGTACGTATTATACACGATAGGGTCAGACGACAAGCACAAAAACATGTAGATCAACTTTCTGAAACTTGAACTTGAACACTTTTTAGTATATAAAGTCAAGATTGATTGTCAAAGGAATGTCTCGAGAATGAAAAAAATGTCAAATATCATCAAACTTTGTGTCGTTGTACTAGTATTTAGTGTTGCTTTGTTTAACTTGAGTGCACAACTTGACTATAGTCGCTTACATAAGAAGTTTACATTGTCGAACCATCATGATGGCACCATTCTTCAGTTTGACAAAACACGAATTCAGTTCAGTGATAATAATCATGAGTTTACAGTCGTGAATGGATTCAACAGAAATTTGTTGCTCAATTTTACTGTGCACGATGTCACCAATGAGAGCCGGCCCATTTCAATGTCGCATTGCATTGAGGATGAATGCACAGGCACATACAGTGAGGTATTCCCCAAGGAAGATCTGGCCATATTGAGAAGAGCTATAGATAGATCCGATGAAATGTCTCACTTTGAAATTCACTTCAACTTGACCACTTCGGTAGAGTTGTGCTGGAACTATGACTCAAATTCCAATGGCGCCACATCTTGGTACAACATTGTCGCCTTCAACATACAGGACTACGCCATTTTTGTCAATTCGGACGCTTTTGCGGTGGCGCTCATGTCTAAGAATGATTTTGACTGGAGAAAAGATGCATCCACAAATAGACTGTGTGTACGAGCGCGTGAGCCAACCAGTGAACCAGCATCGCCATGGGGCGAGTATCCAAAGATTAAAATTTTCATGGCTCAAAATATCAAAAATGTTTTTCACTATGCCAGAAGCAAATATAACTTTGCTTTCCACAAGTTGTATTATGGTGATGATTTGATGAATTTCGATGAAGCTTACGATTTTGTAGAAACCATTTGGAGCTATCCAATTGAGCTACTCAATTCATCGTTCTCTTCGGTGAAAAATTTGGACAAATTTCTGTCCAACATTACTGAGTACATCGCGCCCAACAATAAAACGCTTATCCATTTAGACCACGGATTAATTGACGATGAAAATTTTTATTTTCTTGTAAATTCAAGCGAACTTTACAATAAGCACAATTCACTGTTCACATTGCCTTTGACTAATGATTACGAAATGAGGAAAAACCTTTGTCGCACATCAACTGGATTACATTCAGTGCGCTTCGATGAGAACAAATATGATTTGTTTGAAAACGATTTTATAATTTCTTCGACAAATTCTACGACAACTTCCTCAACTCAAATCCGTAGATATAGTTACACAAAATGTAGTATCTTTCCCAAGTCAGAATACTTGTACCAAATCGATCAACGAGTGGATGCCAACTTTGAGTCAACTCTTCAATCGTTGATTCCAACAGTTTTGTTATTAAGTTTGTCTGCTCAAGAGTTTATTGTACCAAATCTCGTGTTTGACGAAGACTATCAAAAACCATCTCCCGAGTTGTACATTCGATGGATCGAAGCGGTGAGTTTGATGCCAATCATGAAGCTCTCACTACCTCCATGGACGTATCACAATCAAACTGTCAACCAAATTGTGCACAAATTCATCAAACTACACAAATATTATCGGAAAATTAAAACTAAAACATATGATTTTACCAACCCAAGTGGAATATTTCCAATCATATATCCACTCTGGAATGCTTATCCAGACGATCCTCAGGCAGTTCACATCAAGGATCAGTTCATGCTTGGAGCGGATGTTCTAGTTGCACCAGTGTTACGTGAAGGTCAACGTGAACGTTCCGTGTACTTCCCCTGGGGCTCGTGGATCAATCAAAATAACGACAAAACTTACCACGGACCTGGCTGGTTTAGTGTACAAGTTCCCCTTGATGAATTGGCGTACTTTAAACTACAAAACTTTGTTCAATTAGGCAAAAATAGAATAATTTTAAATCAGGAGGTTCGAGAAAAAATTTCAGTTCAAAATGAATTCAACGGCAAAGTGTTGAATTTTACAGTGAATGAGAATGATTACTACGCAGAAAAGTGGAAGATTGCAATTTCAAAATGCAAATCTTACAATTGTATTGAACTGGAAGAATCCCTGGGGCTCAAGGGTGAAATCTACTTTGTGAAAGTTGAAAGCACAAGTGCAAATTCATTCAAACTCTACTGGAAGGAAGGAGACGAGTTTTGCTGGAATTTTGATTTGAATTTGACATTTGCATTCAAGTATTATGGAAATTGGAATTTGAATGGCCCACAAAATGAGAGGCGAAATGTGTTTCTAAGTTCGAATGGATTTGCACTCGTGTTCAAAGATTCGAGCAATCTATTTAGTTGGAGAAAGTATTCAGACACTCTGTGTGTTTCATGGCCGAATCCAACTGTTGTATCAAAAATTTGGAGTGTTCATGTTTTCACGAATAGAGACATTGTAAGCGTGTACGAGGATGTAAAGCGACACTATGAAATGACAAATGTTCCAAGAAGTGCTGTAACAAGCAAAGTTTTTGAGAATCCAACATGGAACTATCCGAATGAGCTGAATTTGTCAAACAATTTCACCAAATTTCTTTCCAACATTACAGAATTTATCAAACCCAACATAATTTCGTTACAATTGAATGTAAAGTGGAATCAAGAAAATCTGAATTTTCCAATCAGAAATGAATTTTATCCCGAAAATAATCGATCAATACAATTTTCGTTAAAATTCTCCACAGACAATCGAACCGCAAATTATACGAACCCAGATTACGAACGTAATTTTTGGAATGAAAATAAAAATGATGATGCGGTGCAGATTCTTTCCAATTGGAATTTTGATGAACTTAATTTGACTATGAGAACTTTGTGTCGTACTGGTGCAGTTGAATCGGTTGGCTTTGAGTTGGCGAACTTTACTTTGCTCAAAGATGTCGATTTGATGGCTCAAAAGAAACCTGAATTGTCTGATTTCTTTAAACCTGCTGATATACCTTCTTATTTTACTGTTTTTGAACCTACTTCTTATTTTTTCTTATCTTTTTTGACTTCTTCGTATTTTTCTTACTATTCTTCCACTCAAATCATTGCTTATCAACTGGCAGAATGCCAGACTTTGGATTTGGATCGCTTTGAAATGTCCCTGTTCTACCAAATCGATCAACGAGTGGATTCAAACTTTGAGTCAACCTTCCAAACGTTGATTCCAACAGTTTTGTCACTTAGTCTTTCTGGTGGACAGTTCATTGTACCAAATCTCGTGTTTGACGCAGAGCAGAAACCATCGGCCGAGTTGTACATTCGATGGATCGAAGCAGTGAGTTTGATGCCAATCATGAAAGTACCTATACATCCATGGACGTATCAAAATCAAACTATCAACCAAATTGTGAGCAAATTCACAGAACTACATCGAGAGTATTTACAAGTTATAGTTGATTTAACCAAAAATGTCCAAAACCCAATTATCCGACCGCTCTGGTATGTTTACCCAAATGATCCGCAAACTATTTCCATAAAAGATCAATTCATGCTTGGAAGCAATATTCTGGTAGCACCCGTGTTGTGTGAAGGTCAACGTTCACGTTTGGTGTACCTGCCCTTGGGCACCTGGATCGATCAACACTCGAATGCATTCGAAGGACCGAGTTGGTTCACGGTGAAAGTTCCGTTAGACGAGTTGGCCTACTTTAAACTACAGGAAAAGGACTAATCATAATTATTATAATTATAATAGAATTAGCATAAGAATTTCTTGTGCAAGCATTTCCCTAATTTATTGCGTAAATATCAAATAAATTAATTAATTAATTAATCTAAAAGGAACATTTTATCTATCAGAGTACAGTAGAAATAAAAGCAAATCAAAAGTAGTCAAATATTCTTGGATAGTAACATTAAAATTGGGGTGTGCTACATTCGAAGAAGAATGTCAACATGTCCTCGTTCAATCAAATGTATTTTCAGGTGAACAAAATTTAATTTACTTTTAAAGTACTTCAATGTGTGAACTAGGTCATAGGTCAGCATAAGTTGATAATTCAAAAAAATTATTTAAAACATGAGTCACTGAAGTCAAAGTCAATCGTTCATGTAATATAATATGAATCTTACACTATCATCTTTTTATATTTTTGCCATTTTTGAGCAAATTCCTCAAAATTTCTTATTCCCAAATGCGTGTACGTGTTGACGCTTTGAAGTGGTTGATGATTTGAACGGAATCAAATACTGCTCTCTTAGCTATTGCTCTGGCTTGAAAGCGCTTATATTTGCGTTTTATTTTATCTGGCCAAAACAAAAAATCATATAAAAGCATCGACCCAGTTGTGATTTCTATCACAATTTCGCAGAGATATTGAAACTTTGACTTTCCTATTTTTGTTAAATTTTGTACACATACTCTGAAATCTGAAATCCAAAAAGTATGGAACTTGATAAAACCATAAGTTTTATGGTCCTTTTGGTATTACTTTTCTCATGTTCAACAACATTTGCTTACGAGCACAACGAAATAGCATCCAAATTGATGCAAACTCAAAATTGTTCTTGTAAGTTTTCATTCAAATTCTGTTTTCTATCACAAAAACTAATTCATTTTTTGTTCTTTCACTAGTCGACATCAACCGTTTTAATCTTTCCAATGATAACGTGGACGCACTTCGCAACCAACAACTCGAAACCATTCGAAATGTTCAACAGATTCTCAAGGACAGTGCGGACAAACTGATTCAAGAGAGTCCAAACTTTCAAGCTCTAGTTTTGACTTTGAGGTCTGGAATTCGATTTGGTTCTGCAGTCAGTCGTCCTGAAGATATTCAACTTGGAACTGGGCGGCTCAATTACCGGAAAAGCATCCACTCCACTGGTGATGTGTTGGCACGATTTGGGAATGCGCTCAACAAAATGGCCGAGGATCAATTGTTGGTGGATTCAAATGTTCAGCCAAGTCAAATCATGAATTCCATAGAGTCGCTGATTCGAATGTTTCGGGAGGAATTGCCAATTCCGGCCTCCTTGATGAAAATTGGGTTCATGTTTGGTTCCCCTTTTCCTAAATCGTTTCAAGATTCAATTGAACAGTTGAAACGTCTTGCCGATGGTTTGATTGGACTGGCCAACCAGTGGGAGGCACAACTTGTGCGGCAAAAGCAAATCTGTGAACGTTACCTGCAGGATACTTTTGGTACTCCAATTAACAATACTCGTTCCATCGATACTTCAGCATTTGTGGGTGAACTTGGCGAATTTGTAGAAAAGTCACTTTCTTATTTGAGAAAAACGATGAACGAATCCATCATCTACGAATCCTACGAACTAAT
Organism: Rhizoglyphus robini; assembly: GCA_023373905.1. Taxonomy (NCBI): domain Eukaryota; kingdom Metazoa; phylum Arthropoda; class Arachnida; order Sarcoptiformes; family Acaridae; genus Rhizoglyphus; species Rhizoglyphus robini. Next base: position 274,461 of record JAKIJQ010000129.1, on the reverse strand, counting down.
TAGAAATCAAATCGCAGAATTTGCAAAATCTACAGAAAAGTACCATCAATACGGGAAAATGGCCAAGAACTTGTCTTGGGAATCACTTTACATGTTGAAAAGCTTGAAATCATCGTCTACAAAGCCATCCTCGATCTATGACCACGATAGTTTGTTGGGTTATGTGAAAATCGTGAAGAGCACTCTCAACGGTTTACTCCCACGACCTTCGAGTAAACACGAAGAGAAATTCACCGCCGAGAACTTGATTGCGAAAATCAATTCTGAATTCAACGGAACCGATGATGAAGCACAAATTTTGGCAAAAGTACTCGAATTAGTGATCAAATCGAAATTCGCGCTTAAAGAGTACGATTTAGTAGTTGTGGCACTGAAACAATTCGTCTTCCCGTATGCTCACCTTTACCGGAATGATGCCGATTTCGACAGAAACAGTACTGACATTGAGTACTTGATCAACAGTGCTGTTGAGTCGCTGGACACGATGAGGTCGAGGCTAAATCCAGGCACAATTACGAAATATGTTGCCTACACATTTGATCAAATGTTTGACAGTATCTATCCGTGCGTTCAAGCGCCCTTCTATGTTTGGTTCAATGCATCCGCTCATTCGTTATCCAAACTACTATCCGGCGAGCGGGTGACCCTCAAGGCTGACATTAGGCTCAGTGATCCAAAGATGGACGCAATCAAACTCCGCAATGTTATCTTCAATTTCAAAGCACAAAATCCCGCACTTCAACGAGAACTCGACTCCAAACTATTTTATTTCGAGATCACTGCCGAGCACATGGGTGATTCGTACTATCGTTACCAGGACAAGTATTACATGATCAACCATGAGCCAGTGAAAATTCTGTATTCGTTCGGGATGTTTAGAGGTGAAACTAGAATCTCAAGTAATGACCCATTTGACAGAATGCAAGGAGGGCCCACTCTCACAGCAAGTCCATATTCAGTGTGGACGATTCAGTTGGCCCCACTAAACCGAGCTATATCCTTCGACCGGTTAGCCAAGTTTAAAGGACAAGTTTACCTCGAAATGGTTGGACGTGGCGAGTTTGTGAAAAGTCAAGCTGCTCTTGATGATGAGATGCATTTGGAGAAATACTACACCGAGTACTACCCAGTTGATGACATTAGTGCGGAAACTGCTGATTATGAGAGTTATCAGAGTTTACAGGATATGAAATGTATGATGGAATGAATAGAAAACACTAATTTCAAATAAATCTTTCAATAATTAAATTCAATTTTTTCTCTATTCCTTTATTCAATTTCGAGTAAAAGTTGGAGATTTATTGGAGAATTGGTTAACCAAGTAATAAATTAATTAATCTAAAAGGGACATTTTCTTTATCAGAGTAAAGTAGAAATAAAAGCAAATCAAAAGTTGTAAAATATTCTCGGATAGTAACATTAAAATTTTGGTGTGCTACATTCGAAGAAGAATGTCGTCATGTCCTCGTTCAATCGAATGTTTTCTCAAATGAACGAAATGATGCAGATTGCGAGCAATGCTCTCGCGAACGTTTCGAAATGGTGCTTCAATGTAGCGTGTTTGTGGAATGAAGAGTTGGGTGAGACACGGAAAGATGGCTGACAAACATCGACAGAATCGGTCACCGTCAAATTGGTCACCACGGTCAAGACTTGAGCCTTTTCGGATGAGTAGTCTTGATGATCCGAAAAACATCAAAACTAGGCATCGTGAGGACAAGTTGGCCAAGCAGGCCTGCATTGAAAGTCTAGGTGAAATTGTAAATAATCATTGTAAATATACAAAATTCAAGAGAGTTTGTATAAAGTACTCTTACCTGTCTAGGAACAAACTCAATACTCAACATTCGGAGTGAGACAAACTTGTCACAAACTATAGAAAATCCTTGTACATATGCATGCAAACTCAAATGTGTCAAGCCAGCTGACACATTCGGATTGTGTTGGACAAATTGAGTGATGTCTTCAGGATGTAAATAACCGAGCACATTCAAGCTGGTACAATTGCTGTTGTTGTTGTGCTCTAACAGAAGTTCGTTACGAGAATAGTGACCAAAGTTAAGATTAAAAGAAGAATAATGCTCCAGTCGATTCAAGGTAGTTTGCTTGAGAGTTTGATTCAAATCGGTGAAGTCGAGTCGTTTGAGTGAGGTGAACGTGTCGAGTTGAGCAGACATCAGTTCAGTTTGATGAGATTCGATAAAGTTTGGTGGTAGAGATAAACTGATGAGGGTTGTTGACCACTGGTTGAGTAGAAATTTCTTGATCGAGAACAGATCTTCTGCTTCTGTAGAAGTACACTTTAAAGAAGCAGTAATAGCCAAATTTTGTACACGAGGAAACAATTTGGCCAAAAAAGTTGCAAAAATCGTGAGACATTGAAATAACATTTCCATCCGCAGTGCTTCCCACCACCAAAACAGCAGCAGCACAATTTTAGTTAAAGTCAACCAAACCATTGAAAAACCAGGAAATTCTAGTTCTGTTGTGATATTTTTGATTGAATTAGAAGTGATGTCTTCTCGTTGCAGATGGACTTGATTGTATGCTGCCATCGTCTTGATAAGCCACGAATGCCAATCAACTCAACTTTGGCCAAAATTATTTGTAAAATTTCGTTAGTCAAAAGATTCAAATTTCTTTTTTTGTACCATCACCAACTTCATGTCAAACATATTCAGAAGTTCACGTTCCATCTGAATCGAATTTGTGAGGAGATTTGAGTGGAGACCAAACAGCAAAGAAGAAAATTGTATATGCCAACACAACACACCAAAATGAGCAACACCCAAACAAAAACTACAAGTTGTAGTCTACAACACCTAGCAGAGAGGCACATTCACAGATGACGTGTTGCATTTAGTAAAAATACCTTGGAAACAGTATAACATGTATGATATTTCCATCTGCATCATCATTCTATACAGATTTAAATGTTTTATTACTTTTGGAATAGCACAATCAATAATAAGGGTGTTTAGAGAAAGTCAACATTTTCAAGGGATTACATTCAAGAAATTACACTTTTGACAGAAAGGAATCTTTAAATACACGGAACGGAAAATGTGCTTTCTGTATTTGAAAGTTCAAGTTTACTTTACTTTCAATGTTTAAATCCAATTGTTTCTGTATTTTTTATATTCAATTTCGAGTAATAGTCATAAACTAAAAACAAATCATTTTCCTTGTTCGAGATGACTTTAGTTACTTAAACAGATTTTGAGCGCAGAAAGTGAACTTATTAGTTACTTTATAAACTGTTTTCGTGTGCTATATTAGTGTAACTTAACAATACTATTGAATAAACTTTGACATTTTTAGTTTGACTTTTTAGTTCACAGACACAGATTACTTTGCCTTTAAAGTACATTTAAGGTTCACCGTACGAATTATACATGATTAGGTCATAGGTCATTTCAAAAACATGCAGATCAACTTTGATCAAGTTTAACTTGAACTTTTTTTCTTAGTATATAAAGTCAAAATTGACTGACTGGAAGTCTCTTTTCTCATGATGAAATCCGAAAATGTCAAAATTCATGAAACGTGCGCGCAATGTCACAGATTACGAGTGATTGTGTAGGTGACTAGATTGGTTATAACAAACTTAGTTCAACAATCACAGATACGAGCGGCGGGCAACGGCACTAGGCTGGTTCCAAATTATGCTCATTTCTATTCGTCGGTTGGCGACGGATTCTAGTTTCGAGTTTTTAAGAGTACAAATAAAAGTAGTCAGTTTCTTTTGTGCATGACAATATGATTTAATTACACATTAAAGATATGGACAGTAGATTAAATAACGCTTTATGACGCATAAATCAGCGATTAAATCGCGAAAGACCAACAGGTGAAGGCATCGCCGAGATACGATCAACAATGTTGCGCATTATTGTAAGCCAAAGCACCTTGAGGCAGATGATCTTTGCGGAAAGATGAGCAGCTCCATGCATGTCCGCCTGATTGCTGATTCTGTCAAAGATGATTTCACGAAATCCGTCTGAGAGATACTCAGTAAGATTGTCCAACGAGCCATTTGCAGGAAGAATGTAGCAGTGGGCGAGTAAGGTCTTCTCGTTTAATGGCAATACGTTCCAGTCCACTTGAATCTGATCTTCATTGATGTACGAATCAGTGTGCATAGAGTCTGGCCACTGAACTTCATCATTTCCAAGAAAGCAATGTACCTTGAAGAAGTTCGAGATTTGAGGATGCAGTGACACTCTCGAGCCGTTCATTCGAACGAACAGTTCGGACCGAACCAGGCTTGTGAAGACCATACTCAACACAAGATGACTGTCCAACTGTGGTGAGGAAAGCTGCGTGCCAATGGTACGAAGCTGTTGGTCCACCGAGTTGACACACAAGTCAGCCAGATCGTACATGCGCTGAACTGATTCTCTGGGAATTAGAGAAACATAAAATTACATCAAACTAACAATAGGATATATATTGTACTAACCTGAAAGACCGATATACAGTCAATGCAAAAGCGCACCGGAACTGAATCACTTCAAGTGGCTCAAACACCTGACTTGATACGCCTTGTCCAGAAATATTGAGGCGCGAAAAAGGTTGCCAGGTGATCGAGACAAATTTTGAAGACATCAACGTAGAGAAAAACATGCCCTAACTTCATTTTTACACAAACATGTTCCTCCAGTGACTGGAGATTCGCAAACGCTGAAGGTTACAGCCACAGGATGAGGAACATTGTCAACCCACTGGTTGGAGGTCATTTGCACAGTGTCATGCACATAGATTGACCCAATTTCAAAGTCCAAGAGAGGCGCACATTGGAACTACATAAAATAGAATATTTCAAAAGAGCTAGAGTAGTCGCAAACTTACATTAGTCCATAGTTGGTCCAGTCTGGCGTCATGCAGGTCACGGTCCGGGCGCGAATGGTGCAACACTTGTGGAAAGAGGCCGTGGTGCTCAAGAAGAGCTGAAAGAGACCACTCTTGAAGTGCGTTGCTAATCTGCTTGGGACAAGCTTTGCCGAAAAGAGCAAATACAACTTTGAGGTAAAGATCCTTGTTCATAGCGATAATCTTGCCCGAGTCGCACAGTTCAGCTTCTTCTGCCCAGACACGAGACTGCCAGTGGACGATCGACTTGAGTGCCTCTTTCACAAGAGGAGACTGTTCGCACATGATCGTACTCGAAGAAAGTAAACTTGTCCAAAGGCACAAAAGAGAGAACTCCCAAAAAACCCAAACACAGAGAAATAGAAACGAATGTCAACGTGTTTTATGAGAAACGAAAAGTAGAAAATTTCGAGTTTGAAATTAGAAATCTGGTTCAAGTTCGAGAACGAAAGAAAAAAATAGAATTTTCGAGAAAAATGAATGATGATTCAAAATCTATTCCAGGGATACAAAACGTTGAGTCAAAGTTAAAGTTCAATTCCAAACAATTGACAAAGTTATTATGATTTTTTAATATAGTCATTTATTTAAAAAATTAAAATATATAAGAAATGTAGAAAGGTAGAAAAAAAAGTTAAAACGTTATTTAAATTTAAAATCAAATCAACATAAAATCAGCACAAAATTCATGACATATTTACAGAAAGAATTCAATGGATCGATATTCGAGTACGTACTTGCTTAGAAGATTGTCTTATTTAAGGATTGATAAATGATACATTGATAATAGTCAGTTCATAATTCAGACAATTAAAATTGTTTAACAATTAAGTTGGTGAAAGCTTTTTTGCCTTTTGATAACGCGATTCTAAGTTACATGAAATAAATTGAGATGATGTTAATGAAGCAATTTCTCACACTAAACTGTTCAATGTCCCATTGATCGTGAATTATGTCTCTAAAAAATTCTCTCCAGATTAATCTCTGGTCGACAAAATATATCACAGCATAGATGATGCTTCCGACAAGCGCAAACGCACCCATAGCGCCATCGATCGGGACGTAAAACGTTTGATTTGGTAGAATTTGGGTTTCATTTCGGTTGGTTCTTTTTGTGATAGACAGTTGCATTTGGTTCAAATGAGGAGAAGTAGTTATCTGGAAGATGTTCAAATGTAACTTTATTGCACGGCCAACTCAGACATTTGTAGACTTGAACATGCTGCGCACGCTGTGAGCTTGACCAGCTAAACCTGCATGCCACAGTATGCCATGAAATTCATACTAAAAGTCTACTCTTGCATCCTTCAAAGAAAATTCTCGAAAAATTCATCATTGACTTCTTGAAGAAAGACGCTCTCCCTAATTTGTGATACGATCACAATTAAAGGATATGTTATCAATTACATTCTCAATAGGCTTTCCGCCACTCGCATCAACTAGCTAGGGCGCACGACTTTCTGCTGTAAATGCTGTTTTCTGCTGCTTCGGCTAGCGGGGGAGGTTACCTTTTTCGCGCGTGCATCGAGGCCGCACCCACAGGCACACACAACGCGAGCGCGCGACAGCACAACAAATCGCGCTGTGCTTGTGCGCTCGCCAGCAACACCACTGCAATGTTTACATCTGTGCGCGTTTGACGAATACTGCACTTTTGAAAATGATTCTACTGTTGGTAGACTAGGGATATTGTAAGTTCGTGATGGACTACACTGTTACACAGTCATTCAATTTTTGCATATCACTGTCTGCCTGTTTATAGACCGAATTGGTTTGAAGATACGAAGTACGAATGTCTATTTGGTGTCGCCGGAGAGAAATGTGAATTAGACAAATTTACATTTGAAATTATTCACTTTATTCTCTTTAATTAACATGTGACATGTATCGTTTCGTGCTTTGTCACGTTATGTGGTTTTGCCTTTGATTTTTCGTCGACGATCGTTTTACTTGCATTCACCACTGTGAGTCAGTTTCAGTTTAAATGTTCAAGGGTGCTTTTTTGGATTCTAATTCTTTTTTTGTTGTTATTTATTTACCTCTACCTGTGTTGGATCTGACTCCACCACGTTTGTGTATTTATATGAATCTGGTTTTTCATCCTGTAAGTGTGTATTACTGTAGTATTTTATTATAACATCGTAGTTTTGTGATTAATTTCGCATTCTTGATTTCAGGTACACGTTATTTGCTCCGAATTAGCCAAATTACTTCTCGGGTTTGTAGACTCACAAAATCTGACCTTTCTTCCATTCACATTGTGGTAAGTTTTTCATTGTTGTTTTTTATATTAATTCTTTTAATATCTTTTCAAGATTTTTTCTTTTGTTTCTTTTTGGCTGGGTTCTCCAAGTTTGTCTCAGAACACGAATGACAGAGGGCCTGACTGGCAGTTTCAACGAGAATCCTCAACTGCAACACGAAAAACGAACAAACTAGTATTTTCAAAATGCGTTTATAAAAACACTGGAAAATAAAAAATTAGTGCAAGTCCGGATTGGAGCAATCTTTGAAGAGGAAAATGAATTTGTGGAACGACTTATGTGGGAAATTGCACGACTTAAGAAGGAATTACGAAAAGCCTTGAAATCCCAACTTTAAAGACGGTGACGATAACCTTCTCTCAGACGCTGGCCCTCGACCTAAGTTTAATTTTTATCACCATATATGCATACGGCATTAATCAGCATTTGTTTTTTTGTAATTTATATTTGTAAATATATTTTCTTATTAAACTTATTGAAATATAAATATTTTAGTTTATAGAGGCAGTGGTGTAAAAGGGAGAGTGAAATAGAATTTTGCAATCTACCTCGATACATCTCATAGTAAGGTAATGATTTTCTTTTATCATCACTGTTGGTCCGTTTGATTGCTTTTCGGTGGTAGTCACTTTCGATATGACTTTGGACTGGGATAGGAGACTTGACTAGCACACTTGAGAGAAGTGGTGTATTGAATATTTGCACACATTGGTGAGAGGTACAGTAGCATTAGAATGATTACTGGTTTAGGCTGCTTGGAAGCATCAACAAATCATTTACTTCATTTGGTTCATTTGGTGATGTTCATATCCAATTGAGTATATACCGATTTGTGTGGCCAGCTGGCCTTTGGGTCACGATCAAATAAACCATTTTTGTGTGTCGGACCGTCCGACTCGGACGAACTCTCACTGCTTCAGCCTAATTGCGATATTTGTCTTGGCATTGCTGACGATTAGATTTATCACACAAGAATATACTTGATTGGTATTTGGACTCAATTCGACAATGTAACTTCCAATTGGATCATCGGTCAGTACTGAAATAACGACTGTCTTAATTGATTGGCTGGAGATTAAAACAAATTAGACAGGCGTAGAGTGATTAAAAGGTAGTTAACAAATATGGATAGTTGTTCCAATTGTGTCATCCCTTAACCTTTAAAAAAGAATAAAGACCTATCGCACAATTGAGCAGTTGATCATATTCCTCAATTAACTGACAATTGTGAGCGAAAAGAATTAACAATTGCATTTGTCACAAACAATGGTCAGTCTGATCTCCATTTGATCGGAACCAGGAGCATTACCAAAATGAACATGGATTGTATCTCCAGATTTGAATGCCTGAAAAATTTCTTCTACCACCAGCACAAAACCAACCACACACCACCACTATACCACCAACACCACCGCAAATGCACTCCATAGATTCAATTGTTGTTAACCTAATCATTGATTATATCTTATCATTATTAACTCGTATACAAAAGTGGTGTTCTTTCTCTTTTGTTGTTTCCCTCGTTCATTAATGTTCGTATTTAAAAATAAGCCTGTTTAATTTTATTTATTTAAAAAATAAGCCTGCCTAATTTTTTTAACTAAATAAAATTTTACTGTTTTAATAATAAGGTTTCGGTAACTTTGCTATTCTTCGGTTTACTTTTATTGAGGTATATATTATTTTGTGGTTTCTTTCTAATTTGGTATTACGTTAAACAAATCATGTCTGACCACTATACCAAAGTTGAGATCCACAAAATAAACGATTTAATTTATGGCTTTAAAGGACACTATGGTTATGATGATGATGGTTTTTTCTGTTGTAACTATTGCACAATTAAAATAAATTCTAAATTTAAAAATGTAAAAATTGATCCTGACAGGGAGTCTTGCATTGCGCATATGCTGGAAGATGAACATCAAGCTAATCAGACAAATAAAATACAACGACTTGCCAAGAAAATGCGCACTTCTGGTTCTTTTAATGAGGCTTTATCAACTGTTTTATTGGAACCGGAAATTATTAAATTTGCAGAAACTAAGATTTCTCATTCGAAAGACATTGTTGCTTCAGATGACGACAATTATGACCAAACGGTTAACAGTGTTATTGACGATAAAGGTAACGACTATGATAAACTTGAAATGGTAAAGGATGCTTTTGTCTCAGAAAAAATATCGAGTTTGCCTTACAAAATGGTCAAATGCAACTCTTGTGATCTTGATATAAGTGACAGTTGCTTTGATATTTGCGTTCATCTAAATAGTGAACATCACAAAAAACTCATTACTAACAGTCTTGAATTTCATCATACCAAGGAAGTTGTCGATATTGTAAATCTGCACAATTGCCTTAAATTCGAAGGGTCAAAGGTTAAGTGCGAACCCTGTAATACACTTTATGGATCGAAAAGTTCAACGATTAAATATCATCTCAAATCTACTACACATATAAATAAGGTTTCCATTAATGAGCAGCGTTTTGAAGCTGCAAAAACAATCAGTGACAAAGACTTTGTATGTTGGCTCGTAATGGTTATGAGTTCCAACAATATTGCATTGCATAAAATCACAGGTTTAAAAGATTTTTTACAGAAATTCACTGGTAGAAAGATTCCAGCTGAAACAACGCTGCGAGATCATTTAGAGGAAGCTTATAATATGATTCATCAAGAGATTATGAATGAAATTGCTAATCACAATGTTTTTATCTCAATGGACGAAGCGGCAAATTCGTATCAAAAGTATAAATTTGTTTGCGTTGTTGTTGGAACTTTGATTCCAGACCAACCAGGCAAACAAAAAACTTTTGTTTTTAATTATCATAGAATTCCAAATGAGAAGTGGGACTTTAATGCTGTAATTCAGGTTTTCGATGATACCTTGTTTGCATTGTGGGGAAAAAATGGTAAACAATTGGCCAAAAGTAAAGTCAAATTGTTCGTTACAGATGGTGGGCCACAAATGGTTAAGGCTGCTAAGGTTTTGACTGGTAAAAATTATTACCCTAAAATGCTCTTTTTTACTTGTCTTTGTCACGGTCTTCACCTTGTATGTGGAACTGTATTTGAGCAATACAAGGATGTTCGCGATTTTGTCACATGCGCCAACAATATATTGCATATATCTACACAAAGGTTATTAACTTTTAAGACAAACCACACTGTCAATACTCCTCCCAAAGCGATCGATTCCCGCTGGGGAACTGCTTTGAGATCCGTCAAGTATTGGCATGATAACCTGGAAAATGCTCGCAAAACATTCCCTACATTTTACGATGATAATCCTGATAAAGACAGTGAGGATTTAAAAAAAATTAGGAGATTGTTTACACTTCCTAATTTGGAAGACGATTTTAGAAAAGTTGTTGACAGATATCTAATGATTGCAAACATTATAAATGCATTAGAGACACGTAACATGCGAATGGTTAAATCTATTGAAAAGGTCAATAAAGTCGAGACTCAGTTATTGAAATTTGCAAATGATCCAAAAGGTTTAGCGATCATTCAACGATTCAATAATGTGATTGATAAAAATGTAGGTTTCACAAAACTTAAATTAGGTTTAAAGACAATTTATAAAGATCTAAAATATGCCCCTATTGGTAGTTTTGAGTGCGAACGGGGTAATAAAATGTTTAAAAGTACATTGGCAGACGACCGAGTTGGTTTTAAATTTGAGAATTTAAGAATTTGGTCATTAATTAGGTTTAATTCAATAGCGCTAGGACTACGCGAAATGAAACCAAACAGGAAGAAGAAGGAAGAAGTTGATTTGGACGAATCTGAAGCAGCTGAATTGGAACAAGATGCCCAAATAAATTCACAGGACAAAAGTTTTTCTCGTTTATTCTCGAATAAGTGAGGATTCTCATGTTCTTCTCATGATCTTTTCTTTTTCTATTCTTTTCTAGTTATGTCTCTCTTCATTTCATTCTATCCTTTCCCTTGTTCACTGTTGTTACATTTTATCCATCAATCAATCAATAAAATCCATTTTCCAAAACAAACGTTGTACTTTATTTGGTAGCGGTGGTTGTGGTGGTGACGAAGGCGGTGATATATGTTGTAAACGGTTCATTTGAGGAATCCACCAGCTCGGTCCATTGTGGGGTAAGACAAACGGTTAATCTGAGGAATCCACCAGCTCGGTCCATTGTGGGGTAAGACAAACGGTTAATCTGAGGAATCCACCAGCTCGGTCCATTGTGGGGTAAGACAAACGGTTCATTTGAGGAATACAACAGCCCGGCTTATTGTGGGATAAGACCAATTACTATAGTCCAATCAGACCCGGTCAATCAATTTAGGCACAGTTTTAAATAGGCTTTGATGATAATGAGTCTTGAAGGCAGATACAAGTGTCTAGGGAAACAAATACAGAACGAAACTTGATTGAGAGGTACACCTGCAAGCAGAAAATAAAAATCACAAAAAGAAAGAAAACATCACATAAGATATACAGGCAGTAGGATTTTAGCCACTTGGTGAATGTTGACATCGACAGGAGACTGACTGAGTGGTGAACCACTGGTGATTGGCCTTGATGGTTAGTTGAAGAGAAGCCATTTATCTTGACACTATCAAATGATTCAATTGGAACATATCCCTAGTCTACCAACAGTAGAATCATTTTCAAAAGTGCAGTATTCGTCAAACGCGCACAGATGTAAACATTGCAGTGGTGTTGCTGGCGAGCGCACAAGCACAGCGCGATTTGTTGTGCTGTCGCGCGCTCGCGTTGTGTGTGCCTGTGGGTGCGGCCTCGATGCACGCGCGAAAAAGGTAACCTCCCCCGCTAGCCGAAGCAGCAGAAAACAGCATTTACAGCAGAAAGTCGTGCGCCCTAGTTCAACTAGCTTTAAAATTGAACTTGTCCATTCGAATTCCACTCAGTTCGATCGAAGACCCGAGTCTATATCAACCTGAACTAATCCTTTTTAAATGATATCAATCAAATCAAATTACAATCTCCATTGACTTTTCCAAATCAGCTTCAACCACCTTCTAACAATTTTGCTGTATTACCTCAGACATTTCAAAGTTATCCACACTCATCTTTTCCTTACAACCAGAATTTCATCACTTCAACAAATCAATTTAATTCTCAAAAATCAACACAAGTTAGATAAGAATGCAGAAATATACCAACAATTGGACCAATGACCAGTTCACCAGTGCTAAACTAATTACCGTAAAATAACAACAACAACAAGTTGCTCTAACAAGCGCCGCATTCAAACAAGCGCCGCATTCGTTTAAGCGCCGCAGAAAAAGCACTGTGGATGTTACGGGAAACAGGTTTTTCGGCAAAAATTTTCTGACGAAATTAACAAGCGCCGCGACGTTATTTTGAGATTTTACGGTAATTGGAGAACGAGGCGACGCCAACTTGGAAAAACAATATAGGAAAGCACCCAGCAAATCCATTTATTGAGGGCACGAGCCTTGAGCATAAACACCAACAATTTGATTTAAATGTGTGACTCATCGAAAATAGTTTATAAGAACACGAATAAGTGCTGATATAGCAGACTAAATGGCCCGCCTCTCTGCCAAATCACTCCAATTTGGAGCTCTACACTAAAATGAAATCGAGTCTGGTTTTCCATGGATATAAAGAAGAATGTTGCTGTTGTTGGACACTTTGATTGATGTATGCTCATTTGTTGAGATTGCACTTAAGTTGGCTAATTGTGCTTTCAGTTTGTCCATAAAGAGGGGTTTGATGTTCCATTTGAGGATTTTCACTTTATAATAAAGTGTTTTGACAGATCTATCCTGGGTTGTGCGAACTGATTGTCCACAAAGGGGAGTTTGATGTTCCATTTGAGGATTTTCACTTTATAATAAAGTGTTTTGACAGATCTGTCCTGGGTTGTGCGAACAGATTGTCCACAAAGGGGAGTTTGATGTTCCATTTGAGGATTTTCACTTTATAATAAAGTGTTTTGACAGATCTGTTCTCGGATGTGCGAACAGATTGTCCACAAAGGGGAGTTTGATGTTCCATTTGAGGATTTTCACTTTATAATAAAGTGTTTTGACAGATCTGTTGTGGGTTGTGCGAACAGATTGTCCACAAAGGGGAGTTTGATGTTCCATTTGAGGATTTTCACTTTATAATAAAGTGTTTTGACAGATCTGTTCTCGGATGTGCGAACAGATTGTCCACAAAGGGGAGTTTGATGTTCCATTTGAGGATTTTCACTTTATAATAAAGTGTTTTGACAGATCTGTTGTGGGTTGTGCGGAACAGATTGTCCACAAAGGGGAGTTTGATGTTCCATTTGAGGATTTTCACTTTATAATAAAGTGTTTTGACAGATCTGTTGTGGGTTGTGCGAACAGATTGTCCACAAAGGGGAGTTTGATGTTCCATTTGAGGATTTTCACTTTATAATAAAGTGTTTTGACAGATCTGTTCTCGGATGTGCGGAACAGATTGTCCACAAAGGGGAGTTTGATGTTCCATTTGAGGATTTTCACTTTATAATAAAGTGTTTTGACAGATCTGTTCTCGGATGTGCGAACAGATTGTCCACAAAGGGGAGTTTGATGTTCCATTTGAGGATTTTCACTTTATAATAAAGTGTTTTGACAGATCTGTTGTGGGTTGTGCGGAACAGATTGTCCACAAAGGGGAGTTTGATGTTCCATTTGAGGATTTTCACTTTATAATAAAGTGTTTTGACAGATCTGTCCTGGGTTGTGCGAACTGATTGTCCACAAAGGGGAGTTTGATGTTCCATTTGAGGATTTTCACTTTATAATAAAGTGTTTTGACAGATCTGTCCTGGGTTGTGCGAACAGATTGTCCACAAAGGGGAGTTTGATGTTCCATTTGAGGATTTTCACTTTATAATAAAGTGTTTTGACAGATCTGTTGTGGGTTGTGCGAACAGATTGTCCACAAAGAGGGGTTTGATGTTCCATTTGAGGATTTGCACTTTATAATAAAGTGTTTTGACAGATCTGTTGTGGGTTGTGCGAACTGATTGTCCACAAAGAGGGGTTTGATGTTCCATTTGAGGATTTTCACTTTATAATAAAGTGTTTTGACAGATCTGTTCTCGGATGTGCGAACAGATTGTCCACAAAGGGGAGTTTGATGTTCCATTTGAGGATTTTCACTTTATAATAAAGTGTTTTGACAGATCTGTTGTGGGTTGTGCGAACAGATTGTCCACAAAGAGGGGTTTGATGTTCCATTTGAGGATTTGCACTTTATAATAAAGTGTTTTGACAGATCTGTCCTGGGTTGTGCGAACAGATTGTCCACAAAGAGGGGTTTGATGTTCCATTTGAGGATTTTCACTTTATAATAAAGTGTTTTGACAGATCTGTTGTGGGTTGTGCGAACAGATTGTCCACAAAGAGGGGTTTGATGTTCTATTTGAGGATTTTCACTTTATAATAAAGTGTTTTGACAGATCTGTTGTGGGTTGTGCGAACAGATTGTCCACAAAGGGGAGTTTGATGTTCCATTTGAGGATTTTCACTTTATAATAAAGTGTTTTGACAGATCTGTTCTCCGGATGTGCGAACAGATTGTCCACAAAGGGGAGTTTGATGTTCCATTTGAGGATTTTCACTTTATAATAAAGTGTTTTGACAGATCTGTTGTGGGTTGTGCGGAACAGATTGTCCACAAAGGGGAGTTTGATGTTCCATTTGAGGATTTTCACTTTATAATAAAGTGTTTTGACAGATCTGTCCTGGGTTGTGCGAACTGATTGTCCACAAAGGGGAGTTTGATGTTCCATTTGAGGATTTTCACTTTATAATAAAGTGTTTTGACAGATCTGTTCTCGGATGTGCGAACAGATTGTCCACAAAGGGGAGTTTGATGTTCCATTTGAGGATTTTCACTTTATAATAAAGTGTTTTGACAGATCTGTTGTGGGTTGTGCGGAACAGATTGTCCACAAAGGGGAGTTTGATGTTCCATTTGAGGATTTTCACTTTATAATAAAGTGTTTTGACAGATCTGTCCTGGGTTGTGCGAACTGATTGTCCACAAAGGGGAGTTTGATGTTCCATTTGAGGATTTTCACTTTATAATAAAGTGTTTTGACAGATCTGTCCTGGGTTGTGCGAACAGATTGTCCACAAAGGGGAGTTTGATGTTCCATTTGAGGATTTTCACTTTATAATAAAGTGTTTTGACAGATCTGTTGTGGGTTGTGCGAACAGATTGTCCACAAAGAGGGGTTTGATGTTCCATTTGAGGATTTGCACTTTATAATAAAGTGTTTTGACAGATCTGTTGTGGGTTGTGCGAACTGATTGTCCACAAAGAGGGGTTTGATGTTCCATTTGAGGATTTTCACTTTATAATAAAGTGTTTTGACAGATCTGTTCTCGGATGTGCGAACAGATTGTCCACAAAGGGGAGTTTGATGTTCCATTTGAGGATTTTCACTTTATAATAAAGTGTTTTGACAGATCTGTTGTGGGTTGTGCGAACAGATTGTCCACAAAGAGGGGTTTGATGTTCTATTTGAGGATTTTCACTTTATAATAAAGTGTTTTGACAGATATGTCCTGGGTTGTGCGAACAGATTGTCCACAAAGAGGGGTTTGATGTTCCATTTGAGGATTTGCACTTTATAATAAAGTGTTTTGACAGATCTGTTGTGGGTTGTGCGAACAGATTGTCCACAAAGAGGGGTTTGATGTTCCATTTGAGGATTTTCACTTTATAATAAAGTGTTTTGACAGATCTGTTGTGGGTTGTGCGAACAGATTGTCCACAAAGGGGAGTTTGATGTTCCATTTGAGGATTTTCACTTTATAATAAAGTGTTTTGACAGATCTGTTCTCGGATGTGCGAACAGATTGTCCACAAAGGGGAGTTTGATGTTCCATTTGAGGATTTTCACTTTATAATAAAGTGTTTTGACAGATCTGTTGTGGGTTGTGCGGAACAGATTGTCCACAAAGGGGAGTTTGATGTTCCATTTGAGGATTTTCACTTTATAATAAAGTGTTTTGACAGATCTGTTCTCGGATGTGCGGAACAGATTGTCCACAAAGGGGAGTTTGATGTTCCATTTGAGGATTTTCACTTTATAATAAAGTGTTTTGACAGATCTGTTCTCGGATGTGCGAACAGATTGTCCACAAAGGGGAGTTTGATGTTCCATTTGAGGATTTTCACTTTATAATAAAGTGTTTTGACAGATCTGTTGTGGGTTGTGCGGAACAGATTGTCCACAAAGGGGAGTTTGATGTTCCATTTGAGGATTTTCACTTTATAATAAAGTGTTTTGACAGATCTGTCCTGGGTTGTGCGAACTGATTGTCCACAAAGGGGAGTTTGATGTTCCATTTGAGGATTTTCACTTTATAATAAAGTGTTTTGACAGATCTGTTCTCGGATGTGCGAACAGATTGTCCACAAAGGGGAGTTTGATGTTCCATTTGAGGATTTTCACTTTATAATAAAGTGTTTTGACAGATCTGTTGTGGGTTGTGCGAACAGATTGTCCACAAAGGGGAGTTTGATGTTCCATTTGAGGATTTTCACTTTATAATAAAGTGTTTTGACAGATCTGTTCTCGGATGTGCGAACAGATTGTCCACAAAGGGGAGTTTGATGTTCCATTTGAGGATTTTCACTTTATAATAAAGTGTTTTGACAGATCTGTTGTGGGTTGTGCGAACAGATTGTCCACAAAGGGGAGTTTGATGTTCCATTTGAGGATTTTCACTTTATAATAAAGTGTTTTGACAGATCTGTTCTCGGATGTGCGAACAGATTGTCCACAAAGGGGAGTTTGATGTTCCATTTGAGGATTTTCACTTTATAATAAAGTGTTTTGACAGATCTGTTGTGGGTTGTGCGGAACAGATTGTCCACAAAGGGGAGTTTGATGTTCCATTTGAGGATTTTCACTTTATAATAAAGTGTTTTGACAGATCTGTTCTCGGATGTGCGAACAGATTGTCCACAAAGGGGAGTTTGATGTTCCATTTGAGGATTTTCACTTTATAATAAAGTGTTTTGACAGATCTGTTGTGGGTTGTGCGAACAGATTGTCCACAAAGGGGAGTTTGATGTTCCATTTGAGGATTTTCACTTTATAATAAAGTGTTTTGACAGATCTGTTCTCGGATGTGCGAACAGATTGTCCACAAAGGGGAGTTTGATGTTCCATTTGAGGATTTTCACTTTATAATAAAGTGTTTTGACAGATCTGTTGTGGGTTGTGCGAACAGATTGTCCACAAAGGGGAGTTTGATGTTCCATTTGAGGATTTTCACTTTATAATAAAGTGTTTTGACAGATCTGTTCTCGGATGTGCGAACAGATTGTCCACAAAGGGGAGTTTGATGTTCCATTTGAGGATTTTCACTTTATAATAAAGTGTTTTGACAGATCTGTTGTGGGTTGTGCGGAACAGATTGTCCACAAAGGGGAGTTTGATGTTCCATTTGAGGATTTTCACTTTATAATAAAGTGTTTTGACAGATCTGTCCTGGGTTGTGCAAACTGATTGTCCACAAAGGGGAGTTTGATGTTCCATTTGAGGATTTTCACTTTATAATAAAGTGTTTTGACAGATCTGTCCTGGGTTGTGCGAACAGATTGTCCACAAAGGGGAGTTTGATGTTCCATTTGAGGATTTGCATTTTATAATAAAGTGTTTTGATAGATCTGTCCTGGGTTGTGCGAACAGATTGTCCATAAAGAGGGGTTTGATGTTCCATTTGAGGATTTTCACTTTATAATAAAGTGTTTTGACAGATCTGTCCTGGGTTGTGCAGAACAGATTGTCCACAAAGGGGAGTTTGATGTTCCATTTGAGGATTTTCACTTTATAATAAAGTGTTTTGACAGATCTGTTCTCGGATGTGCGAACAGATTGTCCACAAAGGGGAGTTTGATGTTCCATTTGAGGATTTTCACTTTATAATAAAGTGTTTTGACAGATCTGTTGTGGGTTGTGCGAACAGATTGTCCACAAAGGGGAGTTTGATGTTCCATTTGAGGATTTGCACTTTAAAATAAAGTATTTTGACAGATCTGTCCTGGGTTGTGCGAACAGATTGTCCACAAAGGGGAGTTTGATGTTCCATTTGAGGATTTGCATTTTATAATAAAGTGTTTTGACAGATCTGTCCTGGGTTGTGCGAACAGATTGTCCATAAAGAGGGGTTTGATGTTCCATTTGAGGATTTGCATTTTATAATAAAGTGTTTTGACAGATCTGTCCTGGGTTGTGCGAACAGATTGTCCATAAAGAGGGGTTTGTTGTTCCATTTGAGGATTTGCATTTTATAATAAAGTGTTTTGACAGATCTGTCCTGGGTTGTGCGAACAGATTGTCCATAAAGAGGGGTTTGATGTTCCATTTGAGGATTTTCACTTTATAATAAAGTGTTTTGACAGATCTGTCCTGGGTTGTGCGAACAGATTGTCCACAAAGGGGAGTTTGATGTTCCATTTGAGGATTTGCATTTTATAATAAAGTGTTTTGACAGATCTGTCCTGGGTTGTGCGAACAGATTGTCCATAAAGAGGGGTTTGTTGTTCCATTTGAGGATTTGCATTTTATAATAAAGTGTTTTGATAGATCTGTCCTGGGTTGTGCGAACAGATTGTCCATAAAGAGGGGTTTGATGTTCCATTTGAGGATTTTCACTTTATAATAAAGTGTTTTGACAGATCTGTTGTGGGTTGTGCGAACAGATTGTCCACAAAGAGGGGTTTGATGTTCTATTTGAGGATTTTCACTGTAAAATAAAGTGTTTTGACAGATCTGTTGTGGGTTGTGCGAACAGATTGTCCACAAAGAGGGGTTTGATGTTCCATTTGAGGATTTTCACTGTAAAATAAAGTGTTTTGACAGATCTGTCCTGGGTTGTGCGAACAGATTGTCCACAAAGGGGAGTTTGATGTTCCATTTGAGGATTTGCATTTTATAATAAAGTGTTTTGACAGATCTGTCCTGGGTTGTGCGAACAGATTGTCCATAAAGAGGGGTTTGTTGTTCCATTTGAGGATTTGCATTTTATAATAAAGTGTTTTTAGAGATCTGTCCTGGGTTGTGCGAACAGATTGTCCATAAAGAGGGGTTTGATGTTCCATTTGAGGATTTGCATTTTATAATAAAGTGTTTTGACAGATCTGTCCTGGGTTGTGCGAACAGATTGTCCACAAAGGGGAGTTTGATGTTCCATTTGAGGATTTGCATTTTATAATAAAGTGTTTTGACAGATCTGTCCTGGGTTGTGCGAACAGATTGTCCACAAAGGGGAGTTTGATGTTCCATTTGAGGATTTGCATTTTATTGGAGGAGCGACCGAACTCACTCACGCTGAGCGAGCGTAGCGAGCGAGGTGTGAGTGAGTTCGGGAGCGACGATTCCCTGCCAGAAAAAAAAGGAATAGGGGCAATTCTTGTTCGCGCGATAACTCAAAGACAAATTCATGGATCGGTCTGAAAATTTAACACAGTGTTCCGGTGGTGGTATAGATGTGCTGTATAGTTTTGGGGCCATATAGGTCAAAGGTCAAATGAGTAGTAATTTTTCAAAAAATGCAAAATTTTGTATAGAAATGTGTAGAGACCGAGTGTCAACACAGTGTGTGTGTGTCCTCCTGTGGCACAGCCAAGCACACATTCTCCCGAGCGCGCCCGCTGTGCGCAATGGAGATGCGCAGTAGCAAGCACATCCAAATGTGAATCAGAGAGTTGGATGCGGACAATTTGAATAGAATGCACGTTTGTCCGAGTGTTTGTTTACATATTCTGCTCATCGATGATTTGAAACTAAACGTCAGTGACCATTTAAGGGTATTAACCAATGATTAAACCGTTAATAACCACACAACACTGAACAACGAGAAATTATGTGCGAACTGCAAAGATTTTTAATTATTGAAAGTTTATCGCTTATGTTAAGATGTAAATTAATCAGAAAGCAATCATGAAAACACATAATTGTTTATTTATTTTAAAGTATTTTTTATTTTTCCATTAAAAAATTATTCTTCCCTTCTTTACAAATTTGGTGGATCCTACACTATGGATTTGTGTGATGACAATAAAGAAAATTTGATTACAGACATTTATCCGATCAAACAGATCTTGAAGTGCTATCTCAAAGATTGTTGTCAATAATTTGTTGAATGGTGGATTTGTATTTGTGACCCGAACAAATATTTAGTATTCGTTTGAGTTTGAATTTAGTTGATTTTGTTATTTGCATCATGTGATAAGATTTATTTGGGTTTAGAAAATGAATTGAAAAATGTACAAGAAGTTTATATCTAAAAATTTTAAAATATAAAAATATGACAAATTAGATTGAAATTAAAAACATTAATTTATTCCCAATATAACCCAACCCCGATTAAACTAAATTTAGAGTACATTGCCCATAGTGAATTTAGAGAGAATCAGTTGTTGATCGATTCTTCGATGTCATTTAATAATATTTAATAATGAAAATTATATTTTTTAATGTATCAGAGGTAGGCTACCAATGGCTAAATGACCAAATTTCCAAAACTCAAATGCCAATTGGCCATTAAAATATTTCCTAATGATGCAGTAACAAAATTGATTTTATATTGAACATGTTTTAGGCATAATTTCACAATCCCACAATTAGCGCAAAAATATCTCGGCTTTTATTTCTTTTTTAACCGGATTTTTAAAATCCCATGTCAATTGGTAATTGAAGATTATGAAATTGTTCGGATGGGTAAAGATCTAGGTGTCTATTTTAAAAAACGCAATGGTTATTTTACTTTGGCCAGAAGCAGAAAATAGTTGCCCAACTTTGTTATACATGAACTGATTTGGAACTGATTTGGAACACAACTGGTCAAACGAGAAACAAATGGTTTACATACTTTCGCTCCGACTTTTATGCCAATGGCATTACTTATTTTGGATTTACGATAGCTAAAAGGTTTCATAATGCCAGCGGCTGGTTCTATACTAGTAATAAAGTGTTTTGATAGATCTGTCCTGGGTTGTGCGAACAGATTGTCCATAAAGAGGGGTTTGATGTTCCATTTGAGGATTTGCATTTTATAATAAAGTGTTTTGACAGATCTGTCCTGGGTTGTGCGAACAGATTGTCCATAAAGAGGGGTTTGTTGTTCCATTTGAGGATTTGCATTGTCAGGAAGAACTCAAGATCTAAGTCCCCATGTAGAACTGGAATACGACAAACTGGCCAAGCGATGCCTCGATATTATCCGACAAATGTGCCGCCGATCATGATTCAACCATTCGACAATTGCTTCCTGAGCTCATGAGGAAATTGATATGCCACCGACAAACGCGACTCCTCTAACGCCTCCAAGATTGTCTGTAGAAGATTTGCGACCAACAAACTTTCGGAAAGTCACTGGACGCTTCTTCACCAAGGAGTTATACAAGAACTTGCTCAAAGGCACCATATCTATCGATTTAATTGCCAAAATAATCGATAATGAAGCATTCACTTCACATAAACGAAACTGCAACACCTCGAGTGGATTGAAGCAGCTGACGACATTTTGACCAGGCGTGTTCATCAGGCGCGCATATATGCGAAATCTTACGAAGACACATCGCAAACATCGAGACATAAGTGATCGTATGGCCCAGCTCGAATTTGCATAAGCAGCTTCCACCAGAAATTGGTGCAGATCCCAGACTGAACGAATTGGCAACACACGAGGGAATGTTGATTACCCAACGTTGACATTCCATTTGAAGATTTCCATCTACATAAATTGGCTCGATAGTGGTGGCAACCAGAGCTTCTCTTTGTGACTACATACCAAAAAATAGTATATTTCAAAAGTTAGAGTAGTCGTAAAACTTACATTAGACCAAAGTTGGTCAAGTCTGGCGTCGATTTGGTCACGGTCAGGAGAAGTTTGCGGGAAGAGACCATGATTCTGCAGAAATGAGCACAGGGCCAAAGGGTCAAAGGTCATAAGTCATGGACCTAGATATACTCAAAACTGTGCAACAAACTAAAGCACTGTCAATGTGGCGCTGTTCATCAACCAATCAGATCACTCGAATACCATCACGACGACGACGACGACCACTTTTTTCATCTTTACTTTAATATAATGGAGATTTGTAGACAACATTCTTAATACCATCCGTAAATACGAGCGAATGGAAATGGGTTTTCACACCACTGAGAGCCACATAGTATTGATCATGCGAAAATACCCGATTTTTATATACCCACAGTAAAAGTTTGTTCCTGAGCGCGGTTCTTCTTGCATTCTTACGGGAGAATTCTTACATTGAACATCGGTATAGGTGTTTGTCATTGATTTTGAATTAAGTGAAATGTGTGAAGTATTGGTGGTTATATTTGAGCATTAGAGCTGGGATAGATTGATCCTTACGTGATATAGATTGTTGAAAAAGGTTTACAGTTGAATTTGTGGCTTGATTTAAGTATCATCTGTCTGCTAATGAACTTGACTACTTTGATCTGATGATGGAAAAATCATAGTGGTCACATTGGTTGGTTTGATGAAGCTTTGGCATAGCAAATGATAACACGTTCACTGTCGTCAGAATCGTTGTCTCCGTAGAGTGCAGCGATATCATCTGCTACAGTATAGGTTGACCATACCGATGATTTGCATAATGGCTAAATAATATTCGGTAATCAGATCCTCCAACTGAACTTTTCAATTCTTAAACACATCTGAACTGGCACAATGAATTTGTGTACGCAAAAATCAATTCAATAAAAAAATCACATAAAATTAGAAGAAAAGTTTGATTGCGAAGTTATAAGCTATGAGAGATTGTGGCGATGACAATCAGAAAGAGAGATTTAGCGCAGAAACTCGACTTGGTTCTCGTTTGATTCTAAAAAAAATTACAATACGAAATTAGTGATAAAATACTGAAATAAAAGTTTTGTTTGATATGAGATTTGAGCGGGAAGAATTGTTTTGAAATAAACATTAACATCACATTTACTTGTTGGTGTAATATCGAAATTGCAAGTGTTTGATTGCAGGTAGTTCGCGCTTTATATTATAGTTTGTTATCAAATAGAATCGATGATGTTGATAAGGTATCATTACATTGATGTTACATTTTATAGTTTATTTATTTATTTTTCATGTTATGATTCATATCTAAATCTATGCAATGCATAGTATGCATCATCACTTAAAACAAATTTGAATTGGGAAAGTTTCCGGAAAAGTTGAAAAACTTCCCGGAAATTTCGATTTTTCGGAACGAATTTGAGAAAGTTCCCGTAAGTTTTGAAAAATATTCCCGAAAACATTCCCTATCCTAAAGGTCAAGGGTCATAGGCCCCTAGATGGATGGACCTAGGTGGATGACCCTAGATATACTCAAAACTGTACAACCAATCAATGCACTACCAATGTGACGCTGCTCATCAACCAATCAGATCACTCGAATACCATCACGACGACGACGACGACCACTTTATTCATCTTTCCTTTAATATAATGGAGATTAAGATTTAGATTTAGCCCTTTTTATCTATTTCAAAAGTACTAATTCCCTCTTTGATAATGATTCAAACTCGTTTGCTTACTGATAGACCAAAATAGAGGATTACAATTTTGGAAATTTAAAAGGGTAAAATCCCAAAGTTCAACAAATAAATGCGGTGAATTTACAATTACGAATCAGTCTATTTGAAGTTCATTGTACAAATAATCTATTTTCTTTATAAATAATCTCAATTATTAGGAAAATTTCCAGACATGCAAGTCAAACTTTTAAAAAGTTTAAAGGTTGAAGTTTGTGTTTACCCAGTATTTAAAACTAGTATTGAACCAGCGGCTGGTATTATGAAACCTTTTAGCTATCGTAAATCAAAATAGGTAATGCCATTGGCATGAAAGTCGGAGCGAGAGTATGCAAAACATGTGTTTCTCGTTTGATCAGTTGTGCTTCAAAAATCAGTTCATGTACAACAAAATTGGTCAACTATTTTCTGCCTTTGGCCACAAAATAACCATTGCGTTATTAATATGAGATTTTAAAAATTCCGGTTAAAAAGGAAATATAAGCCTAGATATTTTTGCGCTAATTGTGGAATTGTGAAATTATGCCTGAAACATGTCCAATATAAAATCAATACTGGATACTGGATCATTAGGATATATTTTAATGGCCACTTGTTGGCATTTGATTTTGGAAATGGAGTCCTTTAGCAATTGGTAACCTACCTCTGAAACTTTAAAACATATAATATTAATTATTAATATTATTAATTAAATCATATCAAAGATTCAATCAAAAACTAATTTTCTCTAAATTCTCTATGGGCAAAGTACTCTATATTTAGTTTGATTGGGGTTGGGTTATATTTGGAGTTTTGGGAATAAATTCTTGATCTTAATTTCAATTTAATTTGTCATATTTTTACATTTTAAAATTATTAAATATTATTTACTCTTTTTACATTTTTCGAATCAATTTCTAAGCCCAAATAAATCACATCACATTATGCTAATAGTATAATGAACTAAATTCAAGCTCAAACAAATATTAAATCTTTGTTCGGATCACAAATACAAATTCACCATTCAACAGTCTTCGAGATAGCACTTCAAGATCTGATTGATCGGATAAATCTCAGTAATCAAATTTTCCATATTGTCATCACACAAATCAAAATAGTGCAAGATCCACCAAAGCTAAAGATGGACAGAATAATTTTGTTTTTTACGGAAAAATGAAATAAAAATTGAAATAATTAAACAAATGTATGTTTTCATGGTTGCTTTCTGATTAATTCCCATCTTACCATACGCAAAAATATTTAATTATTAGTATTAATTTATTACAAAACGTCGCACTTAATTTCTGTGTTTGGTGTCTTATTGTTAATACCCTTAGATGTACCCTAACGGTTAATGATTATTGGTCAGCACCGAATATGTTGGAAAACGTAAACAAACAGTTGGACAAACCTGCATTCTATTCAAATTATCCGCATCCAACTCATTAATTCACATTTGGGTGTGCATGATACTGCGCATCTCCAATACGCACAGCGGGCGCGTACGGGAGAATGTGTGCTTGGCTGTCTTGGAAATCGGTAGTCAGAGAGCAGTAGGATAGTCCAATTTGCTAATAAGAGTTAAGCAAGTTTATTCTAGGCTATTATATGAGGACTATTTACAATATATACAAGGATTAATAAAAGATATAAAATATAACAAATAGGTAACTAAACAAAGATAGAAACACAGAGATGGTGACAGTAACCAGAGACGGTAAATCTAGACAAAGAAAGAAGAGAGTTAAACACTTGCAGGTAGTGAAACAAAATATGGCTTACGAGAGTAAGACCATATGCCCTCAAACTGTCTAGCGAGACTGCACACAGTTAGGCATTGGTCGATGTCTTCTTATACTTTTCTTTACGATGCTTTGACCGCTTAGTGACGCATCGTCTGGTGATGGTGTTCGAGTCATCTTCACCAGTAAAGTTCGCACTGTTGAAAGCCGTCATGCCCATGACTTTCAACATTCCTCCTCTTTCAACGGAAGAACTTGCCAAAGATTTGGTGAGACCATCAGCGAGCATTTTCTTAGATTCACAGTACCGGATGGTAGAGTTCGTTACCAACAAGAGGCGTTCGACAGATGACCACCGGATTTCCATATGTTTGGTGCTATTGCTCGGGCCATGCTTTGACATACTAATAGCGGGCTTATTATCGACCCAAATGAGGCATTCAGTATCGAGACCAATGTCGGACATCATCATCGTGGTCCAGTAAAGTTCCTTGAGACCTTCGTTGAGCGCGTACATTTCGGCTTCTGCAGACGAAGTAGGATTCTGGTCTTGCTTGCGAGAGAACCACATAATAGGTGAACCGTGCCACTGGATTAATGTTCCACTTATTGAAGGCACACCTAGAGATGCATCGGTGTAGAGGACAAGTTTGGTATCTTCAGTCAGCTTCCCATAGCACAGTCGATAATTCTTTGTTCCACTCAAGTAACGCAGAACATGTTTGCAAGCATTGAAAAGAGCTTGAGTAGGTTGGTGCATATGGCGAGACAAAAATTGCACAGTAGAGGTAATGTCGGGTCGGCTTTTGTATGAGAGGTATTGTAGACAACCGACAACACTGCGCACAGGTAAATCATAATCAACTTCTTGATGAGAATCATGTAATTCGAATTTTCCCATCGGGAAAGTTTCAGTTTTGCAGTCCACGAGACCAAATTTCTCGAGTACTGAATCGATGTAATGTTCTTGGTGGATTTCGAAGTGAGTAGACTTTCGTTCAACTTGCCAACCAAGAAACTTCTTCACCGCACCCAAATCACGAATATCGAGTTTAGTTTTAAGCTTCTCGAACAGTGACTGAACAATGGCTTGATTTGGTGCGATCACTAGTAAATCATCCACGTAAACAAGAAGATAAATTTTGAGTTTCGGATTGTAGAACAGGCCAAAGTCAGCTTCCGATTGAATCAAATCACAATCTTCGAGTACATCTTTCAGATGAAAATACCAATTACGGGATGCTTGTTTAAGACCATATAAAGAGCGTTTTAGATGCCAGACCGTACCAGGTGATTCAAGTTCGGGTGGTGGTCTAACATAGATTTCACAATCGATATCACTGTGTAGGAAAGCAGTAGTGACATCGAGATGACTAATGTAGTAGTCATTCTTGGCAGCGAGGGTTAGCAGAGTACGAAAGGTTGAGTTACGGCCAACAGGAGCGTAAGTTTCGCTAAAATCCTGGTCGGGTATTTGATTGAAACCTTTGACCACAAGTCTTGCTTTATGCCGCACAATACGATTCTGCTCATCGCGCTTGACATCAAAGACCCAACGAGTATCAAGTATTTGCTTCTTGACATCCTTCTCGTTGACACGTTCAAAAACATCGTGATCGAGTAAAGACTCAGCTTCGGCGTTAATTGCCTGATTCCACAACTCCTTATCGGGACCATTTAAAGCTTCATTCGCAGAAGACGGAATACCTTGCTTCTTTATGGCCATGATCCAATCTCCATAACGATTAGGTGGTTTTCTTGTTCGAACCGGCCGCGTAGTACGTTCAGGTGGAAGATCAACAATACGTTCCTCCTCAATAGCGGAAATGTCATTCGGTTCGACATCTTCCTGAAGGACAACATTTTGATCGACTTCTTCAGGTACATCCAGTCGTTCCTCCTCAAATGTTACATCATCAGTAGGTTGAGGTAATGGAGTTCCAGTTGAGTGGTAAGGTAGTTCATGAGATAAAATAAGATTTGATTCAACGTCATAGTTCATAACTAAATGACCAATGTAAAGGTCTTCTTCGTTCCTGTTAGCAGAACATAATTGTGAGTTGGCAACATCCAAACGGCAAATTGACGAGTTTATTCTAACGAATTCATCTTGCTTTCGGCCAAACTCACTTAATGAGAAATAGTTATCTTTAAGTTCTGGAACGAAGTAAGCGGTATACAAGAAAATAGATCCATCCAAAGTTTTGAGCGAGAAAGATCCACAAACATTCGTATAATAACAAGCACCTTCGGCTCTGTACGATCCAGAGATTTCCATAGGCGGAACTTCGTACAGATTTGTAAGCAAATTTCGATCACAGATCAAATGATTGGGCGAGGCATTATCAAGTACAAAGTCGGCAGTCATCGGGCGATGAGTAACAGCAGATTGTTTCAAATCAACAGTAGGCAGCACTTGACCGTTAGCTGGTCTGATACGGATGCTTCGGTTGGTCTTGTGAATAGTAAACCTTCGGTTCGACCGGCCATCATCCTTCTTGTGTGCCTTAGATTTCTTCTCATCAAAGGACTCGTCCGAACTTGAATCCTCATCATTCGTATTCTTCAACTTTGGACAATTTGGTTTGAAATGACCTTTGTCACCACAGTTGAAGCATGATCCTTTGGGAAACTTGTGACGAATTTGTTGAATTTCGTGATGATGCGGTGTGCTTAACGAACAAATACGTCCTTGTCCTTCAATCAGTACCTTTAGAGTCGGCAAATCGAGGGTAGAACCTTGTCGCTTTTGAATAGTCGCATTTGCAATCACAGATTCACATAACTTCGTCATGGCAGCATTCAGGTAAATAGAAAATTTCTCGTCATCCGAAACAGTCATCGTTAGTCCGAGTTTTTCTACTTCCAAATCGAGTCTCTTCATAGTTTCTTTCACCTTAGATGGGTCGGTAAACTTTATACGGGAAATACGATCACGTATCACTTGAGCTTTAATAAAGTCCGGCTTCTCAAATTTGTTGACCAGAACTTGCCAAGCTTTATACGCCGAATCGCAACTCCGAATGAGAGCTCGAATGCTGTAATCTTCAATTGACGACTTCAAATAGAGCATCGCCAAGTTGTCTTCATCTTTCCCTTTCTTATCGGCAGTAATGGCTTCTTTGGCTTTAAGTACAGTCAAAAAGGCCTCAAATTGGTCTTTCCAGTCGTACCAATTCGAATCGGTTAACTTCGGTAGAGTAAATCCTGGTAATAAAGTAGCCATCTCGATAGTTGTTGAAAATAGGGAAGAAGAAATTTCAGACTTCGTTTCAGGTTTTGATTCGCCGTCTTCGTCCACTTCGATTTTCTTCGCAGTACCAGGAGAGGCAGGAGATTTCAGGACACTCTTCGAATCGTCGCCGTTCATCCAGAAATGAGAAAAAGATTCGACCACCAGCTCAGGAGGATAAGGGTCGAGACCCAATTGAGAGAGAGAGAGAGACCACCTTAAGGATCGAGATCCAATAGAAGGTAGAAAAAAACACCAGAAAATTAAAGCTGGTGGACTTTGCAACGTGGTACTCGCAGGGCGACCACGCTGCAAGTGCGCTCTCTAAGGGAAATGTGTAGGCGGAAAGGGACAGCCACAGAGAGGCACAGGCAGCCACACCACCGCAGGTTGGGTGGCAATAGCAAACGAGTAAGGTAGAAATAGTTCTACAAATAGTCAGAAAGAAACTAGGAAACTAGCTCAACTGCGATTAGCAATTGAAATATGGACTATTAAATTCCAATCTGTTGAGAACAGATCAGATAATAAGTCTCATAATCTCTTGGAAATCGGTAGTCAGAGAGCAGTAGGATAGTCCAATTTGCTAATAAGAGTTAAGCAAGTTTATTCTAGGCTATTATATGAGGACTATTTACAATATATACAAGGATTAATAAAAGAGATAAAATATAACAAATAGGTAACTAAACAAAGATAGAAACACAAAGTTGGTGACAGTAACCAGAGACGGTAAATCTAGACAAAGAAAGAAGAGAGTTAAACACTTGCAGGTAGTGAAACAAAATATGGCTTACGAGAGTAAGACCATATGCCCTCAAACTGTCTAGCGAGACTGCACACAGTTAGGCATTGGTCGATGTCTTCTTATACTTTTTCTTACGATGCTTTGACCGCTCAGTGACGCATCGTCTGGTGATGGTGTTCGAGTCATCGTCACCAGTAAAGTTCGCACTGTTGAAAGCCGTCATGCCCATGACTTTCAACAGGCTGTGCCACACAGAGACACACACACTATCTTGACACTCAATCTCAACACATTTCAATACAAAATATTGAATTTTTTTGAAAAAATTATTACATCTTTGACCTTTGATCTTTATGGCCTCAAAACTATACAGCAAATCTAGACTACCAGCAGAACACTGAGTTAAATTTTCAGAGCGATCCATGCAGTAATTTTTGATGAGTAGCGCACACAAGAATTGCCCCAATTCCCTTTTTTTCTGGCAGGGAATCGTCACTCCCGAAATCACTCACACCTCGCTCGCTTCGCTCGCTCAGCGTGAGTGATTTCGGTCGCTCCTCCAATAAAGTGCAAGCATGTACTTTCCAGTTTTAAAGTATTTTAGCATTTTGTTGTACATAGACTTGCAAATCTGTCCAAAAAGTTTAATGTCTCTCTTGAAATTAAATGAAAATGTGAATTTTCACGAAACTCTCCATTTTACTTGTATTGATTGTGGTGCTGTTGAACTGTAAATTTAGAAAAATGAACCAAATATGTAAAGTAAAAAGTAGGGAAACATATCAAGTGATAAGTAAAGTGAGAAGATAGAAATAAAAAACACAAAACTATTTACAGTACAAAATAAATTAAAATTCAAAATTCTTTGCTTATTTACTGAGGATTCAAAAAATTCCTATGTCGAAATTCAAACCATCGACATAATTCGGTTCTTGCTTAATAATTTAGAACTCTGACTACTAAATGCTTTAATTACTTTAAACTGAGCAAACAATTTTGGAATTTTCTCTTCAATCTATTCGAATTGAACTTTTTTTCATATTTGTTCGAACAAAATGAACCAAAATTGATTTCGATTTCTAAACTGTAGACTTCTAAAAAGAGTTCTATACTTTTCGTTTCTATATAAAAGTGCTGACACAAGTTTCTACTTTTGTGTATTTGTAAAGACTTTCTGCAAGGTTTCTAAAGGTTTTCTGCAAGCTCTCAACTATGTGCGATCAAAGTGAACTGGTCAAGGCCGTCCTCAAGTCGGTTCAAGAACGGATGACTCGTACCTGGGCCGTGAACCAGTTGTCCGACTCGAAGGAGATGCTCAACGCCTTTCGCGATGTATACCTGAATGTGCTTTTCAGCCTGTTCGGAAGTAACTTTCCTTTGCCTACACAAAGTCTAACGCTCGAGTGGATTGTCTCGCTGTTTCTTGAGCACCATGGACTGTTGCCGCACATCTTCAGTAAATGCTCACCTCATCGCGACACTATGGACTCTCGGCTGCTTCAACTCTGGTCCAAGGTAAGCTTGTGACTTACTCTACCGTTACTGTACATTTAACTTTGGTAATACTCTATCATTCTATGTAGTACAAGAGTGGCCGTGCTCGTTTGGTGGATGTGCCACCTCTGTTTGTAGATGGCAAACTACGTCTAGATTCTAACCAGTGGATCATCGCTGTGCCATTCTTCGTGGCGAAAACCCTAAGCTTGGAGCCCGCCCAACTGAAGAGTTCCTGTCTTTGCATGTTTTGGCAAGGCCACACCTTTGAGCACTCGGCCGTCTTCTCTATCTGCATGAGCAAGGTGGCCACATTCGAAAAGTGCGTCAATTCGGAGCGAAGCTTCGAACAATGCTTTAACCCACGAGAGGTGGCTCAATTTCAGGCCTCCTTCGCCCTGACCGTTTATCGCTCTTTTCGGTTAGTAACACTATCGATTGATGTGATTTCATTTTATACCTTTTTCTAATTCACAGTGATTCTATCCACCGTATGTATCAACTAGCCGCCGAGTGCAGCGAAATGGTTGAACAGAAGCTGCGAGGCCTGTTCCACCAACTCTCGTCACCACAAGTAGAATGTGATCGAGTGCTGTCGATCTTGTTCACCTTCCTGGTACAGAACGGCAACTTTCTTCGACTAAATGGCTCACAGGTCTCACTAAGTGAGACGATTATGAACTTCTTCTCGGTCAATGGCTTACTGGGTAGAGGCGATGACACCATCACTTGGCCTGCTCAGATGTACCTTATCTCTGGAATGGATGTGGACACACGT
Source organism: Rhizoglyphus robini (assembly GCA_023373905.1). Taxonomy (NCBI): domain Eukaryota; kingdom Metazoa; phylum Arthropoda; class Arachnida; order Sarcoptiformes; family Acaridae; genus Rhizoglyphus; species Rhizoglyphus robini. The sequence continues at coordinate 242,789 of JAKIJQ010000129.1, read as the reverse complement.
GAAGAATTGCACCGCCTTTCGGAAGGCGAAAAAGATTTCCTCGGTCACTGCTCGGTCATTATGGATGGAGATGTGCCTTTGCTTGTAGAGTACTTGGTTGACCAAATTCAAGAGAGCCGCTTTGAACCCGACATGTCAAAGACTCGGGAACGTTATGCTGGTAACGAAGTGGGCGATCCTCTGGCCGTACGCACCAAACTCATCTGGCTGGTTCTGGTCCGCTCGATCATAAGTGCCTCAACTGCCACATCTGGTCCTGTTGGATTGGCCCAATTCAATCGTTGAGCAAAGCCATTGGGCTTGATCAAGTCTGCTCAGACACACATATGCAACTACTTATAGTTTTGCTTATTTAAACAATATTAAAATTATTACTAGAACAATCAACTGTCTACTTTTATTTACAATTCTACAAAATTTGAAACTTGAATCTGTTTTCTGCCGAAAAATCTATCGAAAAAAGTATAATTTAGAAACTAGTTTTTTGAACCAGCAGCTGGCATTTTGAAACATTATAGCTATCATCAATAAAAATAAGTAATGCCATTGGCATGAAAGTCGGAGCGAACGATTTTAGAATCATAATATTATATTAAATATATATCAAATTAAAAATATTAAAGTAAAATGAAACGAATTATATGAAACTTACTTGTTAATGAAACGTAATAATATTACTAATATATACTTGATGCTTTAATAAATTTTTAAAATTAAACTGAAATATAAATGTAACGCGTATCAATTCTCATATTTTTGACATAAATATATGTATTTAAACAAAATTAAGTAACCTTTTTAATTTCAAATTAAATCTTTCATAGATGCACTTCACCTTTTTTTTGGTTTTTCTGTTTTATATTTTTTTTTTTTTTTAAGTTTTAGTTAAGTAGTAAGTAAAATACAATAGAGATTAACATATAGATAAGATTGATAAGAGTATGTACATGAATCACTTGACTTCATCTCTTTTTTTTGTTTTTTTTTTTTTTTTTAATTTTTTTGTTGTTTTATAAATTTAAATTTAAATTGACGATTAAAATATATGTAAGTGTAAATGAAAAATGAATTAAAGATATAAACCGCATAAACCTCCTTATTGAAGACATTACTCTGAGTCAGGCCAATATTTGTCAATGAAAGCCATCTTGTCTTTGTGTGTTTTCTTATCAGCAATATTGTCAAACCTATCTTTGGAAAAGAAGCCGTCAATGACCAGGTCAGATAGCTTTCTTACGCGACTCAAAGCGACGTAACTCAATCCCACTGGCAACTCTTTGTCACCAATGTTCACCACTGCCTTATCTAAAGTATATCCTTGTGATTTATGTATAGAAAATGCATGACCTAAGGACAAAGGAAATTGCTTGCGGGAACATGAAATGTCACCATGTTTCCAATTTCCGTACACAGGCACTACTGGAAACACTTGTGCTTGGTCTTCCAAAAACGATTGACCTTTGTACGAATCAAATTTAACTAAGATGTACAGAGGCAATGCAGGCGGACATACTCCAGGTGCATAGACAATGGCCTTAACTATGCCAGCTGATCCATTGACCAATCCACCAGAAACCCATAGGTTACGATTGAGCACAACCCTGCAGCCAACAGACAAGTGCAACTCTTGCGCTAGGCCCATAGCCTTGTCTTCACTTGCAGAGGATGCGATGTTTGGTTTACTTTCCGCCACAATTCGAGCAACTGGTTGACCTGTTTTACGCAAGTGCTCTTTGTTAGCATTGTCCACAAGTTCATTCAAGCGGAAGATTTTGGGTGCATTCTCAAATGCCTTTCGTTCATTACAACGAATGCAACCAGGTGAATTACAATAACAGAAAATTACTGCTTTCCTCCGTGACATTATTAGTTCATAGTCGGGTTGTGTTACTTTGGCAAAAGAAACATTGTCAAGTGCAGTTCGAAAATCATAATTCTCTGCCCCTCTTTGGCGATGACACTGTTTTAGTTTAATAAATTTGTCAAAAGAATCAAAGGCAACTTTGCCTAGTGCAGCTAAGCCAGTACATTGTAAAGTATCATACAAAGCTATATCCTTCACAGGAGGCAGTTGGTAAATGTCACCAAAAAAATAAACCATTAAACCACCAAAAGGCTCATTAATGTGTGCTTTTGCCTCACTGCAACGTCTTTGAATATGATGTAGCATTTTGGCTCCTATCATGGACATTTCATCAGTAATCAAAAACTTGACATGTTGCATTTCTCGTTGGAATTTGGCCAATGGCTCACCATTCAATTCCTTGTATTTGCTCACATCAAAAAATTTTAAGAGAGAATGGACAGTTTTGCCATTAATGTTAATGGCTGCAGCTCCTGTTGGAGCAGTAACCTCAATGGCATCACTACCAAAAGCCTCATTGACCATTCGTACAATCTCATTGATAACTGTGCTCTTGCCAGAACCGGCTTTTCCTTGCACAGCAACTCGTCTAGGAGGATTACCTGTTCCATCCTTCAAGTATTCAATTTGAGATTTGCAAATGTCAAGAATTTTTTGTTGTTCATTTGAAAATATAATGTCATTACCATTATTATTAGAAACCAAATTCGGAGTAAACTGTTGATATGTTTTTAACCATTCTTTGGTAAAATCAAAGTTAGGATATTGTTGTGAGTCATCATTCCATTCATGTGCCAGGTCAATTAACCTATTACCCAACACTGGCTGAACAGACTCATTCTGAAACCTTGCAGCCATCATGTACGGCTCAACAAATTCATGTACATCTGGACCTTCTGGAAGAAGTGAACCTTCTTCTTCGTCCACAACTGGAAAGTCCATGTCATTGCTCAAATCAATGTCCAATGAATCAAACTTATCTTTCCAACTTTCAAACACTTCACCTTGATCATTTATTAACAATTCAGAATATTGAAAGTCCTTACCAATAAATGAGACATTCAAAATGACCTGTTGCTTGTAGAAAAGCTCATCTTTCTCTGGATCACCACTTAATTTCAATCTCGGAAATATGCGTACAATAGCATCTTTTTGTCGCTTACGATAAGTACCTCTATCAACATATCTGGTTTTAGCGTATTGCAACAAAGTCAACAGTTGTAACTCAATGGGTCGTTCACGGTAATACTGAAATATGATTGCACTTTCTTTCAAACCTTCAGTTGAAGCATTTGTCACAAACCTCTGCCATTCCTGACTGTTGAAATTAAGAATTACAAATTGTCTACTCGAGCGGTACAAAGGATAACCGCGAACGAGATGCTCGACTTCTTGTCCAGAGTAATTGCGTTCACCAATGTGTGAAATGACCATTGTTTGAAACACTTTCTTGGCATTCTCAGTTGTGCTCACTTTGGCAAGTGTTTCGGTCAGAATTTGGACAAACGATTTGGATGCCGTTTCACCTTTGGAAGCATATTTGGCAACATACTCTGTGACCCCTTTCATACTAATAATAGTACTCCAATCTAGATTAGCACGCCATGTTTGAGATTGGTAAGGATTGTGTCTCTGCATGAGTGGGTCATTACGAATTGGGTAATACTTTAGAGACCCATCAGAATCATTAATAGAGCTTTTCTCCATAAGTGCATATGGATACTTAAACCGACATTCCATTAAACCTTTGAAAGCACGCAAGCAATGAGTAGCACACTTGGTGTGTCTCTGACAAAAATTGAGCAAATTATTCAAATCGGCAGTCCTATCATCAGGAGCAACATCTGAAAAACGTTTGCGACAAGGATGAGTGGATGAAGGGTCAAATGGTAAATTTGGGTTGATTGCTGTGCACATTCGATCAAAGTATTGTCGAGCTTTTTCGATATCTGCATCAGTGAAATCAGTCAAACCGAGTGTAGGCGAATCACCGAGCCACAATAGTCCGTGCACGTGAGGACTACCTCGCCACTGCCACTCAAATCGATACCAACTATCCTTAACATCAAAAATTGGAGTCAAAACCTGCTCAATATAAATTCTGCATCTTTCTTGGAAGAAGTATGCTGTAACGTCAAGATTATCGTGCATAAGTTCTCTACGTTGGTCATCAGTAAGCAGAGATAGATCTACATCTGGCGCAATCAATCGGAACAGATCTGGCCAATGGTAATCTGCTGCAGACAATGTAAAGAAAACAGTTGGAATACCAAGCTGTTGAACCATGTCAAGCAATTCACCGCATTTCTGCCTCCAATACGGATTTGTGGAACGCAAATTCGAACAGTAGACCATAATCTGATTGAGAAAGCTAGGATCTGATTCAAGTTTTGCTCTGATCTCCTGAGCATTATTGGGCACGTTTTTACCTTTTTTAACGTAGATGCCTATTGATTTCAACGCTTGTTTGCGCATCAACGTATTAAAAGCAAAAAAACGAAACCTCGAATCTGTAGCAAACCTTCTATCTCGATGTTCTAACAAAAATTTAAAATATTCATCGGGAGTTACTTTAATTTCGCGAGGTTGATTGAGATCTGCATAGCCATAGGGAAACAAAACAGGGAAAGCCATGGCAATGTAACCTTCTGTGTCAAACTCATTAATTGGTTCACGGGACATTTTAGGATACGAAAATTCAAACTGATTCGCAATTTGTTCCTGATTGTCAACCTGATCAAACAAAGGAACAAAACTCTCATCAATGCCTTCACCTATGTCAGGATCAGTAGTATCATTATCAACAATGGTAGACAGACAACCAGATAGATCAGGATTTTGACTAATTAAATATAAATTTGGTTCACTAATTACAATATCTTCATAATACTTGTTATGTCTTTTTAACCAAATTAAAGCTTGTCGCAACTTGTCAGCTCTGGCATGGAAGTAAGCAACTCCTGATGGAGTGTCCTTCGAGAATAAAATAACGGACGATAGTTCAGAAGGATTATATGGTAATTCACGAGCATAACCTTTAATATCCTGACGGAAATTAATAACATTTCCTTTATAACCCAATTGAGCATTCCGAATCTTAAACAATGTCACAACAGGATGGACACGAGCAATGAGCAACTGCTCCATGTAAGTCAAATCAGATAGTTCAGGTGGTACAGTACCAGGATCCATATTATTACGTTTACTAAATTTACGTATAGGTTGACCAATTTCCTTTACACAATGAACACAGGTTTGATTAGAATTTAATTTTAAACCTGGAAAAGAGCGTGGACATTCAATGCAAGAATTCCATTTAATCTCGGAAACCAATTGATCAAATTTTAAAGCCGCATTTACCATTTCATCAGTGTATTCACTCGGTCGAGTAGTAATAGGATTAGGAGGATTATAAATCACTTGCGGCACTTGCTTAGCTCTTTGGTTACGGTTGTACAACTTTTTCTGCATGTTTCTGCTACGATCAGATACCTTATTAGCCCTGGGCATTTTTAAATTTTAAATTAAATCAATTTAATTTAAAATTTAAAAATCAACAAAAGACACTTTCCGGAGGCAAGTTTCCGGTAACGAAACCTCAAGCAAATAAGAAGAAAATAATTTAACTTTCACGCAGGGAGAAACAATAGACCAAAATCCACCGGTAAGAATTAACTTTAAGATGTGAATAAACCTTATTATTGTAAACTACAAAAATTAAACTTTTGGACGATGATAAAAAGTCACAGAACTTTTTAGTAGTGAGAAACCACGAATCAAAATAAACCAAATAGTGTTTGCTATTAGGTGAAAATAAACCTTAATCGAGAGACTTGAATATAAAAAACACCGAAAAGTAGTCACTTTAAGACAAAGAAATAGTTCAAAAGAAGCAAAGGCTGACTGGAGGTAAGTCGCTAATGAAGCACGAAACGCAAATGGAAAATGTCCTCTCCGCGACACGTGGTAGGAAGGAGTGAGCGAGGGAGAAAGGGCGAGAGAACGAGGGAGGGAGAACGAGAGAGAAAAAGTGAGCTCACAAACTTATCACATTCAGATTATCAGCCAGTGATTTGATTCAGACAAAAGCTCACACAACTGTCCGAAATAGTTGAGATAAGAAAGTGGTTGGGCATTGGACAGAGCTTGCTATTGCGCATCTCGGTTGCGCACAGCGGGCGCTCTCCTCTGTGTGTCTGCTCCGCAGTCACACACAGACACACATGTGTACAGCATTGACAATCGGTTCCAACACATTTCTATACAAATCTTGGATTTTTCTGAAAAATCGCTACTCTGTTGACCTTTGACCTATATGGCCACAAAACTATACAGCACATCTACACTACTACCAGAACATAGAGTTAAATTTTCAGACCGATTCATGCAGTCGTTTTTGAGGAGTAGTGGACACAAGAATCCCGTTTTCTCCCAATTTCTCTCGGATGTTAACGTCGCTCACAAACAAACTCACACTTCGCTCGCTTTGCTCGCTCAGCGTGAGTTTGTTTGTTCGCTCCTCTAACAAGTGGCATTTTCGATGCAAAGTAACATAATGAAAAGTTTATTTAGAGTTTAGGTTTAGAGAAATGTTTGCAAAATACTCTGTAAAAATCATTAGAATACATTTGCTTTATCCAATTCCGATTGTTGGAAAACCCGAAAATTCTCATGCTTACCATAAAAAGTACTGATTTGAGTAAATCGAAAAAAAATTGTAAAATCAAATCAAATTTTGATTTTTAAAATGGAAACTAATCAATTCTCGCTTAGCTTTAAAGTTTCCCTATTGTTGGATTAAGCCATCTTTTGAGTTTACGTTGAGCTGCATTCAATTGGAACTATTTATCGTCATTATCACGATTCTTCTGTCAGAAAATTCCAAATTAAATTCACTCGTAAAGAAATGTGAAATTGGCAATATGAACATTTGATTGAATTGTCCTCACGATTAACTTGATCGTGAAACCCATTTGGATTTACTCAAAAACCTAAATTGACATTTTCGCTCATTCGTTTTGTTTCAAGTTATGGCACTGTAAAGATCCATTCTATTTGGCGTTATCACCATTTGAGTTGAATATAGAAAATTTGGGGGAAAAATAAAAAAATAAAATTTTTTGATTCCAAAAATAAACTGGTTTAATGTTTAGATTATTAAAAATGTAATATTAATAATTTGATGAACGTTTATTTGATTTTTTTGTTACATCAACAATACACAGTGTGTCTACAAACTTAAAATACAAACGAAAATGGTTTTTTGTTCTCTTTCCGGGGTGAAAAATGGTGAAATTGATTTCTTGTACAAATTGACATTGAAATCGGCCTGTTTCCATCAACAAAATAGTGTACAGTGAAATTGTGAATTATTTAGTGAATTCATTTTCCACTAAAGTAGAGCTATAAAATTGGAGTGATTTTTGCAAAGAGGCGGTGACAAGTTCCGAATGCTCAAAGTAACCAATTTTCATTGTTAAGAAATGAAATTTCACCCGAATTGTCTAATTTTGTTGGAAATTCTCATCAAACAGTTCCAATCCAAATACAAAATCAGCCAATCGCTTGTCAAACTGCACAAATCTCCCTGAATGATTCGAATCAAATTCAATTACAATCTCCAATGACTTTCCCCAATATGTTTCACTTACCTTCAAACCATTTTGTCCAATTGCCGCAAACATTCCAATTTGGCACTAATTCTTGTCCTCTTTTCAACCAGTCTTTTCTCTCCTCTACAAATCAATTTCATTCTCAACAGACTTTCCTCAATTCGCATCAACTAGCTTTAAATTTGAACCAGTCCATTCCAATTCATCTCAGTTCGAGTCTATATCAACCAAATGTTTGTCAAACTGGACTAATCCCTTTAAATTATATCAATCAGATCAAATTACAATCTCCATTGACTTATCTCAATCAGCTTCAACCACCTTCTAACAAGTTTGTTGCATTACCTCAAACATTTCAAAGTTATCCACACTCAACTTTTCCTTACAACCAGAATTTCATCACTCAAACAAATCAATTTAATTCTCCAAATCAACACAATACAACACTAGTATTAGCCAAGAAGTACAAAACTGTACATGAATTCGTATCGGATCATCCAGTTTATGACAATTTGAAGCAAAATTCTGGAAAGAAGACTTATTCTGTGCACTGTTCGAGTTGTGACTTTACTTTGAAACACGCTACAGTACAAAACATGCAAGGTCACATTTCGTCCAATGAACATATAGAACTGCTCAATGTCATTCCACTATCTGGCTTTAGTAAGAAACAAACTTTACAGCATGCTACCCAAGTGGAAATGAAAGGATAAATTTCGCTATATGGCGGCTATAATCGTGATCTATTTTTCTGCTAAAAACATGCGCAAAAACATTGACTTTTAGCAAATTTTAAGCCCTTTTTAGCCGTCTTAATGGCTGCTATAAATTGCTAAGCCAGTATATGCTGGTCAAATCCTTCTAGGATCCTGGTTTCTATACCAAAACTATACAAAATTTAAATTAATTGAGTAATTTTATTACAAGAATTTAAATACAAAGAAATAAAAATAAAATACACAGAAATACTGAATTTCAAATAATTAAACTAATAAATCACATAGACATAGGCACATTATAAAGCGAGTCGTTGTCCGAAAGATCATCATTTTCATTCATATTATTCAAATTGGCAGCAATGGATTCTAGTTCGAGTTCTTCGTTATTCATCAGTTTGGCCAGTTTTTGTTTTCGGTTGCTCAATTTCTTTGAAAAGCGAGACAATAAGAGATCTTTTCGACGACCTTGACTAAGTGTAACTTCATTGACTTTTTCTTTTCGTTTACGTTTGACGATTTCGACACTTTCAGAATGTTCATCTTTTTTAGATCGTTTGCGTCGGACAACTGGAACTTGTTGTGGATTGTCTTTCTCGAAAGCAATCTTGGCCTCAACGAATTTTACTAATTTCATTAAAAAAAATATTAGTTGAATTCATTTATAAAAATATATTTACTCATCAAGTCCTCAAGTTTAGTCTTATCCCTATCCAGCCCGGGCTCACACTCGAGGCTGTTTAGTTGGTCGTCTAGTGCTTACTCTCTCATTTTAAACACATTGTTCAAACACATTTCTTTAAAATAAACGGTTCCGCATGATTCAATGAATCATTGATTCAATGAATCGTGCAGTAAATAAATAAATAAAAAATAAAGTTTAGTCTTAGTAGGTTGAGTCAATTTTTTCCATGTATTTCCTAAAGCGGCCTGCTCATCGATGTAAAAATTGAGAATACTTTCGGCTAACATAGAGAATCCTTTTAAATCAGTACTTTCTTCAATAGTAACACTGATGTCATTAGATGAAACAACCATTGGCTTCCTACCAATAACTTTCGCATCCTGAAAGATGAATTTAAAGTATAAATAAATTTTAAATTCAAATTAATATATACCTTTCTCTCTGGGCAAAGGTTCGTCTTAATGTAGTGCACCTCATAAGTCACATCGTTTACTAACTTTTCTAATCGATTTATCTTAATCGACTGAACAAGAATTTGTGATTTTAATTTCCGAATCACATCACTCTCAGAAGTATTCAAAGTGTCCTTGCTGCTTTTAACAAACTCACTCAACTTTGAATCAACCTCATTTTCAACTAAAAATAAATTTAAAATAAATAAATAAAAGTCAAACTGTAAAATAATAATTACATCCAATGAACTTGATTAATCCTTTGTTCATGACACTTGTTTTAGGATCTTCGAATTCAACTTGATGCTTGGGCCATTTTGAAGAATCAGCAGAACGCCAAGAAAATTCAAACTTATCAATATGATAGAAATCGACCTTAAAGTAACCAACATCTTCACAATAAATAATCGCGAAGTAAGCTAAATCACTATATACTAATATCACAAGGCTAGTTATGCATTGCGTCATCGAACGCCCAGTTGTACAGTGGAAGGCATAAGTGGGACGAAACATATTGATCGGATGTTTGTGCAGTGGAAGGCAGAAGGCCATCCTTACTGATGCGTGTCTTATTACATTTACACAGTGAAAGGCAGAGGCACCATAAAATCTTCTGAGTACGCCAGCGTAATTTACCACATACATGCTTTGTTTACAAATGTCAGCTGTTCTCGCTCTGGCAATGCAGCACATCGGGCACGAATAGTTCAGAATTGTTTTGAATTTCTCTTTTTCCTACGTTTGTTTTTGTTTTTATCTAAATGCACGTTTCAACCAAATCACCACGAACGAGTTGAATTCATCAAATTCTACCAAACTCATCCAAATCTATTGAGCTCCTCGAAGAACGCCCTTCTACTTGCAATGTTATTGGTGTGTTTGGTATGTTTGTTTTACATTGTTGCTATGGTTATTGGCCACAAGAGTGTAACACATTGCTCAAGAACCTTTCCTTTCAAAATCATCTAGATTTGTGCGTTTTGATATTTCTCTGCAGTGCCGAGCGAGTATGACAGTGTGCTTTCTCATGACAGCTTCAGTTAAACACGCTGGTTTGTTTTGATGCAAATAACTTGATTGCAACTTGCAATTTGCAAGCAACTCCTGAATCAGAAACCTAGATTTATTCAACTTATCACTCCACTGATTTGCCTCATCTATCATCAAACATGATCACTATGTGATTATCTTTATTTTCAGTCTTCTTTTCTAATGTGTTTTGCCATTTTGTTTTTGTTTGACACCGAAACCAAGTATCAAAGAAACATCAATTGATTTTAAAGAACGCTTTACGTCAAGAGCCTGAAGCGATTCGTTGTAAAGAAATTAATTAGTCATCGTCATCTTTTTCTCGTCAATTTACAAAATGAAGTATTTCAATTTTATTCTTCACAGTCTGTGACAGATTTTACTCACCAATTAGTAAAAAGACATATTTTACAAATTCTAAAATAAACCTGTTTTTTAGAGACTTATAATTTCAGATTGTAGCGATTTTGTTAACAAGCACTAAGCTCTAATAGATCTATTGCCTTGATTCGTGAATACTCAAAATATGTCATTTGAATGAATATCTTCACTTTTGGTGCATATGTTTCCGGGAATAGTTGGTGACAGCTGCAAACTAACATATTTGTTGGCTACTAATTGTTTGGTGTGTTATGTAGCCACAAGTTCAATGTTTTTCAATTCTGCACTGGTGGACATTATCCGCATTTAGTTACCCGCCTTCTTTGAGTACCTCATTCGTGTAGGCTATTGTGACGATTACTAAGGTTACAATGCTGGTCAGTACAAGAACAACAAGTGTCTTGGTTTCTGGATTTCGAAAGAATGATGAATTTCAGAAATAATTTGATCAGATCAGAACCAGCCCAGTTTTGAAGTTAAGATTGTCTAAAGTAAGTTGCCGTGAAATCGCCACTTCCTACATCAAATAGTCAAATGCCAAACTCGAGTCCGAATAAACAATACTGTGACAAACAAATGAACTACTACAAAGTTGTTGCTATTCCAAAAGTACGACTTCTTATACTGGCATCAGTATATTTATTTATTATTCGGTTTCTGATCTTTTGGGCAATTCACAAAATCATTCTGTCATTTTCTCTTTTGCCATCCACCACACCGATCACAACTTTCAAGAGTTTCTGCTTGAAATAACTCAAATTAGATTTTTGAATTACCCCAGTTTAAGAAGGAAAGGCACAATCTTTTAATTTATGAATTTGACTATTGAACTCACCCGAAGGGTTTTTTACAAGGAAACGTTTGCGCAGCAACAAATGGCTTTGTGACCTGTCACAAAGTCATTTGAGTTTCCTTGTAATTATAAAATAATTTGTGAATATCAGATTATTTACAAAGAGTATCATACTTGGCATATTGATCCAAATGGAACACAAATAACAAATTTGTAATAGTGGCAATAGTAATAAGATTCACTACAATGTGATCACTCGAGTCGAAAGGACAGACAGACAGACTGCTTCAATACACGTGTTGTCCATTCACAGAAGACGTAACAGGATTTGTGTTTATGTACTTGCTTGTCACAAGCAGCTTGTGTAATGTTGAATAACTGATTGGTAATTTTCGCAAATCAAAAGATGAATCGCAAAATAAACAAAAAGAACGAGTTTTAAACTTTCGCAAAGTCTTGAAAAGGAAACGAGAGTAAGTAATTTGCAATTTCTTCAAAGTTTTCTAATTAAAATTCTCGATTTAATGCAGCAACAAGTCGCAAATCGTGTTGACAAAATGAACTTGTTTCCTTCTCAAATCAAAATCAATTCCAACTCAGTTGACTCTTCTCAAAGTGATTCGTATCAAAATGATTCGTATCAAAATGATCATTATTTTCAAATTGACTCTACTCACGATACAAGTGATTTATTTTCTGAGAATAATTTTATTGTACAAAATTTTATTGATGAAGAGCCTGTTGCTAGTTTGGAATTTGAAATTAACAAAAATCAATGGAGAATTGATGAAGAACAACTTGACAACATTGAATCTCGAGAAAAATATCTTATTCCTTTCCTTAATCAAATTCGTCATAATTGGACAAATAAAGCTGTCGTCGATAGCACTAATGGAACTAATTTTGTTTGTAAGAAGGAACTTTATTGTCGCAGTTACAAGACAATGTGCCGCAGAGCTAATGTATTTGACCCACACGTTCGAAAATATTTTTATTCAAAATGTGGTCTTATTGGGCCTGTGGAACTTGACGAATTGACTTGCGAAAAAGTATGCAATAACGCCTGCAAATGTAAAATCATTCCAGTAGAGGCCATAAAGAAACGTGAAAGTTATTTTTGTTATATTCAACTTAATGATTCTCTTCAATATTTAATACCACAAATCTATAAATTTCTTCGCTTCAACCAAACACGTGACCCTTCAATCATTACGGACATTATTGACGGGAGTGATTACTTAAAGTTAGCAAATGACGACACTTTGGTGATCTACTTTGGTTTCGATGGCGTTAATTATACCAACAAAGATCAAAAAAGTATGTGGCCACTTGTGGTGTACATTTGCGAGTTACCATTCGACCTAAGAATGAAGTGCGCTTTTCCTATCGCTCTTCACGCTGGTACAACTCAGCCAAGCTGTGCAATGTTGGAACCATTTATACAAGAACTTTGCACTTATATGAACAGACAAATATGTTTTGAAGTACTAGAAAATGGTAAAATGGTCACCAAGAAATTATTTGTGAAATTACTGTTCGGTATCTGTGATGCCCCGGGGAGAGCAAAAGTTCTCAACATGCTGCAACACAATGGCAAATCTGCATGCAATATTTGCAAAGTTGTAGCCGAATATGACAAAACCACCAGTTGTATGGTATACCCTTTGGAGAAAACTTTCGATTTGAGAACAGATCACGAATGGCGAAAAACTGCCCAAAAAGTGAGTCGCCTTAAAAGTAATAAGCCAAACATTGATGGCATCAAAGGTAAGACTTAGTTTCATGATTTGTATTTATTAATTTTGTTTTTATTTATTTCACAAAGGCACAACTCCATTAATGATGCTTTCATATATCGATTTGCCATATTTCATGCCACCTGAATTTATGCACAGTCAGTTCTTGGGAACTGTGAAACTGATGCTCGATCATTGGCTTGGCAACAGGAAAAGCAAGCGAATTAACTCACTTGATCTGCTCAATCAAAGACTTTCGAAGATCAAATTTCCAACAAAAATTCTCCGTCAAATGCCAGACATAAACAGCAAATTGAAAGCCATTGAATTGGAGAATTTTCTTTATTATGGAATAGTTGCTTTGGAAGATATTCTGCCAGAAAATGAATTTGAAACATTTCGAATTCTTTCTTATATCATATCGACATTAAGTGGACGTTCTATATCTCATGACCAAATTGATCTGACTGAAAAATTGATCAAAATTTTTCTTCGAAATTATGTTAAACTTTACCCTTCTGAATTGTTCAAATATAATGTACATATGCTAATCCATTTGCCTGAAATTGTTCGTCGATATGGCCCACTTATCATCAATTCTGCTTATCAAGTGGAAAACTCTATGGGGCTGATTGCCAAATTGGTCAAGTCTTTTTGGAGAGTACCTGAACAGGTTCTAAATAAGTCGGTCATGTCATCCTCTGTTGTCGTCACATTAATTTCCAGTTTCGAGCATCATACAGATGAATTTCAAAAGTTTGTTACAGATTATTATCCATCATTGAAGCATCGCGTCGATTCTCCACTGAAATTGAAAAACATACTCAAAAACTATACCTTAGATGAAGAAGAGATTGCTTTAATGAATTTTCATTTCAATGGAACTGATTGGTCATCAAAGAATATTGAAAAGATTAACAAAGTTTGCATTCAAAGTTATTCTATTAGCCCAAATGGTTACAGCAATAAACACAACAATTTCACCAACAATCAGTACATCAAGACCAAAGAAGGAAAATATTGTGTCGTTAATAATATCATCAAAATCGATACTGAAGTTTATTTATTTTGTTTTGAGTTCTTGAATGTTCAAGGATATAAAGTTACAAACGATATTTATTTTGAACACATTAAATTCAGTTTGAAAGAAGATTTATCTATCGATTTGAAACTTGTTCCACTTTCCCAAATTGAATGTCCATTCTCTGTTTTATTTTTGAATAACAAACACATTATATTTGATTTATTTAACAGACACATTTAAATACGTTTGATGTAATTTAAATATAAAATAAATTGTTATTATTACTTTAAAGCTAATAATATTTGCATCAGTTTACTAACTAATGAAATGAAATGAATTTAGACGTAATTTAGCAAAATTTAGCAACGCAGTCCGCAGAAAAACAAAAACGCTAAATCACGGCTAAATAGAGGATATTTTAAAAAATAGCAATTATATAGCGAAATTTATCCTTTCATTTCCACTTGGGTAAGCATTCAAAGCTGATTAGTGAATTCTACATTATCGTCGCAAATGGTTTCGGCTTTATGTGCAAATTCTGTCCCAAATCTAATCTAATAATTGACAGAGGAACAATCAAAAGCCATTCAGATCATGTTGGCCACATCGGGCGAAGTCAACTTGCAGATCTTGGCGTTGACATGCAAATAGTTGGGCTGAAATTGAAAAAGAATGGAACGTGTGGTGCTGCATCATTCAGGGTTGTGCTGTTCACATTATTCAGAAAGAGGGGTTTGATGTTCCATTTGAGGATTTGCATTTTATAATAAAGTGTTTTGACAGATCTGTTGTGGGTTGTGCGGAACAGATTGTCCACAAAGAGGGGTTTGATGTTCCATTTGAGGATTTGCATTTTATAATAAAGTGTTTTGACAGATCTGTCCTGGGTTGTGCAGGGACAGATTGTCCACAAAGGGGAGTTTGATGTTCCATTTGAGGATTTTCACTTTATAATAAAGTGTTTTGACAGATCTGTCCTGGGTTGTGCGGGACAGATTGTCCACAAAGGGGAGTTTGATGTTCCATTTGAGGATTTTCACTTTATAATAAAGTGTTTTGATAGATCTGTCCTGGGTTGTGTGGGACAGATTGTCCACTAAAGGGGAGTTTGATGTTCCATTTGAGGATTTTCACTTTATAATAAAGTGTTTTGATAGATCTGTCCTGGGTTGTGCGGGACAGATTGTCCACTAAAGGGGAGTTTGATGTTCCATTTGAGGATTTTCACTTTATAATAAAAGTGTTTTTGATAGATCTGTCCTGGGTTGTGCGGGACAGATTGTCCACAAAGGGGAGTTTGATGTTCCATTTGAGGATTTTCACTTTATAATAAAGTGTTTTGATAGATCTGTCCTGGGTTGTGCAGGACAGATTGTCCACAAAGGGGAGTTTGATGTTCCATTTGAGGATTTTCACTTTATAATAAAGTGTTTTGATAGATCTGTCCTGGGTTGTGCGGGACAGATTGTCCACAAAGGGGAGTTTGATGTTCCTTTTGAGGATTTTCACTTTATAAGAAAGTGTTTTGATAGATCTGTCCTGGGTTGTGCGGGACAGATTGTCCACAAAGGGGAGTTTGATGTTCCATTTGAGGATTTTCACTTTATAATAAAGTGTTTTGATAGATCTGTCCTGGGTTGTGCGGGACAGATTGTCCACAAAGAGGGGTTTGATGTTCCATTTGAGGATTTTCAAATCAAATTATTTACATAAATTCGTTGCTGGTATTTTTTATGGTCATAATTTTTTACATTTTATAATTGGAAACAAGGAAACTCAAATGACTTTGTGACAGGTCACAGTTGTGATCAGTGTTGTGGATGACACAATAATTGTTTAATATTGATTTTGTGAATTCCCCAAATGATCAGAAACCGAATAATAAATACAGACTGATAACAGTGATGTAAGAAGTCGTACAGTAAGTAAGTCGTTTGGAATAGCAGCAACTTTGTAGTACTTATTGTTTATTCGGACTCGAGTTTGGCATTTGACTATTTGATGTTGGAACTGACTATTTCACGGCAACTTACTTTAGACAATCTTATCTTCAAAACCGGGCTGGTTCTGATCTGATCAAATTATTTTTGAAATTAATCATTCTTCCGAAATTTGTTTCCAGAAACAAAGCCACTTGTTGTCCTTGTACTGACCAGCATTGTAACTTTTTTTAAATTTGAAAATTGTTTTTATTTAGTTGCATTTTAAAGTTTTGATATTACAAAATCGTTTTCAATAGTTTGCTCATAGGCAAAAAAGGAGACAGTGTCTAATGCCTGCTCCTGAAATGTGTGTTACAATTGAGAGTATTAGCGACTGTCTTTTGAGAATGTATATTCTGAGGATCACAAAAGTTCTCCTGCTTATTTGTTTGGATTATTCCTATTGTGTTTGTTACAATAGATATTTGTGATGAATGAAGAATTCTTGATTGCACTAACCCTGCGATTGCTAATGTCCCTGTCATGATGCATGAAATATTTACAAATGTGTTTTTTGGGTTTTTCTTTTTTTTGTGTTTTTTGTGTTATAAATGATCATAATAATTAGTATTTACAATAATAATAATAACCTAATGAATTCTGCTTCTTACTCGATGTCTTCCCATGCGAAGAGTTCGTCATCGAAATGTTGGTCCGCAAAGAGATCGTCCATGTCAATGGGAGGTGTTTCGTCTTGACTTTCTGGGTACAAGTCGTTGAGGTTGTTAACGTTTAGTCTGTCGACCAATTCAACTAGTTCGTCCTCCAAGTTGTCATTGAGCAGGTCTTCGATTACTAGGCCTTCGTCCGATTCGTTCGATCCATTGTCTACCTTTAGCATTTCGTAGATTTTCTCTGCCACCTCGGAAAACACTTTGAAAGCTTGAGGCAGTTCCACCAACTGCATCAAGCATTGCCATGGCAAATCAGCCTGTTCAAATGCTTGCTTAGTGACCAACGAATACTTGGAACATTTTAATAAGACATGTTCAACTGTCTGGCTGGTTGGTTGGTTGGTTGTCCGGTTACAAATGCACGATCCGTCTCGAATCACCTTGAAGCGCGCTAAATATTCGCGGAAGCAAGTTGCTTCAAGCAACCATGGCCTGTGAAGAACTGAGTCAAAACATAGTTAGTTTTGAAGTGCTTTGGTGTGTGGTTTGCGTCTCCGAAAAACTTTTGATTAGTTTTCCCTCTGGTTTTCACTTTGTATATTTCGGCAAATTTGCTCTGCCCACTTGTTCGCCTCATTCTTGACGAATCTCTTGTTATAGAAAAAGTAGACTGGTCTTGATGTATTGAGACACATTTCAACCGCTTGATCCCTAACTTTCGAGTACTTTTCAACACCCTTGAGCTTTCTGCGGATGATGAGGTTGCAATTGAGCTGTCTCAATATTTGGACCAACTTGTGCTCTTGTGGGTTCACAAAAGTAATGATAATCGTATTATTAATTCAAACAGTACACTCGTATATGTCCATGACCGGGAAAAAGTATACATTTCACAAAATCGTACATTTACCGTGACATATGCCACATCACGTGACATCTGTACAGTTAACGTTGATAGGATGTATTGGGGAGTAGAGATTAGTTATAAATTCGTAAAATGCTTTTAAACACTTAGCTACGAACGGGGCCATGTTCTAAGCTGGTCAAAACATTCAAAAAGTCTTCTCTACGATAAAGAATTTGCATTTGTTTGCAAATTAAACAAATTGCTATTTTTCCTTAAATTTTCTCGTTTCATGTTTTGAAAAATTTTTAACAAAATTTGACAGTTCATATTGCTTTAAGGCAAGTCGCGGCTCAATTTTTTGTTAAAAATTCCAAATTATTTTAAGATCTTAAGTTATCGGTTATCTCATTATCTATCGTCCTACAAAAAATTAGAACAATATTCCGACGAGAAGTCTCGAAAATTCAACATTTCCAGGATGCACTTTTCGCATTTGCCCTCTACCGGCCAATGCATACCTTTTAGTTTTTCCTTTCTCCTGCAAATCAAGACCTATGCATTTTGTTTTTGCTTCTTCTCCTACAAAACTGATCCGATTTTGTTGAACCAGGGCTTTTATTAAAGGTAATAAGATTCTCTATTTGGCGGATAGAAAACATTTTAAACATTTTATCTTATCTGATCGTGAGTTCATCTCAAAGTGTTCAAAATATGCTACTTTTTTACATTTTTTGATCTATATTCTCAAGAAAAAATATTTCCATAAATGTTTTCTGATGCCGTTAAAGCCAATCAATTTATCTTTAATTTGAGCTATAGTATGTCACAATCGGCCAAGTATTAAAGGAAGAGTAACCTTTCAAATACCATCTAGTCAAATCTATAGATTTGAGCTAAGGGGGCAATTCATACAGGACGTTACCCGCTTCTGTCCTTAAGTTTTAAAAACAGTGCATTTATTTTGTATTTATTAATAGCTTTGTAGCTTTTCTTTCTGCCTTTTTCCATTCTTGTTTTCGTAACTTTATTTTAATTGTATTTTTTCTTCATTTTTTAAAAAATAAATCGCTATATTAAAAAATAAATCAAAATAAATATATTTTAATGGAAAAAGAAAGAAAAAATTATTATTGAACTCTAACTTTACACAATTTACACAAATACACGTATTTTGAAATAAATCATTTTTCTCGAAAATTCTGTTCTTTTCTTTTTTTCTTTCTCGAACTTGAACCAGATTTCTAATTTCAAACTCGAAATGTTCTACTTTTCATTCCTCATAAAATAGGTTGACATTCGTTTCTATTTCTCTGTGTTTTGGAATAGAGAAAATCTTTGTTTTTGTGACTCAGGCAAAAGAGCCTCTGCTTTTCCTTGTTTGGCTTCGAGATTATGTGCGATCAATCAAGTCTGGTTAAAGACGCTTTGGAGTTTCAGTTCCACTGACAGTCGAGGATCTGGTCGTGTGATGAACTGGTGGAGTCGGAAAGTCTCATCTCTATGTTCAAAGACACGTATCTCAAAGTGGTTCTGTCTCTTCTGGGTAAATCGTGCCCCAAACAGCCTCTCAACCCGCCTCAAGACTGGCCTCTGTCCTCACTACTTGAACATCACGGATTCTTCCCCAAAGTCTACCACAGCTCGTGCCCAAACCGTGATGCTATCGACTGTCGACTTGACCAACTTTGGTCGAACGTAAGTTAGTGACTGCTAACTCTAACTTTTTAAATATTTTATTTTACGTAGTTTCAAAACGAACCATTGGTCAACATCACCATAGACCATATCTTTCAAAATGGTTCAATTCAGAGTGACTCGAACCAGTGGGTGCTGAATGTGCCCTGTCCAGTTGCTTTCACTTTTTTGAGTGGAGAACCGTCCATCGAAGGTGGTGGTTGTTTGTGTAAATCGAAGATCGGCCACACCTTTGTCTATTCTCCGTTGCTCGACATTTGTATCCACCAACTGAAGACGTATTCACGCTTGATGTCATCTGGAAACAGTGTCGAGAGCCTCTTTGAGACTCTTGAGGTTGTCCGCTTTCGATGCGCTTATGCACTGACCATCTACAGATCCTTTAGGTTAGTACAATATATATCCTATAGGGAGTGTGATCTAATTTTATTTTATTTTCTCTAATTCACAGGGAATTTGTAAAGGAACTGTATCGACTCTCGGCGGAAGTCAAAGGATCGGTTGAAGTGCAAATACAAGCCCTTTCGCGGCAGCTCTCATCACAGCAAGTTGACTCAGATCGAGTCTGGTCATGCATTTTCGCTCTCCTTGCCCAAAATCAACAATTCAAGCGGCTCAACGGTTCACAAGTGTCTATTAGCGAGCCAATTAAGGCTTTCTTCATGGCCAACGGACTGATGGGTAATGGTGATGATGGATTCACTTGGCCTGCACAGCTCGAATTGGCCTCTGGTGAACAAGTGGGCGGTCTTTCTGAAGAATTACAGAGTCTTTCCCGTGGCGAGAAAGAATTTCTTTCCCACTCCGCCATAATTCCACTGAATCCCGAAGTGGAGGTAGTGGTGGACTATTTGGTGGACAGTATCCGGGAACATATCTTCGAACGCGACATATCGAACATACGGGCTAATTACGCTGGCAACACTCAGGGCGATCCACTGGTGATCCGCAACGAGATTCTTTTCCTAGTCCTGGTTCGCTCGATTATGAAGGGAATTTCGGGTTCCGCCGTCCCGATTGGTCTATCTCCTCTAAATCGTTAAGCCAATTCAAGCCATCATCAAGGACTACTTCAAGCTTGATTAGATAAACTGGCTGATGTTTACTTCATTTATTTATTATTATGTTAAAGTTTTTCACTTAATAAAACTTTCAAAAGCAAAAGCAAAAATCAACTGTCTACTTTTTTTATGAATTTTGAAAAAAAATTGAAACTAGTATCCGTGGTATCCAGCGAAGAATAGGAAAAAACACAATTTGGTAACAAGTGCCAATTGCGATGCAAACTGTAAAGTTTAAACATAATGAAAAGTTCATCTATTACATATTTCTCTTCACGGGGCATGTTGATAAGTTTGGCAGACTCGGACAGTTATCTCTCGGCCCGTGAAAGGGCAAAAAAAATTTAATATTAAATTCTTTTCAAAATTTTCCATCAGACTCCCAAGATTCGCTAATCGAGGAATCAAAGATTTAGAGTGAAAGTTATCATTGTGAAGGTCAAAGTTTAAAAATATTAAAAATTTTATTGATTAAGATTGAAAATTTTAGTTTGTATATTCAAATTGAATTCAACTCTGCCCCAATAACAGATTTGGACAAGCTAAAAGTGTTTCTAGTTTTGCTTCCAACCACCATCATCGGGTTTCTTCTCGGAACTATAAAGCTAAACAGACGTCGAGTGCTGCATACAAGTTTGTGTGCAAACTTTTCTGGTTGTGAAAAAGTCTTTCCATACGATCACAATTTAGCCGTTTTGATAAGAAATTTTGAATCATTACCTATCAGAATGTTTTTTTTGCTAACAGCAACAAGATGGAAACTTTTGGACTGTCACTCCTTTGAACTTGAGCAGTTTGGTTAACCGTTTTTCCAGCAACTTTAACTCAGCAAAAACTTTAAGACCTCTTCTCAAATCTACCATTTAACATTGGCACTTTAAGTAGATTTATTTTGTATTTTTCGGTAATATAAAAACAAATGTACATGCGTTCACAATTGTATGAATTTTTCTAATAATTGATTTGCCTGTTTATTATTATGACATCTTGTAATTTTTGTGATTTTAATAATTTTTAAAAAACTACTAATATGACATCGTATATCAAGCAAGCACGATTAATCTTTAATTTTTCTTATAGAGCAAATACGCTGACGACCTTGAAGGTCGGACCTTCTCACACGCCAAACTTGATTCTCTTATAGACTAAAAATATCTAAACAACAAATGTGGAAAACCCAAAAAGTTGTAAATGAAAAAATTTAAAGTTCACTGTACGATACACAGTAGATTAGCATAGGTCAATTTAGCTGAACATTTATAGCAAACTTAAATTTTCCAATAGATATATCTCCTGTATATAAAGTAAAGTCAACATCACAAAAGTCGCATTTCATTATATTTCGAAAGATTCGTCGAATGGTGAAAATGTTGAAATTCACAAAACTCGCCGTTTTTCTTTCAACATTGATCACAGTCCTGAATTTGACTGTCCAATTAGCCAACTGTAGTGAATCAAGAAATGAATCTTCTTCTGTGCCTTTGTTTTATCAACTTCAGAAAACTCGAGTTCTTTTTACTGAAAATGGACAAAATATTTCAGTGGAAAATTCATTCAACAAAAAATTGTTCAATTTCACTGTTCACGATTTTGCCAATCCCAACAGACCGATTTCAATTTGTTCGCACGATTCATGCAAAAATCGTACCATCAAAGATGACATCAACTTGATGATCGGTCATGAAGATGATGATGTTTCTTCATTCAAGCTTCACTGGAATAGTACAACACTCGAGTTGTGTTGGAATTATGATGATTCGACAATTTCACACACAACTTGGTTCAACTTTTTCGCTGAGAACAATGACTTGGTCGTGCTCAATTCGGATGGGTTTGCACTAATCGACATCACATTCCCTTATGTGCACAAATATCGTTGGTATCGAAAGCAGAATCCGTCAAAAATGTGCGTTAAATTGGTACAATCCTTAGAGCCAAACGAACGTCAAGTGGTTCACGTAGTCACGGGTCGAAACATTCAAAAGACCTACTCAATGCTCAAAAAACATTATTGGCACTTGTTTGCAAATTATCACTATACTTCTTATTCTAAGGTGGATGACGAACACTGGACTATTGAGGCCCTAAAGGATCTTTACCTCGAACCAACTTGGAGCTATCCGAGAGCACTCAATTTTCCCTCTTCAAGGAACACTTTGGCAAAATTTCTGTCCAACATTACAGAAATTTTCAAACCAACCAAAATGCTGATTCATTTAGATGCGAAATGGCAAAGTTTGGATGGAAATTTTGCTTTTCCGGTTCATCCAAAAGAGTTTCACGATCAATTCTACCGTGGCGACCATTCGATACAATTCACTTTGCCTTTGTCACATTTCTTATCAGATTATTTCTTTGGGGAAGGCTATAACAAGACACAAATTCGCTTACTGATGGCTCAAAATGAACATGATCAAGTGACGAAAATTGATACGAAACAGGATGATAATGAGAATGTCTGGTTCCAGGCAAAAATGGAGAAACTTTGTCAAACTGCGGGAATTGATTGGTTACGACTTGAAGAAGAGAAATATGATCATCATTTGATTGTGCAAGAATCTTCATCGAATTCTCCCACTCAAATTTGTACTTTTGAGGTTAAAAAGTGCAGAAGTGTAAGCGAAACAAACTTTCCTCAATTCTTCCAAATTGATCAACGAGTAGATTCCAACATTGAGTCAACCCTTCAATCGTTGATTCCAACTATGCTGTCACTTTCACTGTCTGGTGAACAGTTCATTGTGCCAAATCTCGTGTTTGACGCTGTCCACAAACTAAACATTGAGTTGTACATTCGATGGATCGAAGCGGTGAGTTTGATGCCAATCATGAAGCTCTCACTACCTCCATGGACGTATCACAATCAAACTGTCAACCAAATTGTGCACAAATTCATCAGACTTCATCGAAAGCATTCGTATGTCTCAAATGCTTTTCAAATCGACAGAAAACTTCCTAATGTGACACCAATTGTCCGACCACTTTGGTATGTTTTCCCTTACGATCCACAAACCGCTCACATCAAGGATCAATTCATGCTTGGAAGTGAAATTCTGGTTGCACCAGTTTTGCGTTTAGGTCAACGTTCACGTTCGGTGTATCTGCCCAAGGGCACCTGGATCGATCAACACAACCGATCATACAACGGATCGAATTGGTTCACAGTGCAAGTTCCGCTCGAAGAGTTGGCCTACTTTAAGCTGTCCAAAGCTGATATAGTGAAACAGGAAATCTTAAAGGAACTTGAAGAAATGTATGGATCTGAGTATGTCAGACAACGTGTTCATCAATGATTGCAAATGAAATCAATTTTATGAAATCTAAGACTTTTGAATTTCATTGTAAACTAAATTTGAATTTTCAATAAATAAACTTTTTTAAACAAATTTCAACTTTGACCTTCTTGATCAAATTCACTTGTTATCTTTCTAAGATATTCCAAATTTATTTGCCTTTAGATAGATTTAAACTGAAGACTGCAAATTTCAAAACGAAATAAACCACAAAAGTCAACAAAAATGTTCTGATTTTGCATTCACGAATAATTTTATTTAAAGTTCATTGAACGATTAAGCTAAGTCAAAATTTTGTTCAATCTCAAGTATTAGGAAAAAAATTTCAGACACGCAAAGAAAACTTTAAAAGTAAAGGTCAAAGGTTTTGTGTTTTTCCGTATTCGATTAAAAATCAAATGCAAACTTGAACTTTCCAGTTTCGAAAACATATTTGCTTTTCGTGATATGTATAAAGTCTGTCCAAAAAAGTTTTATTTCATCCATAAAATCGATTGAAAATGTCGATTTTCACAAAACTCCCCATTTTACTTGAATTGATTGTAGTGTTGTGGAATTTCTCTGGTCAATTTACTGTCAACTGTAGTCCAGTAGTGAACGAAACTTCATCTTCATCTTCAATCAAAGATTCCAACAGCAAAATTCAGGAAAATTCTCCAGGAAAATAATAACCGAATTCTATTGAGTGAAAATGGACACGATTTTGCGCTTGAAAATGTTTTCAACAAACAGTTGTTCAATTTTACTGTGCACGATTTGGCTGATTCGAACAGGTCCATTTCGATGGCCATTTGTCAACCATATTCTTCGTGCACGAGGCGTAATCAAACTATGAACAGAGATGTTTACTTTTCTATTGGTCCCGATGATCGGCGCATGTCAAGTGATGGTCAAGAAAATCAAAAAGAAGAAGAATTGTCTTTGTGCATGATCTACTGGAATGCCACTCAACTTGAACTGTGCTGGAATTTAGATGATTCTTCTGGTTTCAACATATTCACCGCAGCACACGAGACTGTATTCCTCAATGCGGACGCTTCATAGTTTCATGTTCGATTCGCCTCAATTTCGCTGGTATCGCAAAGATGGCGGTCAAATGTGTGCTGTTGGAACAGAGACATCATTAGGCCAACGTCATGAAATTCTCATTTTTGCAAGTCGAAACATTGAAACCACCTACTCTTACGTTAAACTAATGTTTGGGTCCATTTTTCCAGATTTATTCTATTACTATTTAGTGGATGCAAGTCGGGTGGATGTTTTTCGCGAACCAATTTGGAATTTTCCGAAAGCGCTGAACAGTGTTGAAGAAATGCGTAAATTTGTGTCCAATATTACAGAACTTGTAACGCTAAACAAAACTTCGATTCATTTGGACGTGAAATGGCAAAGTGAAAACGGAAATTTTGTTTTTCCTGTAAATCCCAAAGAATTTCACGATGAATTTGTTACTGATAATTCAACACAATTCACACTGCCTTTGTCACATTTCTTTTCGACCACTAATTCATCCTGGAACATGACTCATGTACGATTTATGATGGCTCAAAATGAGCATGATCAAGTGATGAAAATTGAAGATTCGAAACAAGGAGAGATGGACTGGTTTGAGGCTAAAATTGCGAAACTTTGTAAAACAGTGGGACTTGATTCGTTGCGATTTGAAGTTCAAAAATTCGACAAAGATTTGATAAAATTAGAATCGCCTTCAAATTCTTCTACTACTCAAATCAAAACTTTTATCGATGGAAAGTGTGGATCAGCATTATCATTAAATTATAGGAATTTTCCAATATTCTTTCAAATTGATCAACGAGTAGATGGTGACTTTGAGTCAACGCTCCAATCGTTGATTCCAACAGTTTTGTCACTTGGTCTGTCCGATCAATGGTATGTTGTGCCTAATCTCGTGTTTGACCCTTCCCACAGGCCATCGCCCGAGTTGTACATTCGTTGGATCGAAGCAGTGAGTTTGATGCCAATCATGAATGTACCATGGTCATACGATAATAAAACTGTACAGATTATACGCAAATTCATCAAAATACATCGAGAGTATCTAATTTTTGTAGGAACCTTGAGTTACCCAGAATGTTTTCTCAAGTAGAAAGTATTCTATCATTTCTACCAATGATGCGACCACTTTGGCTAACTTTCCCTAACGACCATCAAAGTGTCCACATTAAAGATCAATTCATGCTTGGAAACTCAACTCTGGTTGCACCCGTTTTGCGTGAAGGTCAACGTGAACGTTCAGTGTACTTTCCCAAGGGCGTTTGGGTGGATCAACACGGTGAAGCATTAGAAGGACCAGTTTGGTGTAAAGTGCCAGTTCCGCTTGATGAGTTGGCCTATTTTAAGTTGTCCAAAGTGTGATATCAGGGCAGATTTGACCTTGGGCCATGAATTTTCACTTTAAAATTGATTACTTTATTGACGAATCTCAGAAATGTAGATTTGAAAAAGAATTTAATTAATTATGATTTTTGTTTGGTTGTAAACTAAATTTGCTCAATCTTCAATAAATGAACCTTTTAATAGATGTCAACTTTGTCCTTTTTTATCTATTAATAAATTTATCTATAAATTTATAATTAGAATACTACCTCCCTCCTTGCTAATACTCCAAACTTGTTTGCCTATAAACAGACACAAATTGATGGCTGAAAATTTCAAAACGTAAAAACCCAACAAATGACAAAATAAAAGTGCATTTACAATTACGAATCATTATTTCTATTTAAAGTTCATTGAACGATTAAGTTATTTTGTTTAATCTCAAGTATTAGAAAAAATAACTTCAGTCACGCAAAACCAACTGTAAAGGTCAAAGTTTGTGCTTTTCCTCGTCTTTAAAATGAAATCTAAACTTGAACTTTGCAGTCTCGAAAATTGTATTTGCTTTTAGTGGTATATAATGTCCGCCAAAAAAATTTCATTTCTTTCATAAGATTCAACGAAAATGACGATTTTCACAAAACTTATCGTTTTGTATGCATTGATTGTGTTGTTGAATTTTACTGCCAATTGTAGTCCAGTGAAGGAATCTTCATCTTCATCGATCAAAGAATCCAAAAGCAAGAATATTCTCCAGGCCAACAAACCCCGAATTGTATTGAGTGAAAATGGACACGATATTTCGGTTGAAAATTCATTCACGCAAAAATGGTTTAATTTTTCTTTTTACGATTTGGTCGATTCCAAAAGACCAATTTCAATGTCAATTTGTCCTGAGGTCCCATGCAAAGTACAGTACAAAGCCCTAAACCGTCTAGATGTTAACTTTGTAATTTTTGAAGGCACCAATGACTTTTCAATCAGAATCTCTTGGTATCCCACTGAAGTCGAGTTGTGCTTCAATTATGATGATTCAATAGTCAATCACTTGATTACAATGAAGCGCGAACCTGTACTTCTCAATGGGTATGGTTTTGCACTGATTCGATTTGGGTACTTGGATTACTTCGAAGAAAAATTGCCTCCATTTCGTTGGTATCGCAAAGAATCAAACAAAATATGTCTCGATGGAGTAGAAAACGCGAAAACATCGAATCATCGAATTCGGGAAATGGACATTTTCGCAAGTCCTAGCATTCAAACACTCTATAAGAATGTAATTATGAAATATTTTTCTGATAAACTGCTAGAAAGATCCGAAGCATCGGCTACTTTTTTGAAGGGTCCAATTGTACCAAGAGATCGTTTCCGGGAACCAATTTGGGTCTATCCCAATGTGCTCAACTCAACCTCGACAGTGCATCAACATTTGAGTGAATTTCTGTCAAACATTACGCAACTTTTCAATGCAACCAAAAGTACCTCGATTCAATTTGAAGTTACATGGCAAAATGAATTTGGACGCCCAAAAAGTTTTCTCAATCCATTACACACTATCATAGGCACATGGCCATATTCTTTTATCCTTAATATTGAATCGTCCTTGGTGCACAACTCCACACATGTTCGCTCCCTCGTGTCTCAGAATGCCCTTAATCAATTGCAAAGTGATCCATCTGACTGGATCAGTTCAACAATGGAAAATCATTTTCCGATTGTGCAAATTGATTTGGATCAACCGTGTGCTCACAGAACTTTAAACCGTTCGACTTTTTTCGGATTCAACCAAATCGATCAACGAGCAGATTTGAGCACCAACTGTGAGTCAGCCCTTGAATCGTTAATTCCAACAGTGCTGTCACTTGCTCTGTCTGGTCAAGAGTTGATTGTGCCGCAACTTGTGTTCAAAGACAACCATCAGCCATCTGTCGAGTTGTACATTCGATGGATCGAAGCAGTGAGTTTGATGCCAATCATGAAGCTCTCACTACCTCCATGGACGTATCACAATCAAACTGTCAACCAAATTGTGCGCAAATTCATTGAACTTCATCGCAAAAATCCAATTACTTCCTTTCCTGTTGAAACTTACCAACTTGACGAGGGCAGTATCCCATACTACCCCTACCAACTATCCGACCACTTTGGCTAACTTTCCCAGACGATCCTCAATGCGCCCACATCAAGGATCAATTCATGCTCGGCAACTCAACTCTGGTTGCGCCCGTGTTGCGTGAAGGTCAACGTTCCCGTTCTGTGTACCTGCCCAAGGGCACCTGGATCGACCAACACTCGAATGCATTCGAAGGACCGAGATGGTTACCAAAGTGCTTGGTAACAGGGAAATGGTCGCGAGATGGCGCGACGCTTGGGTTGTGAGATAATGAGATAAAACACAAGATAATAGGTATAATAGATGATTTATTGATTCAATCTGCCCATGAACGCTGGACTCGATTGATTGAGATTATGAACACCCTATTTGGGCCGAGAACATAACTCAGTTGACAGTGTCCGCTCTGATCGCGAGCTTAGGCACAAGTGAAGTACAAATAAGAAGAAGAGTAAGTAAGACAATAAGAGAGGGGGTGGGGGACCTAAGGGGACATAGGGGCAAACGGGTTTGCTTCAGTGCGTGATGGTCGCCATCTTAGGCCCAGAAGAGAAGAGAAGAGAAGAGGAGAGAAGGCAACGCCTATTTGGCATTGCGCGGCAAAATGGGTTGACGAGAGTCGCTCGTCGATCCCATGTTATCAAACCAGTTTGGTAACATGGTCTTCCCGGGGGAGGGGGGATAGATCCAGGGCACTAGCCAACTCTGGATCCAGAGCCCGAAATTTCTTTCCACGGCTGGAGTGATTTTGGAACAGTTGTTCCTGGAGCGCTGCTGGCAGCTTGTTGTCCTGAGTTGGACACGGGACCAGTGCGGGGCTGATCTACGGTTGAACTTGGATGCGAATTTGTGTAGGCCGCGTAGTAAGCATCCAGAGGATTGGTAGCTCGTTCCACTTGACGACCATTGGATTGACCAAACGGGTTGGTTGATGCGACAGATGAGGCGGGCTGGTACTGTTCGGTCTGCGTCTGTGGTAGCACGTGACATATGAACCGCGGATGCTGTCCTCCACAAGCGCATGTGAAAGACTTGTGGCACGGTCCGTGATTTTCTTCAAAACACACCATACACAAGTCGCGCTCTTCGGCAGCATCATATTTCTGCATAGCATCCAATGGACATTGTGATTTGTTGTGCTTACCTTGACAGAAGGTGCATTTGCCCTTAGCACGGCCTTGTACCGATCCAGCTGGGGTGTGGG
Source organism: Rhizoglyphus robini (assembly GCA_023373905.1). Taxonomy (NCBI): domain Eukaryota; kingdom Metazoa; phylum Arthropoda; class Arachnida; order Sarcoptiformes; family Acaridae; genus Rhizoglyphus; species Rhizoglyphus robini. Next base: position 213,351 of record JAKIJQ010000129.1, on the reverse strand, counting down.
TGTTCAACATGAACACACCAGCGCTGCGCTGCGGTGCGGTGAACAGATCGTTGCCTCTCTGTTCATGGTGGTCAGTCTTGACCTGTTTCTTGTCTCTAGACTGAGACGCTGGTCGAGCATACTGAATGAACGCGCATTCAGACACACTCTCTGCATGCTCAACGGCACGCACTCGCTCAGACAGCCCTTTCAGCCAACTGTCAATTGAGTTGCGATTCTCTAACGCAAGCTGCATGTTGAGTTTCGCGGGAACTCTGTTTTGCAAGTCGACCCAGAGCTGCATGTGGATGTATTGGTCGCCGAGTGCCAGAAACTTGGCTCGGTTATACAGCATCACAGCATTACTGTAGAAGCGTTTCAACGTAGACGACTTCTTGACTTCCTCTTTTCCTAGGGGCGCCAGTGCCCCCACGGATCGGACAAAGTCTTGTCTTTTCGCGGGAACACTATCAAACTCATTGAGCAACTGCTGAATGACCAGTTGATAGTGCTCATCGTCAATTGGTAGACCTTCAATCCGCTGACGAGCATTGCCAACCACATACTCTTTCAACAACAAGAATTTATCCGCTCCTGTCAGATTCGGATTTTGGTGAACCAAACGTTGAAACGGATGCCAGAATTTTGTGAACGCTGTCACGTTGGATCCATCAAACTTGTAGATCGTTGGCGTGATTGCAAATTGCTGAGCATGGTACACACTATTCACAGCGGCACCTAGTTGATGATGAGAATGAGGAGGCGGCGGTGGTGGAGGTTGAGGTTGGGGTTGAGGGTGAGGCTGAGCCCCAGTCCAGTGTGCGGGCCCCCCCGCTTGGCCGACTGGCTGCTGTTGAGGGAGAGCGATTTGTGCATACGACGCGCGTGCACTTTGACTGTCACCACTTTCGGCCCTAGTCGACGACGGTGGGACAGAATTATACATCTGCACGCCACTTGACGTACATGTGTTGAGTGATTGCGCACTAGGAGACGAGATTCTAGTGGCAAAGTGGCCACCTAGCCCAGAGGCGCTGGACGGTGGCAAATTGAGCAATTGATTTTGCTGCATGAGCTGATTGAATGGCACTGAGCTCGAGTTGAGTGTCGACTGTGGCATATTGCCGTGGGTCACATTTATCGGCGGCGCCGTTTGACTCGATGGTCCCACAAGGTTCACAGGCTCGACTGAGTGTTGAATGTGCTGTGGAGTGGACACATGAGTTGGTGCTGAGGTGATTTCAGTTATTGGCGGCGGAGACGAATTAGTGATAACCTGAGGCGACACTGTCGGCTCGATTGTCGCTGGCGCACTCACATCTGTGACATTGGCACATTGAAGGACTGAGGTCCCATTAGCAGCGTTCGGTGGAGACTTGGAGGAAATGTTTTTCGCTTCCTCCTTTTCGATTTTGTCTATGAGGTATCTAATACTATCCACGTAGTGAGAATACCTTGTTCCTTCTATATCAGTGAGCTGATCGGGGTCCTCAACCAACTGGTCATCAATAGCATTAAGCTGATCCACGATGTAAATCAAGTATTCACGACTTGGAACGTTCAGTGGATCGAGGCCAACATTCACAACACAACGACCGACGAGTCGACGTAAGGCTTCGCGCTTGACCTTCAACTCTTTTGCTTCCGATCTGGTGAGGGACCTTGCAGATAGCTTAATCAAATTCACTGTGAAAGGTTGATGTGATGACGCTGTTACGCCCGAAGAGGGTCCAGCATTTTCCTGGTTAGTTGCATCTGCGTACTCGTTGCTATCTTCATCATCGGTGCCGTCTTCGACAACTGCTTCAGGTGGCAGATTTGCGACACTGTTGGTTGTCATTGTGGCGGATTGTTGATAGTTCACAAGAATCACAGGTTAGAGAAAGGTTCGTATCCCGGTGGTGCCTCCAAATGTTACCAAAGTGCTTGGTAACAGGGAAATGGTCGCGAGATGGCGCGACGCTTGGGTTGTGAGATAATGAGATAAAACACAAGATAATAGGTATAATAGATGATTTATTGATTCAATCTGCCCATGAACGCTGGACTCGATTGATTGAGATTATGAACACCCTATTTGGGCCGAGAACATAACTCAGTTGACAGTGTCCGCTCTGATCGCGAGCTTAGGCACAAGTGAAGTACAAATAAGAAGAAGAGTAAGTAAGACAATAAGAGAGGGGGTGGGGGACCTAAGGGGACATAGGGGCAAACGGGTTTGCTTCAGTGCGTGATGGTCGCCATCTTAGGCCCAGAAGAGAAGAGAAGAGAAGAGGAGAGAAGGCAACGCCTATTTGGCATTGCGCGGCAAAATGGGTTGACGAGAGTCGCTCGTCGATCCCATGTTATCAAACCAGTTTGGTAACAGAGATGGTTAACAGTGCCTGTTCCGCTTGACGAATTGGCATACTTTAAATTGTCCAACTCGGATGTAGGTTTGGAGGTGAATTTCATTTAACAACAATTTGTTTCATGGTAGACTTAGTTTGTTCACTCTTTAATAAAATCAATCTTTAATAAATGATTTTTATATTTTTGATGCATTTTGTACTTCAAATAAGCATTTGCATGTAAATAAAGTTGTACTTGTACTACTATACAATTCGATTCGGTTCATGCTTCGAGCACAACTACTCTACTTGTCTGCATTTGCAGTTGCAGTTGATCGATAGATGGCCAAACTGAGTGAGCTAATTCACTAAATAGTGACTTGAGTCAAGTGTACACAAGTTGGCACATTTGTCAATATCGTGACACACTGATAACAACATCCTAAATGTGCATTCGCGTTACACATTTGAATGAATTGCAAACAGACTTGGTAAATATATCTTGACATTTTTGCATAACCTTTCATGGTCGTTTGCGTGATAAGCAAACTCATTTTACATATGCGCGAACCTTCTACCAAGCTATGAGATTGTTGATTTATGTGTCGTGAAGTAGACATTATCGATTTTCTGATTTGAAGAGAAAATTGTGCGATTGGTTTTGTCTAGCTTTTACTAATTTCTAAAAAGTCTAATCTGAATGTAAATGTACACTGATTGCTATTTGTATATAATTGTAAACTCAATTTGTTCAAACTTAATTAAATGAACATTTGGATTTCACGATTTAGCCTTTTTATCTATTTCAAGAGTACTAATTCCCTCTTTGATAATGATACAAACTTGTTTGCTTCAAATAGAGGATTGCAATTTTCAAATTTAAAGGGATAAAAAAAACTCTAAAGGTCAACAAATAAATGCGGTGCATTTACAGTCTATCTGAAGTTCATTGTGCAAATTATCGATTTTCTTCAATCTCAAATATTAGGAAAATTTCCAGACATGCAAAGCAAACTTTTAAAAGTTTAAAGGTTAAAGTTTGTATTTTCCCCGTATTTGTAAAATAAAGTGCAAACATGTCCAGTTTGAAAGTATTTTATGCTTTGTGTGGTTTATAAAGTCTTGCAAATTTGTCCTAAAAGTTTGATTTTATTCACGATATCGAATGAAAATGTCAATTTTCACGAAACTTACTGTTTTGCCCTTAGTTTTGATTGTGGTGTTGCTGAATTTCACAGCACAATTGAATGTCAACTATAGTGCAGTCAATGGAGCAATTTTGTCCATTAGAGAATCCAACGAAGAAATTCTCCTGGTCAACAAAACCAGAATTTTATTGAGCGAAAATGGACACGATTTTGCGGTTGAAAATTTATTCACGCAAAAATGGTTTAATTTTTCTGTGCACAATTTGGTTGATTCCAACAGACCGATTTCAATGTCAATTTGCCAATTCAGCTCTTGCAATGTGCCGTATAAATCCAACTTAAATGGTCAAAATGTTCACTTCGTAATAAACGAAAATATCAATGGATCTTCAATCAAAATCAATTGGAATGCCACTGAACTTGAGTTGTGCTTCAATTATGGTGACGATTCTAATGCCAATCACTTGGTCACAATGGAGAGTGAGCCTTTGCTTCTCAGTGTGGATGGTTTTGCACTGTATCGAAATGTGTCTTACTATGGTAAGACATGGTACCACGATGTTACGCCTCCTTATCGTTGGTATCGCAAGGATGCAGACAAAATGTGTCTTGATGGACCATCAAACTTGAAAACATCAAATGAGCGTCAGGAAATGTTGCTTTCCATCGGTCGAAACATCCAAACAATCTATATGGATGTAATTATGAAATTATTTTTTGCTCAAACTCAAGATAAGTCCGAAATATCAATTACTTTCTTGAGGGCTTTAGATTTTGGAAAGGGCAACCCTCTCAGTGAACCAATTTGGACCTATCCGAATGTGCTCAACTCTTCTTCGACCATGAGTGAATTTGAACATTTGAGTGAATTTCTGTCAAACATTGCACTCTTCAATCCAACCAAAGCTTCAATTCAATTTGAAGTCAAATGGCAAAAGAAAGTTGACACTACAGAAGAGCTTAACGATTCACACTACAAATTACCATTGCCAATTTCGTATATCCTAACGATTGAATCGTCTTTGGTGCATAATGTCACACATGTTCGCTCGCTCGTGTCTCAGGAGGCTTTTGATCAAATGCATTACGATGATCCAACTGGCGAGCTCATTGCATCAATGGGTAATTATTTTGAAACTGTGCAAATTGATTTGGATGGACCGTGTGCCCAGAGTTATTTAAACCATTCAAGCATTTCAAGATTTAACGAAATCGATCAACCAGTTGTAGATTTAAGCACCAACTGTGAGTCAAGCCTCCAATCGTTGATTCCAAAAGTGCTGTCACTTGCTCTGTCTGGTCAAGAGTTGATTGTGCCGAAACTTGTGCTCACCAATGGCAAGAAACTTTCCCCCGAGTTGTACATTCGATGGATCGAAGCAGTGAGTTTGATGCCAATCATGAAGCTCTCACTACCTCCATGGACGTATCACAATCAAACTGTCAACCAAATTGTGCACAAATTCATCGAACTACATCGTAAAAATCCAATTTCTTCCTATCCTATTGAAATTGTTTACCTTAACGAAGAAGGCCACATCACCCTTGAACAGTTTTTACCAACTATCCGACCACTTTGGCTAACATTCCCAAACGATCCACAAGCCGCGCACATCACGGATCAATTCATGCTCGGTAACTCGACTCTGGTTGCACCAGTGTTGAGTGAAGGTCAACGTTCACGTTCTGTGTACCTGCCCAAAGGCGTTTGGTTAGATCAACACTCGAATACATTCGAAGGACCGAGTTGGTTCACAGTGCAAGTTCCGCTCGATGAGTTGGCCTACTTTAAACTGGCTGAATCTGACGTTGATTTAAATTCAATTTGACAAATTTCAAACTAAAATTTTTAATTTGCTTCGTCTTTTTAATCTTTGATCTTGACTATGAACTTTCACTCTATACTTGAGTCCTCTAAACTTGGCCTTTTTGCTAATGATAAAAACTTGTTTGCTTAAAGATACACTCAAACTGAGAGCTGCAAAACGTAAAAATCCAAATGTAGAACATTTTTGTTTACGAATCAATCTATTTGAAGTTCATCGTGCGATTAATCTATTTTGTTCAATCTCAAACACGAGGAAATTTTCCAGACACGCTAACCAAACTTTAAAAGTCAAAGGTTAAAGTTCGTATTTACCAAGTCCTAAAAATAAAATGCAAACTTGAACTTTCCAGTTTCAAAAGCACATTTGCTTTTCGTGATATATAAATTATCGCAAGTCTATCCAAAAAGTTTCCATTTCTTTCATGAAATCGAATGAAAAATGTTGATTTTCACGAAAATTGCCGCTTTACTTGTATTGATTGTGTTTGTGTTAAATTTGACTGTTCAATTGACTGTAAAATGTAATCCAGTGAATGAATCATCGAACAAACAGTCCAACAACAGGAACATTCTCCAGGTCAACAAAATTCTACTGGTGAGCGAAAATGGACACAATTTTGCGGTCAAAAATGTATTCACACAAAAATGGCTCAATTTTTCACTACACGATTTAACCGATTCCAACCAACCGATCGCAATGTCATTCTGTCCAGACGAAAACTGCCATGGGCTGTACAAAGCCATCCAAGGTCGACATGTGCACTTTGCAATTGTTGAAAGTACCAATGGCTCTACAATTAGAATCAAATGGAATGCCACAGAACTGGAGTTGTGCTTCAATTATGATGATTCAGTAGCCAACCACTTGATCCAAATGTTCCACGGGTCTTGGTTTCTCAATGCGGATGGATTTGCACTGTATCGAACGTGGCCTCCTGCTCGTTGGTATAGTAATGAGTCGGACAAAATTTGTCTCAATGGATCATCAAGCTCGCAAACATTGGATGAGCGCGAGACGCTTCATAAAATTTTCATTTCCACCGGTCGAAACATTCAAGCCCTCTATATGGATGTAATTTGGAAAGCATATTCGGATGAGATGAATACAAAATCGCATTATTCAGCTTTCATAAAGGACCCACATGAGAACATTTACCGGGAACCAATTTGGTCCTATTCGAATGTGCTCAACAGTTCTGCGAGCATGCAACATTTGAGTGAATTTCTGTCAAACATTACACAACAACATTTAAATCCAACCAACACTTCAATTCAATTGGATGTGAAATGGAGAAATAATTCTCGTATAATACCAAAACAGCTTTCAAATTTGCCAATTTCAACAATCGAAACGAGTGAATCGTCCTTGATGCTCAACAACATTCCTGTTCGTTTGCTAATGAATGATCTATATAGGTTTTTATATCCGGGAGTGCATATCAATCCAACTGTCTGGTTCAATGCAACAATGGACAAACTTTGCCATCCTGTGGATGGAAAGTGTTCACACGGTACTTTTAAATATTTGAGCTTTCGGAGAATCCAACAAATTGATCAACGAGTAGATTCCAACTTTGAGTCCGACCTCAAAATGTTGATTCCAACCGTGCTGTCACTTTTTCTGTCTGGTGAACAGTTGATTGTGCTTAATCTAGTGCTAGATCGCGGTCAGAAACTATCCCCCGAGCTATACATTCGATGGATTGAAGCAGTGAGTTTGATGCCAATCATGAAGCTCTCACTACCTCCATGGACGTATCACAATCAAACTGTCAACCAAATTGTGCACAAATTCATCGATTTTCATCGCAAAAACCCAATTTCATCCTATCCTGTTGAAACTTTTTACAATCCTTACGCGCTTCCATTCTTTTCCGAGAAATATCCATATGTGCCCGTATACCTGGTTCTTGTCCGATCACTACCCCTACCAACTATCCGACCACTTTGGCTTACTTTCCCCAACGATCCACAAACCATCCCCATCATGGATCAATTCATGCTCGGCAACTCGACTCTGGTTGCACCCGTGTTGCGTGAAGGTCAACGTTCCCGGTCAGTGTATCTGCCCAAGGGCATTTGGTTGGATCAACACTCGAATGCATTCGAAGGTCCGAGTTGGTTCACGGTGCAAGTGCCGCTCAATGAGTTGGCCTATTTTAAACTGTCCGAACCTGATGTAACTTTCAATACAATTTGATGATTTTTGTTCGATTTTGTTTCGTTTTAAACTCAATTTTTCAGATCTTCAATAAATAACCTTTAAATTTTTAATTCAACTTTAAATTTTCTGAAATTTCCTTTCTACTTTAATCTTCCAAACTTGATTGCCATGTAGATTGACAGATCTGCAAATAAAAAAACCCTACAAAATCGTATATTTTCTCTTTACAAATGCATGTTGAGTAAGCATATACATGTATGTGTACAGTTGTACATGTACTACTATGTAAGCTTCGGTTTGGTTCATGCTTCGAGTACAACTATGCTTGCAGAAGATTCGCCCAACAGTTGATTTCAATATCAATAGATGGCCAAACTCCTCCATTAGAACATTACAGGACCATTACACTACCAGTGCACGAGTTGGTTTATTTGGCAATTTTCACGACAAGTACACACTTGATAAAGACAACTAAAACGTGCATTCTAACGAACCAAATGTCATAAATGTAAATAAACAGTATACAGCAACAGACTTATCAGTTGATTATCAGTCCATCATCAGGAACATCCTCCAGCTCAACAAAACTCTACATGTGAGCGAAAATGGACACAATTTTGCGGTTAAAAATGTATTCACGCAAACATGGCTCAATTTTTCAGTGCACGATTTGACCGATTCCAACCGACCGATTTCAATGTCATTCTGTCCAGGCCACTACTGCCATGTGCTGTACAAAGCCATCCAAGGTCGACATGTGCACTTTGCAATTATGGAAAGTGCCAATGGATCTACAATTAGAATCAATTGGAATGCCACCGAAGTCGAGTTGTGCTTCAATTATGACGATTCAGTAGCAAACCACTTGATCCAAATGTTTGAAGGGCCTTGGCTTCTCAATGCGGACGGGTTTTCACTGTATCGAGCTGTGACTTACTTACAGTTGCCTCCTGTTCGTTTGAATATTAAAGAATCGGACAAAATTTGTCTTTATGGGCCATCAAACTTGGAACAACAAACATTGTATGAGCGTAATGAAATTTTTATTTCCACCGGTCGAAACATTCAATCCCTCTACATTGATGTAATTTGGAAAGCATTTACGGATGAGATGAGTATAAAAGCGTATTTTTCAACTTACTACTTAAAGAACACAACGGAACCAATTTGGACCTATCCGAATGTGCTCAACAGCTCTTCTGCCATGCAACATTTGAGTGAATTTGTGTCAAACATTACGCAACAACATTTCAATCCAACCAACACTTCAATTCAGCTGGACTTGAAATGGAAAAATGATACTCGTATACCAAAACAGTTTTCAAAATTGCCAATATCGCCTATCGAAACGAGTGAATCGTCCTTGGTGCTCAACAACATTCCTGTTCGTTTGCTAATGTCTCAGAATAATCTAGATTGGTCTTTATATCCGGATGCGCCTGTCTTGATCAATCCAACTGTCTGGTTCAATGCAACAATGGACAAACTTTGTCAACCTGTGGATGGATCGTGTGCACACGGTACTTTAGATTATAATAGCCTTCCGAGATTCTATCAAATTAGCCAACGAGTAGATTCCAATTTTGAGTCGACTCTCCAATCGTTGATCCCAACAGTGCTGTCACTTAGTCTGTCTGGTGAACAGTTGATTGTGGCAAATCTCGTGTTTGATTTTGAGCAGAAACCATCGCCCGAGTTGTACATTCGATGGATCGAAGCAGTGAGTTTGATGCCAATCATGAAGCTCTCAATACCTCCATGGACGTATCACAATCAAACTGTCAACCAAATTGTGCGCAAATTCATTGAACTGCATCGTAAAAATCCAATTTCATCCTATCCTTTTGAAACTATTTACAATCCTTACGTGCGTCCATACATAACTCATGTCCTTTCACTAGCCCTACCAACTATTCGACCACTCTGGCTAACTTTCCCAGACGACCCTCAAGCCATCCCCATCACGGATCAATTCATGCTCGGCAACTCGACTCTGGTTGCACCCGTGTTGCGTGAAAGTCAACGTTCCCGTTCAGTGTATCTGCCCAAGGGCATTTGGTTGGATCAACACTCGAATGCATTCGAAGGTCCGAGTTGGTTCACAGTACAAGTTCCGCTCGATGAGTTGGCCTATTTTAAACTGTCCGAACCTGATGTAGCTTTCAATTCAATTTGATGATTTTTGTTTGATTTTGTTTCGTGTAAACTTAATTAGCTCAATCCCTCAATAAATGAATTTTAAATAAGTTTAACTTTGACTTTTATTTCTTTTTGAACTTGATGGCCTAAGATAGATTGACAATTCTGCAAATAAAGAAATACACCAAAAAAATGTATATTATTTCTTTAAAAATGTGCCAATTGCATGTGTACAATTGTACATGTACTACTTTTGCCTTTGAATTTGCTCAACAGTTGATTTCAATATCAATAGATGGCTCCAAACTGCGAGCTCCTTCAACTACAATTTTACAAATTGGTGCATTTGGCAATTTCGTGACAAGTATGTCATAAATGTAAATAAACAGTATAAAGCAGCAGTCTTATCATCACCAAAATAGATCAGAGTCAATCAAGTAGCTGTTTCGCCTTTTCCTCGCTTTACTTCATCAGTAAACGATGAAAAGTTTTTTCTGTAATATCATGTTTCAATGATACGATATCATCATCCTGATGACCCTGATCAATAAAATAGTTGCACACAACAACTCTATCACTATCAGGATGCGTGTAGGAGCATTAGGAAAGCATATAACCACAATTACACTTCAATATATAATTTTTCTGTTTACATTCGACCAATCTAATCACAAATAATCAACATACGCAAAAGCGAGACAAACAGAGAGAACCATCGTTTCCATTTGAACAACAAACAAGAGTCGATTGCTGCATTCGGGACGGAGTCTTATTGCACTGCAATGAATCACAAATTATCAAATAGCATGTGATAAAATTGTACTGAGAGTGTGTTGGTGAACTTATCAACAGCAACAACACATTAATACGTTAAATTGAATAAAGAAAATTGAGAAACATTTGAATTGAAATATATTGAAAGATTTATTTGTGAATTGATTGATTAAATTGTAAAATTGATTTGAGATTTAAAAGAGGATACGCAGCCATTGAACCAAAGAGATAAAGATCATGTTGAGTTGAGAAAAAGTTAGGAGTTGGTATAGTTTAGAGGACAAACAAAATTGATGGTAAATTGGTGCAAGATTGCGATGAATTGAACGTTGAGAAGAGACAGCTGTTTGTTGTTGTGCTTTGAAATTGATTGAGGTGATTGTGGAGTCATTTTGGCTCATTTGGTACGATGGAAGATTCATTTGCTTGACTTGTGGTGCGTCCTTGATTGTTGACGATTGTTGTTCGAGTGTATGAAATTGTGTTAGTGTTGGAGTGGTGGTTTGGATGTTCGGAGTGGGGATGTGTTGTGAGTGTGCAAATAAGATTGGCTTGGCTTGTGCTATTCTACATGTACTGTCTGTGTGTTTGTGTCTCATATTGAATTGAGTTGTGTTTCTAACTGTGTTCACGACTAGTGTCATTCCAGTCACTGTGTCATTGATTGTTTGAGTTGTAAAGTTCGTTCGATTTAGTGGCACTGGACAAGACAGGCACAACACATTGGGCTAATGTGACTTGCACTGGTCGAGTCTGTTCTGATCAAATGTACGACTAGTGATCAAGGAAGAGCAATGTGACGAGTGTTCACTGTACTGTTGCTACCAAACCAGTTGGACACTGTTACGCAGAGTCGAGAGATGTACGAAAGTGGACCTGTACTGATCGCCTGATTCGGTACTCTATCCTCAGATCTATGAAGTGAATTCGATACTTTCTTAGCTTTTGCACTAGTCAACTGTTGACGCTCGGTTACATTACTTTGGTCTACGTACTCACTGTAGTAACGCTCAAGCTGCAAATAGTCACTACGAGCTCTCTCACTTTCACTGTAAATGCCCTGTCCTACAAGTTCGAGGTCAACATCTTTTCTGTACTTAGCCAATCGATCAAACGATACCATTTCATTCATTTTGGTCAATTGAATCTGCCATTTTGCGTACGGACTGGCCATCAGATCGCCAACCATCATTCCGCCATAACCGTGATTGTAGAGAATTGGAACTCCATCCTTGCGTCTCGCAAACGAGTACTCAATGTTTACAGGTTGATTGTTGATTAGATAGTACTTGCCGCCATATCGATAATGCGAATTGCCCATGTGGATTGCACTAACCTTAAAATTTTCCAGTTTTTCGTTAATTTCATTTTGAAGTGAGGCGTTTTTGGCTTTGAGATTGAACTCGAGTAGACAAAACTTTATCGCATCCATTCGATTCGAGTCACTGAGCCGAATGTCTGCATTCAAAACCACAGATTCACCGGAAAGCAATTTCCAAATAACATTTCTGTATTCGCCATTCCTCCACACATGGAATGGACTGCTACACACGTGGGTACTATCGAAGATTGCTTTGTGCGCGTACTGATCCACTCGCCAAATGGATGATATATTTTCGAGTACTCTCGATCTCATTTTGCTCAATGACGCAACAGCACTGTTGACCAAGTACTCAATGTCTGAGCTGTTACGATTGAAAGCTTCTTTATCTACGTAATAGTGAGCATACGGGAAGACATGTTGCTTAAGGCCCACAACTACCGAATCGTACTGTTGAAGCACAAAATTTGAACGGATCAGTGATTCGAGCTCTTTTGCAATGACCAAAAATTGAGGATCAGTTGCATTGGTGAATCGATCGGAAGTGCTGCTGACAATCGAGTTGGCCAACTGCTGTTGCACAGCCTCATGTTCAGGACGCTTCTGGTTGCGTAGTTTGTTGAGAATTTTGATTATTTCCTGTGCATAAGCCAAGAAGCCATCCACGCAATAGAACTCCAAGTTTGGCTCAGTAGATGATAATTCCAAGTTGTACAACTTGTCGACTGTTGACAAATAGTTGAGCTTCTTCCGGAACTGGTCCGAGTTTTCAGTTGGTTGAAGCGCTTCGGCATATTTGGCAATTTGGTTTAGTAGTGAATCGGTTAAATGGTCCAATTCTCTATTTTTCAATGAACCAAGCTTCTCTTCAGGGAAATTAATTTTTTCGAGTTTGTCAAGAATGGTCGATAGTCCACTGAAACGATCATTTACCACATTTGCCACAGTCAAATCTTTCATAATTGATCCTTTACATTCCTTGGCTTCCAAAGTTTGATCAATTTTGCTAGCATCAGAAGACAAGTTTGGGCTATCTATAGGCGCCATAGTACTTTTGTATTAAAATGAAACTATTGACACAGAAACTGAGAAAAGAATATAGCATAAAAATCTAGAAAATAATAATTGGCGATAAAAAAACTGAAGAATAAAAACTGAAGAATAATTAACCAGCGAAATGAGGTTAGGAAATGAATCTCTTGGGAAAAGATGCCCAAAAGTTGAAGTTGATTGTCTGAAATGAGCTTTTGTTAGTTTAAAATTTTTGGAAATATTTACGAATTAATTACTTTTAGTGAATTTGGGTCAATCCGAGAAAAAAAACGAACAAACAAGATCGAAATGTGCTTGAAAAGTCGACAAAATTGAGTGAAATTCGTGATAGAGTCGATTCAGTGTGGGCAGTTGAGATTGATTAAAAGGTGATCGGTGATTACATTTAGTAGAAGAAGCAAAAAAAGTTGAAATGACTGTGGGAAGGACGTTTGCTTTCTGAGAGACAAATTTTGTCGAAGCAGAAGAAGTTTGCAGCTGAAGGACGCAAATGACGACTGTGCTGGTCAATACATTTGCACAAATGTGTTGACACAATCGACTCATGTCTCAATCACATGCTCATACTATTTGACTGTCCTTTGACACTTGCCTCTCTGTGAACTTGACTTGACGTCACCAAAAAATGACAAAATCATTAAAACGCAAACGAAGCGTGCACAACATCTACCAATTGCATACAAACCAAAGGCCATCGATACTTGTTGCATTCAACATGCATCCATCGAGTTGTGTGTTCTCGCAGCAATGACTCAGACTGATACTGGTGATAAGATTGTACCAACGTGAGTTGGTCACTTATCAACCACAACAACACAAAATACGCGAAATTGAATAGAAATAAAATAGAGAAACATTTGAATAATAAAATATTGAAAGATTTATTTGGGATTAGATAGATAGATTGATTAGTGTAACATTGATTTTGGATTTAGTAGAGGATTGTGCAGGAGGACGCAACCATTGAGCCATTGAGAGTACAGAGTTGAACAAGGTCAGGAGTGATTGGAGTTTGCTTCTTGAGAGTTCAGTTCATATGGAAAGACCAATCTGAAATGGAGGATAAAAGAAAGTTAGAACACAGTTCCCTCTCTTTGGTTTTGATTTACTTTACCTTATGGTGAATTGGTACTGGATTGAGCTGAATTGAACGGAGAGAAGAACAAACAGTTGTTTGTTGTCGTGCCTTGAAATTGGTTGTTGTACTGTTGTGGAGATGTTTTGGCTCATTTGGAACGATGGAAGGTTCATTGCGTTGACTTGAGGTGCGTCCTTGATTGTTGTTCGAGTGTAGTTTGAGATTGTGTTTGTGTTGGAAAAGTGATTTGGTGTGGAAAGTGGGGAGATAAGATTGGCCTGGGTTGTACATTCTACATCTACTTGTACTGTCTGCGTGTTTGTGTTTGTATTTGTGTTTCATGTCGAATTGAGTTGCATTTCTAATTGTGTTCACGGCTAGTGGCATTCCAGTCACGGTGCCATTGATTGTTGGAATTGTAAAGTTGGCTAGATCGAGTGGCACTCGACTGGGACAAAGCAGGCACAATGCGCTGGGCCAATGATTCGACTTGCACTGCTCGAGCCTTTTCTGGTGACATGTACGACTCATTGGTGATTGTGCTGTTCTTGCCGGCAATCAGTCCAACCAAAAGTTGACCCAAAAGCAGATTGCCTTGCACATCAACAGACTTGGGCGATTGGGTCAAGTTGGTGGCGTTGTTGGTGTCACTGTGCTGTCGTGTGTAGTCGAATCGAGGATGAGCAATGTGATGAGTGTTCACTGTACTGTTGCTACCAAACAAGTTGGACACTGTTTCGCCGAGTCGAGAAATGTACGAAAGTGGTCCTGTGCTGTTGCTCACCTGCTCTGGCACTCTAACCTCGGATCTATGAAGCGAATTGACTTTCATAACTTTAGCTTTACGCAACTGTTGACGCTCGGCTACATTACTTTGAGCTCTAGTATCATCTACGTACTCACTGTAGTAACGCTCAACCTGCAAATAGTCACTACGAGCTCGCTCACTTTCAGTGTAAATGCCCTGTCCTACGAGTTCGAGGTCAACAGCATCCCCGTACTTCGCCAATCGATCAAACGATACCAATTCATTCATTTTGCTCAACTGAATCTGCCACATTGCGTACGGACTGGCCATCAGATCGCCTGACTTGATTTTCCTGTACACTTCATTGTGGGCAATGGGCTGTCCATTGCTGTCCTTTTCGAATGAATATTCAATGTTCAGTGGGATGTTGTTGATCAGATAGTGCTTGTCGCCGTAACGATAGTTGGAATTGCCCAGCTGGGTGGCACTGACCAAGAAATTGTTGAGTTCTGTGTTGATTTCAGCTTGGGCTGTGCTGTTCTTTGCTTTGAGATTGATCTCGAGTAGACTGAACTTGATCGCATCTTTGCCCGAGTCACTGAGTCGAATGTCTGCATTCAAAACTACCGATTCACCAGAAAGCAATTTGTGAATCGAATTTCTGTTTTCACCATTCAACCACACATGGAATGGACTTGTCATCAGGTGAGCACTGTCGAAGATTGCTTCGTGTGCGTACTGATCAACTTTCCAAATTGATGATCTGTTTTCGAGTACTCTCGATCTCATTTTACTCAATGACACAACGGCACTGTTGATCAAGTACTCAATGTCAGTACTGTTTCGGTTGAAAGGTGCTTCATCCAGGTAAAAGGTAGCATACGGAAAGACCAGTTGCTTGAGGGCCACAACTACCGAATCGTACTGTTGCAGTACAAAACTGGATCGGATCAGTGATTCGATCTCCTTTGCAACGACCAAAATTTGAGGGTCAGTAGAACCGGTGAATTGGTCTGAATTGATGTTGACAATCAAGTTGACCAATTGCTGTTGCACAGCTTCATGTTCAGGCCGTTTTTGTTGGTTGCGTAGTTTGTTGAGAATGTTGATTATTTCCTGTACATAGTACAAGAAGCCATCAACGTCATAGATCAAGTTTGGCTCAGGAGATGAATTCAAGTTGTACAACTTGTCAACTGTTGACAAATTACTGAGCATCTTCCTGAACTGGTCTATGTTTTCTGTTGGTTGAAGCGCTTCTGCATATTTTGCAATTTGGCTCAAAAGTGAATCAGTTGAATGGTTCAAATCTCCATTTTTCAAAGAACCAAATTTTTCATTAACGAAATTATTTTTCTCGAGTTGATCAACAATGGCTGACAGTCCACTGAAACGATCGTTCACATCATTCAATCTGCTTCGCAAATAGTTCTTGTACTCGTTGATTGTGTTTGCCGAATGCAAATTCAGTGAGACAACTTTTGGATCTCGGACATCTGTATCGTGATTGGCACCATCTCTGCCATTTTGAGCTCGATTTCTGTGATCGTATGTAATAGGTTCAGAACTCATACATTTCCTAGTCCAGAAATCCCAAGTGAAGTAGAATTCACTATGTACCTTTAAATCAAAGTCATTTCCGTGCAGTCCATCCAAGCCTCCAGTACCACCATGCCCACCAGTGCCATCACTGCCTGGTTTAGTATCAATTTTCTGTTTATTCGATCCATCCAAATTGTACAGTTCAATTACGCCTTGTCTTCCTCCAGTGCCACCAGCACCACCATCGCCACCAACTCCGCCCGCTGTTCCACTGGTGCCATAGATTCGATAGTCGGTGTAGTTGTACTGGGTAAATCCGTGCATTTCAGTTTTGGTCAAAGTCACTTCATATGGTGCATCAAAATTGCACCATTGATCTGGCACAGGGGCATCAGTGCCTCGCTCTCCATCGTGTCCATCGCCACCCTCCTGACCATCACCGCCCGCACCTCCATTCGCAGTCACAGTCAAACCTTCTCGATTTACAAACTGTTGAGCAAGTCCGAGAAAACTGCCTGCGGCTCCTCCGTTCAAACCTGGTCTTCCTGTTTCGGGATTGACTCCTGCATTATCGGGATTTCTTGCTTTGGGAGGTTTTCGCGGTTCCCCTGCAGATCCATCCAAGTTGATTCTTCTCTTGCCAACAACTTCCGATTTAGGAGCCAAAAGTGACAATTTTAACTCACTACCCAACCCATCCAGATCAGAATCGATGAACACAGTGTGCGAAGCAAAAATATTCACCGAGTTGATTCTGTTTGGACACATCTCAACCAGTCTCGGCTTTAGCTCACTCAATTTGACGTAGTCTCCGGTTACAACAAACTTTCCATCTCCAGTACAATCAAAATTGGCCTTTCCGTGCTTCAAAGTCGAGCTCAGCACTTGATTCAGCTCATCCAACTGCCACTGAGCAACTTGAGTGTCCTGTTCGATTGCCTCATATCCCGAGATGTTGTATTGGCTTAGTTTGTTCAAGAATTGATTGAAATTTTGTTCGTTAATTTGAATGTTTTGTGGTTTGGTTTGACCTTTGCCCCAGTCTTCAACATTGGCCACATTGTACCGACTTGTGTCCTGTTGAAATTGATATTCACCAAGTTTTGATGTGAGACCTTTCAAGAATTGATACCAATCGTGGGAGTCAAGGGACGGTTCGTCAATGACAAGACAATTGGACTTGGAGAATAGAGACGCAGTTAATTGCGATGACAACATGTTCACGGTTTGTTGACCATTGCCAAATTGTGTATACGATTTGGTAGCCTCAATAGTGAAAGTGTTCGAAGCTTGGCTGACATTCTCTATGTCTTCAACATCCGTAGTCTTTGAATTGTCAGAAGCTTGGCTGAGAACCTCTAAATCTTCAATATCACTAGCCTTTGAATTGTCCGAAATGGAGTAGCCAAAATCGTTCTTTTCAATCGGGGCAAATTTGAGCAGTTTGATCATTTCGCCAAATTTGGCTTTGCCCTTCACCAACAGGGGAATCTCACTCAGCGGACCTGCCATGTCAGGTCGTCGAAAGAGTGCAATCTTTGAATAGGCCTGATCATCTCTTTGTAAGAACGCATCAATGAGCTTGACATAATTTTCATTTGCTCTTGGGTCTCGTTTCAAATCCTTTCGTACAATCTTCATGAAATGGGCAATCGAGTCGATGACTTTCTCATCGCTTTCGTGGCCAATCTTTCCATTCACATATTCATAGGCTTTCACGGGAGTGTTGTCCACCTTGGTCACCACAAGAGCAATGCTTGGACGATATTTGTCAACATTTTTTAGAAAGTAGATAGAATGCTTCAAAAACTCAACGAATTCACGCTGATCTGAGCCGTCTTTAACCGCGGGATAGTCAATCACAAACAACAGGCGAACATTTTGAACATACTTCCACGACACAGACTTGAGAGAATATGGACTAGAAATGTACTCGCTGTTGCGTTGGTTGTCACTGAACACGGGCCAGTCATAGTAATAGTTGCCAGTCTTATCCAAAACAAACAAAGGTAACATTGACTTGGTGGTCGAATTAGTTTCATCTCTAACTACAAATTCACTCTCACTACCAGGCATCAACTCCGAAATCAATTTGGTATTAAAGCCATCAAGCCACTGGACAAAGGCTGACTTGTCAGCTGCAGCATTTCCAAGCACCATCGTCCCATATTTAGGAATGAATCTTTTACATTTCTTGGCTTCCAGTGTGCGATCAATCTCACTCGCATCAGAAGACAAGTTGGGACTATCTGTAGGCGCCATGTTAGTTTTGTACAGAAAATGAAACTATTGATACAGAAACCGAGAATAGAATATGGAGACCAATAAGCTAAAGAAATGGAGATAAAGAAACTAAAGAATAATTTTGGATCAATTTTGAAAGATTTACCTAAAGTGAGGTTAGAGTTCACTAAAGTTGACCTTGGTTTGGGTGGTTGAACGAGGAGAGAGTTGTCAGGTTGAGAGATGACTATGGAAAGAGAGTTTGGTTGGTTCAGAAAGATAATTTTGCATCACTTTCAAAAGATTTACCTGAGATGATGTTAGAGATCACTAAACTTGGCTTTGATTAGCTGGTTAAGCTTGTGCTCAACTTTGTTGGTTTTCGTTGATTGCTTCAAATCTAACTTTGAACAGATGCAAAAGAGGTTCAATCGTTGGTGAGAGACAGATTTAGTCGAGCAGAAAAGGTTTGCGGCGGACTTTGTTGGTTTATTATTTGATTATTTGCACAAATCAATTGACATAATCGAACGATGTTTCATCATGTTCACACCATTTGACTGTCTCACTTGACACTATACGCGTATCGGTGACTTGTTTGTCATCCAAAATTGGTGATTACTGAAAGACATTACCATCGAAAGTACGTCAAAGGTGATGAATAGGCACGAACTTTGGTCAAGTCTGGTTTGTGATTGTGCAGTTTGATGGTTTGTGTGTGTGTTGTCTGTGTGCCACTCTATTTCTGTTTATCAATAGAGGAGAAAACAGCACACGTATGCGAAAATAATCGAGGATAGATTGATTTGATTCCATTTAGCAATTTATTTTTTTTCGCACCCAAGCATTACCGGTACCGTGCATACAATACCGTACTCAAGGTGATTGTACATCCATCCACTCCACATCAATACACACCAAACAGAATGCATACAATCAGTTGATCAAAGTTGATTGACTCATTGATGAGTAGAAACTACACACAACCAAACATCATTACCACTAAGAAAAACAAACTATATATATAATCATAATCATCAAGCATCTCATGGCAGTACAAAAGGTCTACGCGTATGCAAACTTATCGTCTATCTCGCTTTGTCAGTCAGAACTCATATGCACCAACACATACTTTAGCTTTTACTATCGATTCGATATTGATTGACATCGATGTTAGACGGACAAAAAGTGTAGTCGTTCTCGTAGCTTATCATTGATAGGTTATTATCATCATATTGATACTGAATGTCAAGTGTAACGTGAACATTTGTTAGACATAACAGTTGGTTGCTGCATTTGGTATTAGGTCTGTGTGTTCGAGTCACAATGTCAATTGCAGCAATAATTCATTGCCAATGAATGTGATAAGAATGTACTGCGAGTGAGTTGGTGCCACTTATCAAGAGCAAGCACACAATTGAATAATAAAATATTGTAAGATTTATTTGGGATTAGATAGATATATTTGTGTAACATTGATTTGGGATTTAGTAGAGGATTGTGCGGGAGGACGCAACCATTGAGCCATTGAGATAGACAGAGTTGGACAAGGTCAGGAGTGATTGGAGTTTGCTTCTTGAGAGTTCATATGGAGAGACCAATCTGAAATGAAAGATAATAAAAAGTTAGAATTCAAAGTTCACACTCTTGGATTGGTTTACTTTACCAGATGGCGAATTGATACTGGATTGAGCTGAATTGAACGGAGAGAAGAACGAACAGTTGTTTGTTGTCGTGCCTTGAAATTGGTTGTTGTGCTGTTGTGGAGATGTTTTGGCTCATTCGGAACGATGGAAAGTTCATTGCGTTGACTTGATGTTTGTCCTTGATTGCTGTTCGAGTGTAGTTTGAGATTGTATTGCTGTTTTGGTGTAATGGTTTCGTGTGGAGTAAGTGGGTAAATAAGATTGGCCTGGGTTGTGCATTCTACATCTACTTGTACTGTCTGGTGTTTGTGTTTGTATTTGTGTTTGTATGTCAATTCACGGCTAGTGGCATTCCAGTCACGGTGCCATTGATTGTTGGAATTGTAAAGTTGGCTAGATCGAGTGGCACTCGACTGGGACAGGGCAGGCACAATGCGCTGGGCCAATGAATCGACTTGCACTTCTCGAGCCTTTTCTGGCGACATGAACGAGTCACTAGACAGTGTGCCGTTCTTGCCCGCAATCAGTCCAACGAGCAATTGACCCAACAGAAGGTTGCCTTGCACATCCAAAGAGTTGGATGATTGTGTCATTGAATTCGTGTTGGAGTTAGCATTGCGTTCTTGCTTTGTGTAGTCGAATCGTGGATGAGCAATGTGACGAGTTTTCACTGTACTGCCAAACAAGTTGGACACTGTTTCGCCGAATCGAGACATGTACGAAAGTTGACCTGAACTATTGATCGCCTGATTCGGCAGTCTATCCTGTGATCTATGAAGTGAATTGGAGACTTTCCTAACCTTTGCACTATTCAACTGTTGACGCTCGGTTACATTACTTTGGTCTACGTACTCACTGTAGTAACGGTCAACCTGTAAATAGTCACTACGAGCTCTCTGACTTTCAGTGTAAATGCCCTGTCCTACAAGTTCGAGGTCAACAGCATCCACGTACTTCGCCAATCGATCAAACGATACCAATTCATTCATTTTGCTCAACTGAATCTGCCACATTGCGTACGGACTAGCCATCAGATCGCCTGACTTGATCTTCCTGTACACTTCATTGTGGACAATGGGCTGTCCATTGCTGTCCTTTGCGAACGAATATTCAATGCTGAGTGGGATGTTGTTGATCTGATAGTACTTGTCGCCGTAACGATAGTTGGAATTGCCCAGCTGGGTGGCACTGACCAGGAAATTACCAAGTTGTGCGTTGATTTCAGCTTGGGCTGTGCTGTCCTTTGCTTTGAGATTGATCTCGAGTAGACTGAACTTGATCGCATCCTTGTCCGAGTCACTGGCTCGAATGTCTGCATTCAAAACCACCGATTCACCGGAAAGCAATTGGCCAATTGCGTTTCTGTTTTCGACATTAGTCCACACATGGAATGGATTTGCGACCACTTGGGAACTGTCAAAGTTTGCTCTGTGCACGTATTGGTCAACTTGCCAAATTGATGATCGATTTTCGAGTACTCTCGATCTCATTTTGCTCAAAGACGCAACAGCACTGTTGACCAGATACTCAATGTCAGTACTGTCTCGATTGAAACCTGTTTCATCCACGTAGAATTGAGCATACGGAAAGACAAGTTGCTTGAGGGCCACAACCACCGAATCGTACTGTTGGAGGACAAAACTGGATCGAATCAATGTTTCGAGCTCCTTTGCAACGACCAAAAGTTGAGGATCGGCAGAATCGACTAAATGATCAGTCTTGATGTTGGCAATCAGGTTGTCCAGCTGCTGTTGCACAATCTCATGTACAGGGCCTTGTTGTTGGTTGCGCAGTTTGTTGAGAATATCGATTATTTCCTGTACATAGTACAAGAAGCCATCCACATCAAAGATCATGTTTGGTTCGGGAGACGAGCTCAAGTTGTACAACTTGTTTACTTGTGTCAAATAGTTGTACTTCTTCATGATGTGGTCCAAGTCTCTGGTTGGTTGAAGCGCTTCAGCATATTTGTTAATTTGGCTCAGAAGAGAATCGGTTGAATGGCTCAAACCACCATTTTCTAAAGAACCAAATTTTCTTTCAATTTTCCCGAGTTGATCAACAATAGCCGATAGTCCCATAAAACGATCATTCACGTCGTTCAGTTTGCTTCTCAAAAAGTTCTTGAACTCGCTGATTGCGTTCGTCGAATGCCAATTCAGTGAGACAACTTCTGAAAGCCTGACATTTTGATCGTGATTAGCACCATCTCTACCATTTGCAGCCCGATTTCGGTGGTCGTATGTAATAGGTTCAGAACTCATATACTTCCTAGTCCAGAAGCCCCAAGTGAAGTAGAATTCACAATGTGCGGTCAAGTCGTTTCCATGCAGTCCATCATAGCCACCAATGCCACCACGCCCACCAGAGCCATCACTGCCCGGTTTGGTATCAATTTTCTGTTTGTTCGATCCATCTAAATTGTACAGATCAATCACGCCTTGCCTTCCTCCAGTGCCACCAGCACCACCATCGCCTCCAACTCCGCCCTCTGTTCCACTCGAGCCATAGATGCGATAGTCGGTGTAGTTGTACTGTGTGAATCCATGCATCTCCGTTTTGGTCCAAGTCACTTCATACGGCGCATTGATATGACACCCTTCATACGGCACAGGGGCATCATTCCCTCGCTCTCCATCGTGTCCATCGCCGCCCTCCTGACCATCTCCGCCAGCGCCTCCATTCGCAGTCACAGTCAAACCTTCTCGATTGACAAACTGTTGAGCAAGTCCGAGAAAACTGCCTGCGTGTCCTCCGAACTGACCAGGTCTTCCTTTTTCGGGATTGATTCCTGCATGATCGGAATTTCTCGCTTTGGGTGGATTGGGCGCTGCCCCAGCAGATCCATCCAAGTTGATTCTCCTCTGGCCAACAACTTCCCATTTAGGAGCCGAAAGTGTCAACTGCAACTGACTGCCCAGCCCATCCAGATCAGAATCTATGAACAGAGTGTTTGAAGCAAAGATATTCACCGAGTTGATTCTGCTTGGACAGATATCCACCAATCTAGGCTTTAGTTCACTCAGCTTGACGTAGTCTCCGGTCACAACTAGCTTTCCATCCTCAATACAATCTAACTTGGCATCTCCGTGCTTCAAAGTCGAGCTCAACACTTGATTTAGCTCATCCAACTGCCACTGTGCAATTTGAGTGTCCTTGAGTGCGCCAAGTCCC
Organism: Rhizoglyphus robini; assembly: GCA_023373905.1. Classification (NCBI taxonomy): domain Eukaryota; kingdom Metazoa; phylum Arthropoda; class Arachnida; order Sarcoptiformes; family Acaridae; genus Rhizoglyphus; species Rhizoglyphus robini. The sequence continues at coordinate 190,204 of JAKIJQ010000129.1, read as the reverse complement.
GAGATGTTGTGTTGGTTGAGTTTGTGCAAGAATTGGCTGAAATTGCGTTCATCAATGTGAATGTTTTGTGGCTTAGTTTCACCTTCACCCCAGTCCTCAAGATTGGCCACATTGTACTGGCGCGAGTTCTGTTGAAATTGATATTCGCCAAGTTTTGAATAGAGACCATTCAAGAATCTACTCCAATCCATGTTGCCAGAGGACCCAGACGCTGAGAGTGGAGCCATTGACCAAGTGTTCACTGGATGATCGCTATTGGCTTCGTTCAAATAATTCAAATATTTTCCCGAGTTAAACAAACTCAAAATTGCGCTTTTGATCAAATCATTCTCACTCAAATTAGGATAATTCAAACTCTCACCGAGCAGTGTCGCAAATTGTTCAACATTTCGCATTTTGCTAAAGTCTGCTTTCATGGCGGTCCATATTCTGAAACGAATTTCTTCGACAGACAGTAGTTGATACATTTGTGCCATCTCTTGAGCGATAATGTCTGCGTCTTGCAACACACGATGGTTGAGTGTGCTCACTAACTTGTATGCAACATTCTTTGTTTTGCCCGAAAAGGAATAGCCAAAATCGTCCGCTTCAATTGGAATCAATTCGAGTTGTTTGACCTTTTCGACCAATTTGGTCTTGCTCTGCTGCAACGAAGCCATTTCACTCAAAGGTCCAGGCATGTTTGGCCTTCGAAAGATGCCAATCTTTGAATAGGCTTGACCATCTCGCTGCAGCAACGCATCAATGAACTTGATGTAGTTCCGATGAGTTTCTGTTGTTGTGTCACGCTTCAATTCCTCACGGACAATCTTCAGAAAGTTAGCAATCGAGTCGATGATTTGCTCGTCGGTTATATTGACAAGTTGTCCATTCTCGTTTTGATAGACAGTGTTGTCCACATTGGTCGCCACAAGTGCGATGCTATTGCGATATTTGTCAACATTCTTCACGAGGTCGGTCGAATGTTTCAGCAATTCAGGGAATGTAATACGATCCATTCCGACTTTAACCGCACTGTACGGAACAGTGAAAATCAAACGAACATTTTCGGCATAATCTGCCACGGCCTTGGTGAAGTATGTTCCAACAATATCGGTACTGGCACTTTGGGCAAATTTGGGACAGTCATAGTATGCCAAATCAGTGACAGGATCCACAACCAATTCGGGCACGATTGACTGGATGGTCGAATTGCCAGTACTTGAATCATCTTTGACAATGAATTCATTCAGAGTGTGAGGCACCAGTTCCGCAATCAACTTGGTACCATCACCAGCAAGCCACTGGACAAAGGTTGATTGGCCGGATCCAGTAGTTCCAAATACCAAGGTCACATTGCGGTAGCGTTCATCCAATTGAATTGTTTCTTTGCCTTCTTTCAGGAGTTCAAGAATTTTATCAATCTCACTAGCATTTGCAGGCCAGTTTGGATTATTTGATGGTGCCATGTTCGGTTTGGTTCAGTGAAATTTGCAATGACTGTGTCAAGTAAGTATCTTTGGGCTTACGATGACAATTTTGAATTGATTTCGAAAGATTTACCTTTGATGAAGTTAGGGTTCAACAAACTTGACCTTGAAAAGTTGGTTGATTGGACGAACAGAGTAGTAGAGTTAAAGTGACTTTGACGAGGTTATGGTTCAACAAGCTTGACCTTGACAGGTTGATTGGATAGATGAACAGAGTTGTCGAGTTCAAATGACTTTGGCCAGGTGAAATACACCAAGCTTAACCTTGATTGGTTGGTTAAGCTTGTGGTCAACTTGTTGAGTGTTGGGTTTCGGTGATTGCTTCAAAACGAACACTGAACAAGGGCAAAAGAGGCTAAGTCGTTGACGAGAAACAGAGAAAAAAGACCTTTCTGAGAGACAGAATTAGTCGGACAAGAAGAGGTTTGCGGCTGAGGGACGCGACTGAGGGTCGTCGTTGGCCAATTTATAAGTTCATTGCAGTTGACATAATCGAATGATGCTTCATCCTATCCTCACACCATTTGCCTGTTTCGTTTGTCACAATTCTTTGTCGGTGACTTGTTTGCCACCAAAATTGGTGATTACTCAATGGCATCGTCATCGAAAGCAGCCACAAGATGCATCGTTTGCATTGATGAATGTCGAGATGTGCTCAGAAATAGACATTTGACAGTGAGACTCACTGATGATGACCAAGATTTGGAAGTGGTGAAACTCTTTTTGTTGTTAGGAACAGTCCCGTCAAGCCAAGCAGAACACTTTTTATTCATTTGATCAGCATTTCCACCTTCGACCCACTCATCAGCATGAAACACATTTTTTTGGCTAATCGACTGTTGATTTAGTGATATTCTTGAAAGATGATTATTATGCAAAAATTGTCCTCAACCAAACATGTTGTGGCTGAATGTGAAGTCCGTGTGCATTCTCCACTACATCAATACACATACAAATTACATTGTATACAGTATACCAAACATAGTCAATAAGTTTCACCATTTTGTCAAGTAAAATAAAAAAGTAAATGGATAGTTTCTGAACATAATTGACAATGCGAATTATACAAAAAAGCGTTCTTATCGCAAACGGCCATGAAAGGCAGTAGATGTGATTATAGGCAAGAAGACAAAACCAAACCCTTGTACAATGTACAATGGACAATGTCCAGTGCCAGTAAATTCCGTTCGAACCAATTGCACAATTCCAACAATCAATGGCACCGAGAGTGGAATGACACTAGTCGCAATTAGGAACACACAGCTCGATTCGACATGAAACACGAAACACAAACACAGACTTTATATGTAGATGTAATATAATACACAATCACAAGCCAAGTCTTATCTGCAAACTCCCAACATAATCCTCACTCTCACTCCCAAACCACTACACCAACACCAACACAATCTTAAACTCTCAAACAACAATCGTCAACACAATCAAGGACTCACCTCAAATCAACCAAATGAACATTCCATTCGTTCGAAATGAGCCTTCTCCAAGCAACAACAACAAACAATTCTGTCCACTTGGTTCAATTCATCTTGAGTTTTCTACTTTTTGGTACATGCATTTTTGGAAAATTCATTTTTATTTGTTACCAATTGGCAATTCAACTCACAATTCAATGATAGACAAATAATGTGAACTCGAGAAAGTCATTGCATGTACAGATGAGGCCAAATCAATTGCGAAACATGATTGATTGACCTCTTGATGATACCGATGCAGTTGATAAGTTGACAAGTTGCAAACAGCGTGAACACATTAATGTAATGTAAATTATACATTCAGATGTGCAACGAGTATGCACTTTGAACAGTGTTTATTGTGCACAAAACATGTACACTAGTGAGCTTCAGTTTGACGATCGATTCGATATTGATCAACTACTATCAGGTAAGAAGAGTGCTCGGGACTGTAACAAGTTGTGTGCTTATCAGCAAAAGTGACAAAAAGAGATGTACACAAAACAACACAAAATAGACGAAAATAAATAAAGAAATAGAGAAACATTTTAATTTAAATATTGAAAGATTTATTTGGGATTAGATATAGATAGATTAGTGTAACATTGATTTTGGATTTAATAGAGTTTGGAGGACGCAACCATTGAGCCATAGAGTTGAACAAGGTCAGGAGTTGTTGGAGTTTGTTTGTTGAGAGTTCAGTTCATATGGAAAAACCAATCTGAAATGAAGGATGATAAAAAGTTAGAATTCACAGTTCACTCTCTTGGATTGGTTTACCTGAAGGTGAATTGGTGCTGGATTGGTATGATGAATTGAACTTTGAGAAGAGACAGTTGTTTGGTGTCGTTCCTTGAAATTGATTCAGGTGCGGTTGTGGAGATGTTTTGGCTCATTTGGAACGATGGAAGGTTTATTGTGCTGACTTGAGGTGCGTCCTTGATTGTTGTTTGAGTGTAGTTTGATATTGTGTTGGTGTTTTGGTGTAGTGGTTTGGTGTTGAGAGTGGAGAGATAAGATTGGCCTGGCTTGTGCATTCTACATCTACTTGTACTGTCTGCGTGTTTGTGTTTGTATTTGTGTTTCATGTCGAATTGAGTTGCATTTCTAATTGTGTTCACGGCTAGTGTCATTCCAGTCACGGTGCCATTGATTGTTGGAATTGTAAAGTTGGCTAGATCGAGTAGCACTCGACTGGGACAAAGCAGGCACAATGCGCTGGGCCAATGATTCAACTTGCACTGCTCGAGCCTGTTCTGGTGACATGTACGACTCATTGGTGATTGTGCTGTTCTTGCCGGAAATCAATCCAACCAAAAGTTGACCCAAAAGCAGATTGCCTTGCACATCAACAGACTTGGACGATTGGGTCAAGTTGGTGTTGTTGGTGTTGTCACTGTGCTGTCGTGTGTAGTCGAATCGAGGATGAGCAATGTGATGAGTGTTCACTGTACTGTTGCTACCAAACAAGTTGGACACTGTTTCGCCGAGTCGAGAAATGTACGAAAGTGGTCCTGTGCTGTTGCTCACCTGCTCTGGCACTCTAACCTCGGATCTATGAAGCGAATTGACTTTCATAACTTTCGCTTTACGCAACTGTTGACGCTCGGCAACATTACTTTGAGCTCTAGTATCATCTACGTACTCACTGTAGTAACGCTCAACCTGCAAATAGTCACTACGAGCTCGCTCACTTTCAGTGTAAATGCCCTGTCCTACGAGTTCGAGGTCAACATCATCCCCGTACTTCGCCAATCGATCAAACGATACCAATTCATTCATTTTGCTCAACTGAATCTGCCACATTGCGTACGGACTGGCCATCAGATCGCCTGCTCTGATTTTCCTGTACACTTCATTGTGGGCAATGGGCTGTCCATTGCTGTCCTTTGCGAAAGAATATTCAATGCTGAGTGGGATGTTGTTGATCTGATAGTACTTGTCGCCATAACGATAGTTGGAATTGCCCAGCTGGGTGGCACTGACCAGGAAATTGTTGAGTTCTGTGTTGATTTCAGCTTGGACTGTGCTGTTCTTTGCTTTGAGATTGATCTCGAGTAGACTGAACTTGATCGCATCTTTGCCCGAGTCACTGAATCGAATGTCTGCATTCAAAACTACCGATTCACCAGAAAGCAATTTGTGAATAAAATTTCTGTTTTCACCATTCAACCACACATGGAATGGACGAGTCACCCACTTGGAACTGTCAAAGTTTGCTCTGTGCACGTATTGGTCAACTTTCCAAATTGATGATCTGTTTTCGAGTACTCTCGATCTCATTTTACTCAATGACACAACGGCACTGTTGATCAAGTACTCAATGTCAGTACTGTTTCGGTTGAAAGGTGCTTCATCCAGGTAAAGTTGAGCATACGGGAAAACAAGTTGCTTCAATGCCGTGACTACCGAATCGTACTGTTGCAGTACAAAACTGGATCGGATCAGTGATTCGATCTCCTTTGCAACGACCAAAATTTGAGGGTCAGTAGAACCGGCGAATTGATCAGAATTGATGTTGACAATCAAGTTGGCCAATTGCTGTTGCACATTCTCATGTTCGAAGTGTTGTTGTTGGTTGCGCAGTTTGTTGAGAATGTTGATTATTACCTGAACATAGTACAGGAAGCTATCCACGTCATAGACTAAGCTTGGCTCTGGAGACGAATTCAAGTTGTACAACTTTTCCATTGTTGACAAATTACTGAGCATATTCCTGAACTGGTCTATGTTTTCTGTTGGTTGAAGCGCTTCTGCATATTTGGCAATTTGGTTCAGAAGTGACTCGGTTGACTGGTCCAAATTTTCCGCAACCAACCTTTCTGTGACAATGATTTTCTCAATTTGATCAAGAATTGTTGATAGTCCCGTGAAGCGATTATTCGCGCCATTCAAATAGTTTCTAAAATCCTTGATTGCATCGGTGGGATTCAGAATGAAGGATGCATCTTCTGGTTCAGTGATGCCTTGACGATTGGCACCAACTTGACCACTCTCTGCTCGAGTTGAGTGGTTGTACTTTCTAGTTTCATATTCGCTCATTTTCCACTTGTCCAACACAAGGCTAGTCCAATGTTCACATGATGCGATAATGTCATTACCGTGCAGTCCATCATATCCACCCAGACCACCAAGACCATTTGTACCATCATTGCCTCGATTAGTTTTGATATCTTCCTGAGTAGACTCGGCCAAATTGTACACTCGAATCTGTCCTGACTTTCCGCCAAAACCACCAGCACCTCCGTCACCTCCAACTTCTCTACCCGTTCCAGCTGTACCATAGATTTTCACTTGATAATATTCACCAGTGGCAAAATCTTGCTCTACTTGGCGTTGAAATAGAATTTTATTCTTGAATTTAGTATTATGAAAACCAGAACATTGTGCGTTTGGTACTGGGGCGTGCTCTCCATTCAGTCCCGCTTGACCATCTTGTCCATCCTGTCCAGCGCCACCTGCTCCTCCATTTGCAGTAATTGTCAAGTCTTCACTATTGGCAATCAGTTGAGCAACACCGAGAAAACTGCCTGAAGAACCTCCGGGTAAACCAGGCTTTCCAACTTCATTGGTCGCTTTAAGAGGATTTGGCGATTCTCCAGGCGATCCATTCAAGTTGATTCTTCTTTGGCCAACAACTTTCCATTTAGGCGCCATTAGGGTGAACTTCAACTTATCGCCCACTCCATCTAAATCACTGTCGATGAACACAGTGTTTGACGCAAAGATATTCACGGAATGGATTCTGCTTGGACACATATCGACAAGTCTTGGTTTGAGATCACTCAATTTGACGTAGTTCCCGATTACAACAAGTTTTCCATTCTCGGTACAATCGAGTTTAGTTTTGTCATGCTTCAAAGTCAAGCTCAACACTTGATTCAACTCATCCAACTGCCACTGAGCAACCTGAACAGCTTTGATTGGTTCAAGTCCCGGGATGTTGAACGGGCTTAGTTTGTCCAAAAATTGATTGAAATTCTTTCCGTCAATTTGAATGCCTTGTTTAGCTTGTTGGCCCACGCCCCAGTCGTCTAGACTAGCCACATTGTACCGACTTGTGTCCTGTTGAAATTGATATTTGCCAAGCTTAGAATAAAGACCATTCAAGAATGTATACCACTTCAATGCATTCAAGATTGAGTGTGCAGTTTGACTAAATGAAGCGATCCAATTGGGTGACCAAGTGTTGAGTGAATGGTCACTTAAGGCTTGCAAATAGTTGAGATATTTGGCTCGGGTTGATATGCTCAATGTTACGCTTTTGATCAGATCACTCTCAACACCCAACAGTTGCACATTCTTGCTGATTGTGCTGAGCAACTCGTCTGTGTTTGCTTTGTTCAATTCGGTGGCCATATTGAGCATGACTGCGTAGTCTCGATCCAATTGGGCGGACAACTTTTGAATTGGCATCGATTGAATTTGCTTGAGTTTTGTTAACCAAATCTCGTGTGCAATCTCACTGACTGTCAAGTTGACAGTGTTGGCCAACGTCTCGGCCACAGTGTTGACATCACTTTGAATTCGTTTGTTTAGCATGAAAAGTGAACTCACAAGTGGAACAAGTGGCATTTCCCAACTGGAAGTGCGGCGTGGCAAGTCAATAAAAGTCTGCAAGAAATTCACTCCATTGGAATAGTGTGTAATTCGCTTTACAAGATCACGCGCAATGTCAATCTCGAACTCGTTCATGATGTAGTTGAGCCTGTCCACAAGCATCTCTCTGGTGACATCTGTCACGGATAATTCACTCTCTGCTGCTTTGATTTTACTCGCCAATGTTTGTGCTTCCAGGAGACTCGCATCAACACTCTCGCTGGCAGTGACAAAAGAATTGATCTTGTTGAGAATATTATCAGCAAATTTTGGCACATATTCGGCCAACGTGTGAGCTGCCACAAGCGAATCATCCCATAAATGATTGTTGTGAGCATACAAATCCCCGGTGACATACGATTTTGAACTCTCCGAGATTGAATAGCCAAAATCGTTCTCTTCAGTTGGTGTGAGCTCAAGTTGGTTGACCATTTCGAGTACTTTGACCTTGTCCTTCTGCAGCAGGGAAATTTCACTCAAAGGTCCTGCCATGTCTGCCTGTCGAAAGAGTGCTATCTTCGAATAGGCTTGACCATCTCTTTGCAACAACACATCAATGAACTTGATATAATTTTCATTTGATTTCTTGGATTCTTGTTTCAAATGTTCTTTGACACTGATGAAGAAGTTAGCAATCGACTCGATGACACTTTCGTCGGATTCATAAACAGACTTTCCATTCGAATCCACACCAACCACAGTGCTCTCCACCTTGGTCACCACGAGAGCTATGCTTTTGTCAAACTTGTCCACATTTCTCACAATGTCGGTTGAATGTTTCAAGAAATAAGTGAACAAACTCCGTGCCCAACGGTCTTTCAACGCACTGTGCTCATAGGAAAAAACCCAAACGAATATTTTGAGCACAATCTGCCACATACTTGACAAAGTATGTACCGGCAATGTCGATACTGGTATTTTGGGTATCACTGAACCAGGGACAGTCATAGAAGGCATTGTCAGTTTGAGCATTAACAACCAATTCCGGATAGACAGTCTTGGTGATCGAATCACTGCTTCTCGAGTGATCTCTGATAACAAATTCATTGGTACTGGCGGGAACCATCTCGGAAACCGACTTGGCCTTATCACCAACAAGCCACTGAACCAAATTAGATCTTCCAGAATTTGTATCTCCAAGTACCAAGGTCACATTTCGGTAGCGCTCATCAAGAATGATATTTTCTTTGCCTTCTTTTATAAGGTCAACAATTTTTCCAATTTCAGTACCATAGGGAAAGTGTGAGTCTGAACTATCTGCTAGCGCCATGTTTGCTGAGCACTAGTGAGGTTAGAGTTCATTAAAGTTGACCTTGGTTGGGTGGTAGAACGAAGGAAGAGTTGTCAGGTTAAGAGATGACTATGAAAAGAGAGTTTGGTTAGTTCACTAAAACAATTTAGATTGATTTCGAAAGATTTACCTGATGCAAGATTAGAGTTCACGTTAAAGTTGACCTTGGTTGGGTGGTTGAACGAGGAAAGAGTTGTCAGGTTAAGAGATGACTATGGAAAGAGAGTTTGGTTAGTTCACTAAAACAATTTAGATCGATTTTGAAAGATTTACCTGATGCAAGATTAGAGTTCACGTTAAAGTTGACCTTGGTTGGGTGGTTGAACGAGGAAAGAGTTGTCAGGTTAAGAGATGACTATGGAAAGAGAGTTTGGTTAGTTCACTAAAACAATTTAGATCGATTTTGAAAGATTTACCTGATGCAAGATTAGAGTTCACGTTAAAGTTGACCTTGGTTGGGTGGTTGAACGAAGGAAGAGTTGTCAAGTTCATAGAAGTCTATGGAAAGAGAGTTTGATTAGTTCACAAAAAAAATTGGATCGGTTTTGTATGATTAACCTGAGGTGAGGTTAGAGTTCAGCAAAATTGACCATGACAGGATGGTTGGTTTGACAAACAGAGTTGTCAAATGTTCAAATGGCTGAGAAAAGAGAGTTTGTGTCAGTTAACAAAAACAATTTGGATCGTTATGAAAGATTTACCTTTGATGAGGTTAGAGTTCACCAAAGTTGACGTTGACAGGTTGGTTGGTTGGACGAGAAAAGAGATGTCAGGTTGAGAGATGACTATGGAAAGACTATTTGGTTAGTTCACAAAAACAATTCGAATCTATTTGAAAGATTTACCTATGGTGAGGTTAGAGTTCACCAAACTTAACCTTGATTGGCTGGTTAAACTTGTGGCCTTCACTGATTGCTTCAAAACGAACGATTTCAAAACAAATTGTTGATGAGAGGCAAGTGGTTTCTGAAACACACAATTAATCGGACAGAAGAGATTTGCGGCTGAGAGGACGCGACTGAGCGACTGTGCTGGTCAATATATTTTCACAAACTGACATAATTGAACGATATTTCATCATCACTACCATTTGTGTATGTCTCGCTATTCTTTGTCGGAGACTTGTTTGTCACAAAAATTTGTGATTATTCAATGCCTCAATCATTGAAAAAAGTCACAAAATGCATCGTTTGCATAGATAAATGAAATGATATGTTCATAGAAAGACATTTGGTGATGCTTTCGATTTGGAAGTGGCGGAGTGCACTTTGGTTGGAACAGTTTCGTCAATGAGCTATATTACTGTCCATTTGGTAAGCGTTTCAACCTTTGACTGTAGAACACTTTTTTGCCCACCCAACAGTTGATCTCTTCATGTGATATTTTTGAAACATGTGATTATTATGCAAAAAACTTTCCACTTTTTTTCTGGTCACTTGAGAAGTTGATGAAAGCAAACATGTAGTAGTCTACTATTACACCATTTCACAACCAACAACAACATGCATGTACATTTACATGACATCCATTGATGAGTAGAAGTACCAAAACATAGAACTAACTAACCATCATTTACTCTAAGAAAAACAAAACATAAATTGATGAGACATATGACGCAAATAACCAACCATCTCACATGGTTTGCAGAAGGTCTACACGCTCATGCAAACATATCTTCCTTCTGGCTTTATCTGTCATGGACGTTTGCGATAAGAGAGATACTTTTGCATTCACTTAGTTAAGGAGAGGAGAGACGATTGGAGATTTGTGTCATATGCTTTGCGAAAGAGACATAGTCAATTTTTGTGTGTTTGTTGTTTTTCGATTGATGATTGGCGATTGTATGTAAATGCATGTGTACTTTGTTGTAGTAGAGTTAGTGACATTTTACCAAATCAAGACACTCAGCCACACTATGTTCGCTTGTCTCAACTTAAATGACAAGTGTGATATAATCAATGTGATGCATAGTCACATGAATTTGTGGGCCAGAAATTTCTTGCCTAAATCGATCCAAATCGATCAATCCTTGATGGGTTTTCGCATACGTGTGCTGTTTCTATCGATAAACGGACACAAAGTCGCACAAACGCGTACTTATCATCACCAAACAGCTAATCAAGAAAACCAGACTTGACCAAAGTTCGTGTCAATCAATCACCTTTTATGCAATTGCAATCACCACTTTGTCGACTACGAGTAGTGAAAATGACCACGGAAAATTTTCGCCTAATAATCATGTTTCGATGATACGACCAGAGACTGTCGATTAGTCAAAAAAGTGTTTCATTTTGAGATTGGTGAAAACGCTGACCAAAATGAACCAAACAGAAACCAATACAGAAATGTCTATTCAAACTGGGCCTGACGGATGTGTCCAAAGCAGCAAAAAGAGTTCCACCACTTTCGAAATCGCTTGCCATCATCAGTGACACTGTCACTGTCAACTGTCTATTTTTGATCTCATCTCGTCTTTCATCTAGGCAAGCGAAGCAATTTGTTAATGCTTCTTGTGAATGATTGTGCCATTCGGTAATCACCAATTTTGGATGGCAAACAAGTCACCGACAAAGAATAGTGTTCAGAGATAGGCAAATGGCGTGTGAGCATGATGAAACATCATTCGATTATGTCAACTGTTTGGAACATATAAATTTGCCAACCATGTCGTGGCGTCCCTCAGCCGCAAACCACTTCTGTCCGACTAATTTTTGTCACTCAGAAAACCTCTTGCCTCTGTCTCTCGTCTACTACCTCGCCAGTTTTGCCCTTGTTGACTGTTCGTTTGCTAACCAACCACCACTCAACAAGTTGACCACAAACTTAACCAGCCAATCAAGGTTAAGTTTGGTGAGCTTCACCTGGCCAAAGGTAAATCTTTCTAAATAGCTTTAAAATTGTAAATTGACAAAAACTCTCTTGACAGTGTCTGAACTTTGCGATCACCGTTTCCCCCGTCTAAAATCATCCCTTAATCGATCATACTCCACTTCCATCAACATTTTTCCATAGCTCAAGCCTCAAGCTTTACCCACCAAATTTGTTGACTAAAGGTAAATCTTTTGAAGTTGTTCTCGTTTGTCATTATAAGCGAACACAAACTCTCTTTGTAGTGTCCTAACTCTCCGATCACCGTATCGCCAGTCTCAAGTCTTCCCTCAGACGATCATTGAACTGTTTCACCCAATCACCAACTGTATCATCTTTACAAAAGCAAGCTCAAGCCTTAAACCACCAAGTTTGGTGTCTAAAGGTAAATCTTTTGAAGTTGTTCTCGTTTGTCAATGTAAACTAACGCATACTCTCTTTGCATAATCAACTTTCACCTTTACATCCTTTTCCCAACATTGGCATCGCTCCAAACCCTCAACTCATCACCGACAATCGATCTCTGAACTGTGAATTCAACTCAACGCAATTCAATTCAACCTCAAATCATCCCGACCACCCCAAACGTCATTGTCACCTCATTTGGCTTCCCAACCAAATCCATTCATCCGGCTCAAAGGTCAGTTTGTCCGTCATTCAAGTCTCTGGAAATTGCCGTTTTGTGATTTTGTTCGATCACATGCCAATTACTCAATTTATCAAATACACGCACAAAAACTCACAATTGTTCACTTTTGTCATTCGCATACATTGCATTCAATTTTAAATTATCTATCGCCTTATTCTCTTAGTTTATCTATCGCCATATTCTCTTCGCATTTTCTGTATCGTCACAATCTATTCTCTGTTTCTTAATCAATCAACAATTGTCATTTGAGCACCACAATCAATCATGGCGCCTTCAAATAGTCCACGCTCGTCTTCTGCTGCAAGTGAAATCGAAAGAACTTTGGAACTCTTACAAAAAGGTCAAAAAGAAATCATACTGGATCCGCGCTACCGAAATCTGACCATGGTACTTGGAATTACTGGCGCTGGAAAGTCAACCTTTGTTCAGTGGCTCGCTGGTGATAACACCAAGTTGATCTCGGAGAAGGTGCCTGGTAGTTTCGCTGACTATATCATCAAGGATGAAACTCGAATTAGCAATTCGACCTCCCAGTCCATGACCATCTATCCCGAATTGGTTGTGGATCCTGTCACTGACTTTGCCTACTACGACTGTCCCGGGTTCAGTGACACCCGAAATGCGAGCATCGACATTGCTGGCACATACTTCATCAAGTCTGTGGCTGATTATGCCGAAAAAGTTCGTATGATTTTCACTGTTGGACACGATGCGGTTAAAGTGGGCAACGATCGAATTACATTTCCAACATTGCTCAAGCATTCCACCAACCTAGTGAAGAATGTGGACAAGTTTCGCAATAGCATCGCTCTGGTGGTGACCAAGGTGGCCAACAATGCCCAACAGGATGAGAATGGCAATTGGGTGACCGAATCGGACGAGCATGTCATCAATGCGATTGCCGAATATCTCAAGTTGACCAAAAATGAACAGGAAAGGTCTCAAAATGCAAATCCAAACTACAGCAAGTTCATTGATGCGTTGTTAGAAAAGGATGGCCAAGCCTATACGAAGATTGCAATCTTTCGACGACCAAACAAGCCTGGGCCATTGAGTGAAATTCGCCTGTTACAGGAGGGCAAGGCCAAACTGGTCGAATTAGTCAAACAGCTTCAGTTGGCTCCAATTGAAGAGAATGACTTTGGCTATACCATCTCGGCCGAATCGAAGAATACTGTTCACGAACTTGTAGCCATAATCAATGACCGTGTGTGGAAGGAGGCGGACACAATTGGCAAAGTAGCGATCTCCTTCTATCAACAAATTGTCGATTCCATTCGTGTCAAGATGGACTTGTTCATCAATTCCGCCGTGAGTGTTGATGCCAATCTGGAGGAAGCGCAAGTGTTTATGCGCCAGCTCAAGGTTGCTGATCGAATTGCCTCGGAGTTGTCCGTGACAGATGTGACCACAGAGATTCTGGCAGAGAAGCTCAACTACACACTCGATGCTTTGGAGATTGGCACAATGCGCGAAAATGTTGAACAAATTTCAGTCTCAATGAAGCATTTGGAGTTTCTTCAAAATGTCACTGATACAAAACTTGCCTCAAAAGAATGGCAAATCCCACTGAAAGACATTGTGAATTCACTGACCGCCTCAAAGTCAAATGTCGCCACTGAAATTGTCAACTCAGCTGCAACGCTGCTCGCCAATGTCCAATCTACTGTCAATGTCATTGCAAGCGATTTGTGGCAAGAAAAGGTCAAACAAATGCAATCGACGGACATTCAGACATTGCCCGCTCAATTGGAGCAACAAGTTGTGTCAATGCGCAATCAAGTTCGACCAAACAGTTTGGAGCAATTGGCTACAACCGTCAGCAAGAATGTGGAGTTTTTGGACTTGGAGACTGGTGCAATCAAAAGCAATACTCTGACTTTGTTCAACTCGGCAAAATATTTGAGTTACTTGCAGGCCATCAGTGAGCAGCCACTGAACACTTGGTCACCGGATTTGCTCAGTCCACTAGAGTCAACGGTCAACGCGTTCTCTGGCTCGCTCGAGTGGTATCGATTCTTGAATGGTCTCTACTCAAAACTTGGCGAATATCAATTTCAACAGGACCTAGCCCGGTACAATGTGGCCAATCTGAACGAATGGGGCCAAGCGCAAGCCAACCACGAAGGCATTCAAATTGGCGAACATAATTTCAGACATTTCTTGGACATTACAAGCCAGTACAACATTTTGGGACATGACGCAATCAAGGACATCCAACTGGCTCAGTGGCAGTTGAATGAGCTGAATCAGGTGTTGAGCTTGACGCTGAAGCATGCCAAACCGAGACTCGATTGTTCTGAGGCGGAAAAGTTGACTATTACTGGAGACTACGTCAAATTCAGTGATCTAATGCAAAAACTGGTGAAACAGTGTCCAGGAAGTGTCAGTTCGGTGAATGTGTTTGCTTTGAAGACAGTGTTCGTCGATAGTGATCTGGACGGAGTTGGCGACAAGTTGAAGTTTGCACTTATTGCGCCTAAAGTGGAAGTTGTTGGCAAGAGAAGAATCAACTTGGACGGATCTGAGGGAAAATTGAACAGTCCACCCAAGGCAAAGAATGGTGAAGGCAGAGGAGCAGTTGGACAGGTGGGAAAGCCTGGTCAGCCGGGAGGATCTGCGGGCAGTTTTCTCAGTGTTACTCAAATGATTGTCAACCGGCAAGACTTGACCATTACTGCGAATGGAGGCGTGGGTGGTGCTGGACAGGAGGGCGGAAATGGTTCCACCGGAGAAGATGGAGTGGATGCTCCTGCTCCAGATAGACAATGTTCTGGTTTTCATCATTTTAAATATACGATGGATTATCAATTTAAAAGAAGTCAGGATTTTGCAACTGGCTATTATTATAGTGTACGTGTCTATGGTAAAAGTGCAAAAGATGGAGGAAGTGGTGGAGACGGTGGTGCTGGTGGCAAAGGAGGAAAGCCAGGACAAATTCAGCTGTTCAACTTGGACGAGTCCACTGAGCAGCAACAAATTGAAACTCATCCGGGTAAGGCTGGTTCGGCTGGGTTTGGTGGTCGTGGTGGATTCAATGGAAGGGACGGAGACGACATGCTCGCAGGATGTGAAAATTGGCAAGATGGTTTCGGTTTGGATAAGTGGAAAAACCTATCACCAGTAAGGAGAGTTGTGCATAATACAAGCAGACAAGCACAAAGTGGTAAAGACGGCGCTATTGTGGATGGAATTACCGATCCAGAAGATGCAACCACGATTGAGCATCCCGGCGACATCATCAATGACTACAAAAAGTTTTTGAGAGGCAATTTGGATGGCGTGAATGATCGTTTCAAGCGAAACACCACCATTGCACTGATCGATCAAATAGACGAACAGACCAGTGGCCTGTATGACTCGCTGACACTGATGGGCGAACTCGAAAGCTTAGAAAAAGAATCGCGCACTACTACTGTAAGCAAGCACAATTCAATTCACTTTTACAAGTCACTTTCGAGCCGAATCACCAGCTATGTTGCGTCACCTAGGCCAACGGAAACCACTGACGATTACAAGCTACTGTTCAACTACTTGTCTGCTGCGACACTGGGCAAGCTGTACAACTTGCAATCGGGCGAGTCGGCCAACTTGATCATCGACGTGGAGGGCTACCTCAAGTACGTGCAGGAGAACATGAACTCCCTCAATCAACTCAAGAAGGAACATAATGAGCATGAGGTGGTGCAGCAGCACAAGAAAAAGTACCACGAAAACATTGAGCAACAGATCGAAGAAGCGAAGCACTTCATTGAGACTCAGATTATGCCCGAGTTTGACAAGATTGGCAAGGAAATTGACGCCAAAATTGATCGGCTAATCAGAGATGTTGCGGAAATGGCCAAAAACGCCGAAGCTAACAAGGAGGCATTGATCAAGCAGCGAGAAAAGCTACAGAAGCAACTGGTGCTGAGAAGTGTGTTCAGTGCCATCAGCGTTGTGAGCAAGGTGGCCACCTTTGCTGGACCACACTGTGCCGCAATTGGCACTGTGGCTGGTGGCGTGAGTTCGCTCGCCGAAGGCTTTCTACTCGATGGTTCAGATGCTGATGTGAAAGAATTTGAAATGCCCCCAGGCATCAAGAACAACATCAAATACGTCGAAAAAGAGTACAAGTCCTTCTTTTCGGATCGCGCTGAGCAGTTGAAAGTGAAACTTACTTTGATGGTCGAGGAAATACGGTCCGAGCCTGAATTGAGTGACTTGGAAGCTGATCTGGATAGTATTAGTCAACGAATTCCATCGGAACCGAGTGACTCTGACACTGAGTCTTACTTTTCGGCAGTGGATGAGTTGGAGAGGGAAGCAAGCGTAAAGTTGGATGCAGTGAAACAAAGTGGCAAATTGTCCGAGCGTGCTGAGCAGGTTTACAAGCGTGCAAATCAAATTATTGCGTTGGGCGGTTTGGCACTGGATCGGTACAAGAAGCACCGTGGTGACCAGGCCAAGATTGACGCCACCGACAGTGCCATCAAGGGCGTTGAGGGCAAACTGAAGCAAATTGAAAACTACAAAAATGCAATCACCAACACGATGGCACCTGACATGCACAAACTGATGGGCAGCATCAATGAGATCAACCGTGGCCTCGACAACAAGAGTCTGGTGGCACTGGACATTCAACAGTGGAAGGCACAGGGCATGTTGAAGAATCTCAAGTTGGAAATACAAAAGTTCATCAAGGGTCAGGAGGTGGAGGCGGACATGATGCGTTGCTTTGAGAAGTTGGACGAGGCCATGAGTGTCAACATTAAAATCTACGATCGCATTCAAAACTTCCAACAGCAACAGCAACTGACCGACTTTATTGCCAACATTAACTCGCCCACTGCAAACAGTATCCAAATTGGCGACCCCGAAATTGCACTAGCGGTCAACAAGTTGGACATACTGATTCGGTCGAATGCTGTACTGCAAGAGTTCGACTCGACTGTGACAGCACTCAAGCAGATGGTGTTTCCCTATGCTCGTCACTATTTGCAACAGCTGCAAATGCCAGCCCAGCTCAGCTTCAACGACACCTACATCGATGAGATGGTGGGCAGTGCCAATGCAGCACTGGACAAAATGCGAACGAGAGTAATCGAAAACAAGACCACTATTTCGAAGGTTGACAAGAACACTCACAGTTTCGACTTTGACAGTACCAAGCCGTGCATTCAGGCGCCCTTCTATGTGTGGTCTGGTGAGCAGCACTCGAACGTACTGGCTCAATTGTTGTCGGGTGAAGTGGTTGCCCTGAAGGCAGACATCAGACACAGTGATCCAGAGAAGGACGCTATCAAGTTCCTCAAGGTGATGCTCAATTTCAAGGCCAAAGATTCTACTCTTCAACCAGAGATTGACTCAAAACTCGAAAAGTTCAAGATCAGTGCCAATCACACGGGCAATTCGTACTATCGATACGGTGGAAAGTACTACATGATCAACCACGAGCCACTGAATATTGAGTACTCGTTTGCGAAACGCGCCGATGGACGACCAATCCAAAGTAGCATTCCATTTGACAAGATCCAGGAAGGCACTCTCACGCTCAGTCCGTACGCAATGTGGAACATTCAGTTGACCAAAATGAACCAGACTGTGTCCTTTGACCAGTTGGCGCGGTACAAGGATGCGGTGGACCTCGAACTGGTGGGACCGGGTCGCTTCATCAAGAGTCAAGATACCGCCAATGATGATCTACTGATTGAGCAGTTCTACAGTGAGTACGTTGATGACGATGACGCAGAGACTGATGTTGAGGAGCAGTACGAGAATGAGCAGGTGTACAGTGCAATGGTGATGAATCAAGTGCAGTGTAGACAGTTTATGGCAATGCGTTCCAACTCCATTCACAGATCTGGCGATAGACTGGCGAACCAGGCAAACGCTCCACTTTCGTACATGTCTCGATTAGGTCAAACATTGTCCAACTATTTCGGTGGTCGTAGTGCAACTGCACCAAGCACTAACATTGCTCATCCTCGATTTGAGTACACACGACAACAACAGCACAATGCCAACACCAACTCACTGAACGCAGCATCCAACTCTGTGGATGTGAACGGCACTCTGCTCATGGGCCAACTGCTCGTGGGACTGATTGCGGGAAAGAACGGCTCACTGTCGAGTGAGTCGTACAGTTCGTCCGAACAGACTCGAGCAGTGCAGGTCGACAGATTGGCTCAACGTGTTGTGCCGGCCTTGTCCAGTGCCAGTAGATTCCGTTCGAACCAGCTGCACAATTCCAACACTCAATGGCACCGTGACTGGAATGCCACTAGTCGCAATTAGAAACACAACTCAATTCCGACACGAAACACAAACATAATA
This sequence comes from Rhizoglyphus robini, assembly GCA_023373905.1. Lineage (NCBI taxonomy): Eukaryota > Metazoa > Arthropoda > Arachnida > Sarcoptiformes > Acaridae > Rhizoglyphus > Rhizoglyphus robini. The sequence continues at coordinate 171,541 of JAKIJQ010000129.1, read as the reverse complement.
CACAAACACAGACACATGTAGATGTAGAATACACAGCTCAAGCCAATCTTATCTCACACTCTCAACACACCCAAATCACTACTCAACACCAACACATACACTCGCAAACAACAATCGTCAACAATCGAGTACGCACCTCAAATCAACCCAATGAACCTTCCATCGTTCAAAATGAGCCAAAACGTCTCAACAACCACACGACAACAAACAACTGCCTCTTCTCTTCGTTCAATTCATCTCAATCCTGCACCAATTTACCATCAGGTAAAGTAAACCAATGCTATATAATGAACTGTGTTCTAACTTTTTTTTATATTTCTCATTATAGATTGGTTTTGCCATACGAATTGAACTCTCAACGCCCAAACTCAACAAACAACTCCTGACCTGGTTAAACTCAATGGCTCAATGGTTGCGTCCTCCGCACAATCCTCTTTTAAATCCTGATTCAATGTTACACTAATCTATCTATCTAATCCCAAATAAATCTTTCAATATTTCAATTGCTTCTCTATTTCTTTATTCAATTTTACGTGTATTTGTGTTGTTGTGCTGTTGATACGTGACCAACTCGCTCGGTACAATCTTATCAAATGCAAAGTCATTGAAACGCGAACAAAACAGATCGATGCGTGCAAAATGACATGCAACCAACTCCTGTACAACATTTGTTGGCTGTTGAGTTCAACTGGATTGATAAGACAAAAGCGTATTTGAGTGATTTCGAGTTTATTTCCTTTGACAAGAAAAAAGAGTAAAGTATTGGTGACCTTTGGTTTGTAAACAAACGATCCTCACTGTTTCGGTTCGGTTTTGGCTGTGTTCGTGTTGAAGTGCAGATTTTGGGGGCTGGTTGATATTTCATACAAGCATATAATGGTTGTGATTTAAATCATCTCCTTGTCAAAAGTAATCTACAAGAATCAATTTGGCGCGAATACGTTTGCACATAAACATTCAACAACTGCTATCAATTATTGTTTTTTGTAAGTAAATTGGATAAAAGTTGAGTTTAGTAGATTATTATCAAGTGTTAGGTGGTCTTTGGCTTGGCAGCAGTGAATTTGATAAAAATAGAAATAAACTTAAATGAAGAAGGAGGTTGACGTCGATGATACAGACAACGGTGACGGTTCTTATCAATCGAGTGGAACTCAACAACAACATAAATGTACAGGAGTTGGCTGCAGCACTCGCGAGTATGCATTGATCTGTGTGTTCGTGTTACAATGATGTGGTACTTCGTGACCAAAAAGTAGTAGTTGACCGAGCAAGGGCTGACACTAGAGGGAGCTCGCTTTCGTTCAGTTCATTTTACAGGGTTCTGCAATGTTGTTTGTTGTTGAGCAGAATCTCAAGGAGAGGACTGCATTATGTTTGTCTATATTATTGCTCATACTGCTCAGGGCCCGAGTAAACGAGTGATTTAATGGCAGACGCAGTCTAGAGGTTGACCGTCGTTCGGCCGGACACTGTCATACTTCCTCCATGTAAGCCAGTTGGTCGGACACGCGGAAACGGCTCACGGGAAGCGGATTGTATATTGTTATGGTATCTGCCGCCAATTGACCATTGGTGTGTGAGTGCTCGATGCGTACTTTCGTTATCTCGTGACCTCTGACCGAATGCATTTAAGCTCACTCGATGCGTGTGTTGGCTCGTTGTGCAGTTTGTCTGTTTGCTTGGTGTGCGATGCCGTGCCACAAGTGGTCGTTTCAGTGGAAGGGACAATTCAAGGACATATGTAATGAGTTGGTGCACTGCCGCTTTCATATGATTTTGTCGCCTGACTCGAGTTGCTGTCCGCGTCTCACCACCGACCATAAAGCCCATTTAAGCGCGCAATCGTTGTTGTTTTGTTTCTTTTCTTTTCGTTACAAAATAGACTTTCTCGATCTTTCTCGAGCACTTCGCGTCCTTGGAACGTTTGCCTAACGAAACTCATCTTCTCATCATGTGCACACAGCTCACCCATCGCCTAGCCCCCCGAGCTCACCCTTTAGCCGCACTCAACGACGACAGGAAAATTCCGCGTATTGCAGCTCTCTCCCGCTCTCTGCTGTAATCTAACCTTTGCACCCATTTGTCATTTTTAATTGCTTCCATACACACTCGCCCTATATGCAAGTGGTGTGTGTGCCCGTATATATTCACGTTCCTCCTCATTTTGTAATTCACTTGTCCACTGAGTGTCCGTGCATAAAGTTCACTCTCAGTGGCCCAATTCCTATTGATTAACGAACCAAACAGTCATTGTAAGTTTGTGTTCGCATTTGCTGTCATTTACTCTTGTGAAGGTTTTTACCGTGGTTTTGCTCTGGCCACGGGTTTTCCCTGGACCGGTCCACTAGTACCGTTCCGAATTTCATCGTTAATATAAAGAGCTAAAAACTAAACCTGAAGTGTGTGATTAATTTGGTCAGTAGATGTCGTGTGTAGTTTGCCGTAGAGTACGACAAATGACTCATGATATCGATGCAGTTGATAAGAATGCACAATGTACATGTGAGTGAGTTGGTCACTTGATCAAGACAACAACGACACAAAATACATGCGATATTGAATAAAGAAATAGAGTATCAATTTAATTGAAATATTGAAACATTTATTTAGATAGATAGATTTGTTATTTAAAGAGGATTGGGCAGATTATTGAATGTCTTTTATGGAAAGTTGGTTCAACGAATGTGTGAATGACTAAAGTGATCAATTGTGAGTTTGGTGTAGTGTGTCAATTTATATGTGATCGAACAAAAGGAACGTCAATTGGCGTCTCCAGTGGCATGAAAACAGACAAACTGACCTTTGAGACTGATGAATGGATTTGGTTGGTGACCGAAATGAGGTAAGATGACGATGAGATGATGACAAACGAGGTGTTCGGGTTGAAATGTAAATTGTACATTTAGATGTGCAACGAGAATACACTTTGAACGGTGTTATCATTGTGCATATGCACAAAACATGTACACTTTTGTTTGGCGATCGATTCGATATTGATCAACTATTAGGCAGGCGAATGCAACCGACAATGAGAGAACGAGTAATGTCGAAGACACAGACAAATCGATGCCACAACTCATGTGCTGCTTGTCTTGAGTGAGTCGACTTGCCAACTGAATTGATAAAACAAATGTGATAAGGAGAGGAGTGGTGCACAAAGGTCGACATCATTGGACAACTGAGAGAAATAGAATGGCGCGTTTGGCCGATTGAATGATTGAATTAAAGAAATAAATGCAATGAAATAATAGATTTATTTGTATTAGATATTATGACATATTGATTGTATTGTGAAAGTGGTGTGGAGGACGCGAATGTTGAGCAAAAAGGGGATCAGGTTAGCAGTTGTTTAGTGTCAGTTGTCAGGCACACGAGAGTTCAATTCACAAGAAGAAACCAATCTGAATGGAATGCAATATAAAAAGTTAGAAACAGTTCATTGTCTTTCATTACTATGTTTACTTTATCTGGTGATAAATTGGTACTGGACTGAGATGAATGGAACGAGGAAGAGTTGGTGGGGGTCGTGCATTTTGGCTCATTTGGAACGATAACATTAGAATTTGCTTTGAACAGTGCTCAATGAGTTAGAATTGGGATTAGTTTGAACCATCGCCATCTCCTTGAAACAACACGTCAATTAACTTAATATAATTTTCATTTCAATTAGCCCTTTTGGTATCTTGTTTCAATTCCTCTCTAACGAAATGAATTGAAGCAAGACAACAAAATGTCAAATGGAAATCAAAAATATATTGAGCTTATTGATACATTTTTGCAAAGATATGGAGATATAGAAGCTGAATAACTAAAAATGCAAATGTAAATGAGTTAATTGCGTGAAATTGAATAACTCAAGTGATTTTGCTTTTGGGATATTCAATGACTACTAATGAAAGTTGGTTCGACGAATGTGAATGACTAAAGTAATCAAATGTCAGTTTGGTGTAGTGTGTCAATTTGTATGTGGTCGAGCAAAATGATTGAGCCTGAATTGGCATCTCAAAGAGGCTTGAAAACAGGTTGACTTGGTTGGGTTGGGGCGGTGAGATGTATCCCTGTGAGATACATGTAAGCCACCTCACGCTATTTCGACTAACAAGACGAAGTTCGAATTGCTGATCGCGCATTGACCATAAAAGAGAAGGTCAAAGGCTGAAGAAAGGAAGGAATGGTTGAGCTTTACTGTGAAGCTGAAGTAATTGATCCTAGTGTACTGATTTTCTGTTTATTTTTAATTGATCTTAACTATTAAACGTATTTCATCACTTATCCCTTTGTCAAGTCACTTTGCCACTGAAGAAAGTTAACAGGTCAGTAGGATAAAGTCCTATCCGCAACTCAAGGCTATTGACAAGTACCGATCACTATTCTGACGTTATGGACGAGAAACTTAAGGTGCGCAATCTGCTGAAGATGCTGGCGAACAAGATTCGCATTACTCAAGACAAAGGAACCGAACTTGACGATGGTACACTAGGATTCGCAGAGGAAATGGCTGCCGCCTCCCTGAAGTACGAGACCGACTTCGACAAGATAGGAGAAGACATTTCTAAAATCGAAATGAACGATGACGACTGGGAGCTTCACAATGACGTGTACATCAGAATGACGAAGCTCAAGCTTGACGCCGGAGTCCAAGTTCGACAAAGAAATCAAATGGACGACCAACAATCGAATCATCACACTGAATCTCCTGATCATCAAAATAATAACACTGGAACTTCTGAGGATATGTCCACTTATCATTCGTGCTACCCTCAGACCGTTGGACATACACCGCAATTCTATCAAGCAGCTCCCCTTCATTCGCAAACTGTGCCGAACTATACGCTTCCGCCACCATTTTGGCAAGGTATGGGATATGAAGGCGGATTTGGGTCTATTAATGCCAATCAGTACCCGTTTATCCAACCAAACTTTGGAGCGATACCCACCGCCATCCCACAAGGGACAAACTCGTTTCCAGGAAGTGGCCAACCTACCCAGTCAATGCCCTACAACTTTGCTCCAAATCAGCCAACAGTTCAAACCAAAGTGTTTCTACAGAAGGAACGTCTTCCGAAATTAATTGACTCAACTGTCGGTTGGATTGACTTCTATTATCCTTACTTTAGGCCTATGGTTGAATGGAACTCGACACTAAGTCCAGATGAGAAGAAGCGAAGACTAATCGACTCTTTCCCGGATACTATCAAAAATGTTTTGCGTCATTTCTACTCCAACCAAAGTTGCACGATGGAGCATCTTCTGGAACAGCTGAAGTATTGTTACGAATACGCTAACAAGATTCTGAACTATTTCAAAGAAGTGATTAGTAAGTTGGAGAAGGTGAATGATGAACTGGACTATCACCATCTTGAATCTCTATCTACACAAGTGAATGTTGCTTCTCAAGTGAGCCTTCAACAAGCACATCAATCAGCACTTATGAGTGAAATTTACAACAAATTGCCGTACTCCATAACTCAACCTTTCTACGCCAATTACAATCGAGATAACCAGACGCTAATCAATTTGGCAGCTTATCTACAATTCAAAGTGACGAATTTAGAAGAACAGATGATTCAAATTCCGCTGGATCAAATGAAACGAAAACTCAATGAACAATTCCAACGAGAAGGGCCTAAGTCTCAAGTCAAGTTGAGTTATGACCACAAAGAATCTCCAGGCTATAGCAGCCGATGGAAAACCTACAATTCGGAGGAGGATAAGAAAACCTTTAAGTGGTATATTTGTAGGCATGACGACCACTCAAATATCACCTGTAAGAAGTTACTGAAACTGAGCATCAATGAACGGATTGAACAAATGAAATTGAAAAAGATTTGCCTACATTGCGGCAAGCACAAGTACAACCCAGGTCGTCCTTGCCACATTGTTTGCTCTATTTGTCACGTGTACGGTCATTGTTTAATTACGTGTACCAAGAATAAAGCCAATGTGTTTGCTATCAAAACAGAGGAAGATGAGCACAATCAATTCGATGAGAACCAGAACTCTGTTCAAGAGAACCCAGAGAACCTCGCCTGACTAGTCCCCCAACCGTCACCGCCTTCATCTTTGATCTACTTCACCTTCCATGCCAAAGAGCAAGAAATTACTGCACTGTATGACCCTGGAGCGAATTCTACTTTCATGATACCCGAACTAATAACCAAATTAGGTGTAACTATCAATAACGGAAACTTTCCTCCAGTGGGTTATTCAGACAAGATGAAAGGCAAGGTGATTGGTTGGGCTAATATTCCATTTCTGATCGGCTTAATTAAGCAACCACAATGCGTTCGGGTGGTAAAGATCCTTGCATATGAGTGTGTCATTGGCACAGACACTATTCAACAATTCTGTTTACAGCAAAATAAAGATTTAAGCCTAACTCAAGTATTAGACGACAACATTAACATCACAATCAATTATGTCTGCGCCGAGACTAACGAAGTTTCTATTAATTTCATGAAGTTGTGTGAAGACAATAAACTCGACGATTTCATCTCAACACCACAACAAGAAGAATTCAATACATTACTTGACGATCACTCCGCGAAGTTATTTTCAAATGGAAGTTTTGATGTTGGAAGAATAAAAGAAGAAGTTTGTGAGATTCGCTTGAAGGACAATGTGCCGATTACATTAAGGGCATATCGCGAATCTGAAGCAGAACGAAGAACATTGACTGAGCAGTTAGATCAACTGCTGAAGAATAATTTAATTACTGAATCGAATTCTCCATATGCGGCACCGACGGTGACTGCTCAGAAGAAAGATGAAGGAAAAGTGAGACTATGTGTCGACTTTAGAAGACTAAATGAATTGACGGAGACGGAGAGTTATCCTTTTCCTCTCATTGAAGATTTAACCGACAGAGTTTTGGATTGCAAGTATTTTTCGACTTTAGATGTAGCTTCAGGATTTCATCATATCCAGGTGGCTACCCAAGACCGACACAAGACTGCCTTCGTAGCATTAGGACGGAAGTTTGAATGGACCGTGATGCCATTTGGACTCAAAAATGGCAGTATAATATTTCAACGAGCATTGCACCGCATATTGGTAAAATACAAGCTGACCGACTTTGCTGTCAATTACATTGACGACATACTTATATTCTCTCGAACCTTTAAGGAGCATCTGAAGCATCTCAAAATGATATTCGATGCTTTGATTGAAGAAGGTATCAAATTGAAGAGAAGTAAATGTCAATTCTGCAGAAGTAAAGTGGACTACTTGGGACACACCATCGCTTTCAATGCAATAACTCCACTTATATCTAACGTTCAAGCGATTGCCCAGTTACCAGCACCAAACAACGTGAAACAGTTGCGGAGAGTTGTTGGGAAGGTCAACTATTACCGAAAATTTATTGCCAACTTTACCAAAATGATGAGACCTCTGACTCAGTTGACAAAGAAGAACATAAAGTTTCAATGGAGCAATGAATGCCAAGCGGCCTTTGATGCAGTGAAACTACTACTCGCATCACCTCCAGTTCTAACAATTTATAACCCAACCAATGAGATCCATTTATACGTTGATGCATCTACCAAAGGACTTGGAGCTATTTTGAAGCAGAGAAAAGACAATCAAGAGACCCTTCGTCCTATTGCATATTTCTCAAAATCCTTATTAAAGCATCAAATGAATTATACGACGACTGAACTGGAGTGCTTAGTCATTGTGGAGGCCTTGAAGCACTGGCATCATTATATTCACGGACACAAGGCACAAGTTTACACCGATCACTTCAGCCTTCAATGGGTTAAATCCATTGGGCAACCAAACACGAGACTGCTTCGGTGGAGTATGTTTTTGTCTCAGTATGACCTAGTAGTGAAACATATTGCAGGAGAGAGTAATATTGAAGCAGATGATTTAAGCAGAAATCCAATTCCCTCACCTATCATTGCTGCATTGCTCATTCCTAATACAGTGGACAACAGGATCAAGAATATGCACCAACAAATGATCAAGTCGCAGATTTTACCAGAGGGGTGTTCAAAAGCAAATGATTCTATTTTGTACCACGGTGGAATATATGTGCCTGAACCAATAAGAAGTGAACTAGTCAAGTATTATCATACCGAACTGATGCACTTAGGTGGAGAAAAACTATTCTTACGATTGAAGCTAACTTATGGATGGAAAGACATGCGTAATGAATTGAAGGAAATAGTGAGAAAATGTAACGTTTGCAACAAAAACAAGACGAGACCTCCAAATCGGTGTGGCACGTTTGGAGTTATTGAAGTTAATGAACCTCTTCAAGTAGTATCCATTGACACTATTGGTGGTTTTCAAGGATACCACAACGAGACCCAATCATTGGTTCATCTCGCTATTGATCACTTGACACGTTATGTTTGGTTTGTCAGCTCAAGCTCTCAACAAGCAAGTGAATATATTCGCTTAGCAAGACAAATGTACGACGTCGGTGTCCCACAGCTAATTATGACTGACAACTTTAGTGCACTTCGATCTGAGGCTTTTAGACGATTCCTGACTACTAGAGGAACCAGGCTAAAACATTCGGGTCCGAATTCACCACAATCTATGGGAATTGTCGAAAGAGTAAACTCAACTCTGACCAACATGCTCAGGGCGTCCATGAACGATCCCACGATTCCAAGCAATAAGAAGAATTGGACAACCCTTTTCAAAAAGGCAATAGAGGTGTACAATACTTCTGTACACTCGATTACGAAGTTTACCCCTAGATCGGCTCTGTTAGGTGTTGGCATTTCCCCCGACACTCTATATCGACAGATGATAATCAATAACACAAAGAAGTCTCAAGAATCGAATCTGAAGCGATTGAACAAGTCACGACTTGAAATGAATTTCAAGACTGGAGACAAAGTTCTTGTAATCAATGCCTCAGGTGCGAATCGACGAAAACTAGACCCGCTTTTCATTGGTCCTGTTCGTATTGTGCAACAATTATCACCTCATATGTTCAAGGTGGATCTCCCCAACCGGTCAGCAGAACAGAATATACGAAATCTGAGACCATATTTCGAAGAGTGACCTAGGTCAAGAATTCCAAGGTGGGAAGTGTAAGCCACCTCACGCTATTTCGATTAACAAGACGAAGTTCGAATTGCTGATCGCGCATTGACCATAAAAGAGAAGGTCAAAGGCTGAAGAAAGAAAGGAATGGTTGAGCTTTACTGTGAAGCTGAAGTAATTGATCCTAGTGTACTGATTTTCTGTTTATTTTTAATTGATCTTAACTATTAAACGTATTTCATCACTTATCCCTTTGTCAAGTCACTTTGCCACTGAAGAAAGCTAACATACATTAAGTTGAGTTTGATTGAGAATTTGAAAGAATTGGTTTAATTTGATGAACAGTGACGGTCACCGCGGTGCAATGAATCCAAGAATTGAATCGTTCAGGAAAAGATGCCCAGAAGTTGAGAGGATTGTCTGAAACGAGTTTCGGTAAGTTTGATAATTTTGGAAACGAATTCGAATTATTTACCTTTGGCGAAGATGAACCAAATCGAAAAAAATGAGCAAAAAAGCGTTGAGAACGAAGTGTTTGAAAAGTAGACAAAATCGGTTGAAATTCGTGATTGAGTCGATTGAATGACCAACTGAGATTGATTTAAAGTTGATCGGTGATTACAGTTTGCGAAAGATGTAAAAAAAAGTTGAAATGACTGTGGCAAAAGTGTTTGCATTAGTTTACAAAGACAATTTTGGAACAATTTTAAAAGATTTACCTGATTTTGTGAGGTTAGAGTTCAACAAGCTTGAAGTTTGACAAGTTGGTTTAGCTTGTGGTCAACTTGTTTAGTGTTGATCTGCGATGATTTGGTTGAAAAAGGAAACACTGAACTAGAGCAAAAAAAACGACTGAGTCGTTGGCGAGAGACAGAGGCAAGTGCATTCTGGGAGACAAAATTAGTCGGGAAGAAGAGGTTTGTGGCTGAAGGACACGATCATACGAAGCAATTGCGTGAGAGTACATGAAAGTTGATTGTTAGGCAAAGCTTTGATTAGCTGTCTGTTGGTGATTAGGCTGTTTGTACCAGTCTTTGTCGAGCAGGAATTGTACTTTGAGCATCAAATGCAAACGAAGCGTGCACTACATCTGCAATTGCACACACATTGAAGTGCAAAGTGCACAATTATGTCAGTCTACTTGTAGAATAATCGAATAGCAGCCCCCAATCAGACGCTACCATTAGAATTTAGATACATCAAATCGACAATTAACCAACCAGAACCTGTACTCCAACACGAACCCAGCCAAAACCGAACCAAACAGTGAGTGTCGACTGCATACACATCAAAGGTCACCAATACTTCACTCTCCTTCTTATCAAATGAACTCAATCACTCTCGTACACACATTTGGTTTGATAAGTTGATGATTGATAAGTTACCAATTCAGTTGACTCGCCAACACACAAAAGTGTACAGGAGTTTGTTGGTTGATGCATACATCGATCGATCTGTGTGTTCGCAAAGCATTGGCTCATGAATGATATCGATGCATGTGATAAGGTAGTATACAAGTGAGTTTGCCATAATCACACACTTATCCACAGCAAAAAACACAAAATAGACGAAAATCAATAAAGAAATAAATAAACAATTGAATTGAAATATTGAAGGATTTATTTGGGATTAGATATAGATAGATTAGTGTAACATTGATTTGGGATTTAATAGAGTTTGGTGGACGCAATCATTGAGCCATAAAGTTGAACAAGGTCAGGAGTTGTGGAAGTTTGGTGTTGAGAGTTCAATTCATATGAAGAAACCAATCTGATGGTAAATTGGTACTTGATTGGGATGAATTGAACGAAGAGGAGACAGATCTGTGCTTATGAAGACGTTTTGGCTCATTTGGAACGATGGAAGGTTCATTGGGTTGACTTGTGGCGCGTCCTTGAATGTTGTTCGAATATTTGAGATTGTGTTGATGTTGGTGTTGTGGTTTGGTGTTGAGTGTGTATTTGTGTTGTGCATGTGCAGATAAGATTGGCTTGGATTGTGATTGTGTGCTTGGATTGTGCATTCTACATCTACAATGTGTTGAATGTGAGTTTGTTTGTGTTTGTGTTTGTGTCGAATTGACTTGTGTTTCTAATTGTGTTCGCGACTAGTGGCATTCCAGTCTCGGTGCCATTGAGTGTTGGAATTGTGAATCTGGTTCGAACGGAATCGAGTTGCACTGGACAAGGCAGGCAGCACTCGTTGAGCCAATCTGTCAACCTCAAGAGTGTGAGTCTGTTCGGGCGACTGGTACGACTCACTAGTGATTGTGTTGTTTTTGCCCGCAATCAAGCCCACGAGCAGTTGGCCCATGAGAAGATTTCCGTGCACATCCACAGAGTTGGATGCTTCGTTCAGTGAGTTGGTGTTGGCATTGTGTTGTTTTGTGTACTCAAATCGAGGATGAGTAATGTGATTGCTCGGTGGAGCGGTTGTTGCACTGCCACCGAAATAGTTGGACACTGTTTGACCTAATCGAGACATGTACGAAAGTGTGCCTGTACTATTCTCTGCTCTATGAATCGAATTCGAAGCTTTGTGGATCGCCATATATTGTGTGCACTTCTTTTTTTGCATCGCCTGCATACTATAGAACTGACTCTCATGCTGAGCAGTCACATCAATCAAGGCATCATCGTCATCTACGTACTCACTGTAGAACTGGTCCATCTGTAGATCATCACTGTTTGCTGCCTTACTCTCAGTGTAACTGCCCTGTCCTACAAGTTCGAGGTCAATCTGATCTCTATACATTGCCAATTGGTCAAAGGTCACAGTTTCGTTCTTTGTGCTCAGTGTGATCTGCCACATTGCGTACGGACTCAACATGAGATTGCCAGCTGCAATTTTGTCGTACACTTTGTTGCTGTCCAGTGGGCGTCCTCGCACCTTTGCGAACGAGTACTTGATGTCCTGGGCGTCATTGTTGATCACGTAGTACTTGCGGTCGTATCGATAGTACGAGTTGCCCATGTGAATGGCACTGATCATGAACTTTTCGAGTTTTTCGTTAATCTCCGGTTGAAGTGCAGCATTTTTAGCCTTGAAATTGAGTTCAATTTTGCGGAATCGAATGGCGTCCATCAGTGGATCACTGTGTCGAATGTCAGCCTTGAGGATCACTGACTCACCGGACAGTAGTTTGGACAGTGTGCTGGCGTGTTCGTCATTGGACCACACGTAGAAGGGCGCTTGAAGGCACGGCTTGGTACTGTCAAACGCTGCATTGTGTGAGTACTTGTCGACTTGAGTAATTTTCGTTCTATTTTCGACCAATTTCGACCTCATCTTATCCAGTGCTCCATTGGCATTGTTGACCATTGCATCGATGTAGGTGTCATTGAAGCTTATCTCAGATGGCAGTGTCATTGGCTCTAGATAATGACGAGCATAGGGAAAGACAAGCTGCTTGAGTGCCACCACTGTCGAGTCGAACTGTTGCAGCACAACATTGGACCGAATCACAATCTCCAACTTTTCCACCGCTCGTGCCAGTTCTGGATCATCAATTTTTATGTCTCTGGCTGTGACCGAATTGACATTGGCAATAAAGTCTGTCAGTTGCTGTTGCTGTTGGAAGTTTTGAATGCGATCGTAGATTTTGATGATGATGCTCATCGCTTCGTCCAACTTCTCAAAAGCACGCATCACCTGGGCCTCCACATTTTGGCCTTTGAGGAATGCCTTTATGCCCACCTTGATATCCCTCAGCATGCCCTGCGCTTCCCACTGTTGAACATCCAATGCCACCAAGCTTTTGTTGTCGAGTTTGCTGTTGATATCCTTGAAACTGTTCATCATGTTGTGCATGTCTGGAGAAATTTTTTTCTCAATTGCCTCCTTGTAATCTTCGTAATCTTTAATTTGGTCTTTAATGTTCGCCAGTTCCTTATCGAGTACATCCATATTGTGCTTGTCGCCTCTGTGTTTGGAATATCGATCAAGTCCCACACTGCCCATTTGGACACATTGATTAGCACGTCTAAATGCTGTTTCAGAACGGTCTGACCACTTTTTGTCACTTTTTTCCTTTTTGATCGTTTCCTCTTCCAATGCTTTGTTCAAGTCCTTTCTCAACTCCTCCACTGTTGATTCGTAATCAGAGGCTTCCACATTCGTAGGAACTCTTCTCACAATTCTTTCAAGCTTTTCGCCAAAATCACTCATTTCAGGCACATCTCGTGTCTCCGCTTGCACCAACTCCAATTGAGTCTTCAATTTTTTAGCATTTGAAGAAAAGAAAGCCTTGTACTCAGTTTCGGCACCTTTGATGTTGTCCTTGATGCCCGGCGGCATTTTGAATTCTTTCCCATCGGCAGTCTGATCATCGAGCACAAAGCCTTCAGCGAGTGAGCTGACACCTCCGACGGCTGCGCCAATTGCGGCACCGTGTGGTCCAGCAAATGAGAGCGCCTGGCTTGCGACGCCAAGTACACTGAACAGAACTCTCAGTCCTATTTGACTCTTCAATTCTTCTTGCTTTTTCTCAATCTCTGACTTTTTTTCTTTTGCTTTTTCTATCATTTTTGCAGTATCCTCGATTAGCTGGTCGATTTTTGCGTCAATGTCTTTGCCAATTTTGTCAAACTCGGGCTTGATCCGATTCTCAATAAAGTCCGTTGCTTCGTTGATCTGTTGATCAATGTTTTCATGGTACTTCTCCTTGTGCAGCTTCACCACTTCATGTTCATTGTGCTCCTTCTGCAGTTGATTGAGAATGTTCATGTTTTCCTGAACGTAACTCAAGTAGCCCTCCACGTCGATGATCAAGTTTGTCTCTTCGCCCGACTGCAAGTTGTACAACTTGCCCAGTGTGGCGGCAGACAAATAGTTGAACACCTTCCTGTACTGTTTGATATTTTCGTCTGTCTTAGGTGACACGGCATAGTCGGTGATTCGGTTCGAAAGTGATTGATAATAGTGGATAGTGTTGGGCTTGTTTCTCAAAACACGCGACTGTTCTTCCAAGCCCTCAAGTTCACCCACCAGTGTCAGCGAGTCGTACAGGTCCTTGGTTGTTTCGTCAAGTTGATCAAGCACTGCAATTGTGGAGTTTCGCTTGAAACGATCATTCACACCATCCAAATTACTGCGCAAATATTTCTTGTACTCATTGATTTCGTACCCTGGATGCTCAATAAAGGTTGCATTTTTTGGCAGCCTGATCAATGCATTATTAGCTCCGTTTGTTCCAGATTCTGCGGCTCGAGTCGAGAGTTGATGCTCAACCACTTCAGTTTTCTCCACTTTCCTGGATCCAAATATCCCCAATTAAGATGATCTAGACAGTGTGCCTTAACGTCGTTACCATGCAGTCCATCATAGCCACCAAGACCACCACTCCCAGCAGAGCCAACACTGCCCTCATTAGTTTTGATCTCTTTCACAGGGGACTTGTCCAAACTGTACAGTTGAATTGCTCCAGGCTTTCCTCCTTTACCACCAGCGCCTCCATCACTTCCAATGCCACCACTGGAACCATCGGAACCAATGATCAGATAGAGTGTGCGATTATGATTCTCAAATCCATGCATTTTTTCCTCAGTCCTTAGCACATCATACGGACCATTGAAATGGCACCACTGATCTGGGTATGGCGCATTGGCGCCCTTATCTCCATTCTGCACCATTACCACCCTCCTGTCCAGCACCGCCAACACCTCCATTAGCAGTGATAGTCAAGGCTTCTCGGTTGACAAACTGGTGACCAATACCGAGAAAACTGCCCGAAGATCCACCGGGCAAACCAGGCTTTCCCTTTTCGGGTTCAATTCCTGTATTAGTTGAATCGTTGGCTTTGGGTGGTTTTGGCGACTCTCCAGCAGAACCATCCAAATTGATACTTCTTTTCTGACCAACCACTTCCCATTTAGGCGCCATTATGGTCAACTTCAACTTATTGCCCACTCCGTTCAGATCAGCATCGATGAACACCGTGTTTAAAGCAAAGATGCTCACCGAGGTAATGCCTGGACACATGTCCACCAGTTTTGGCTTTAGATCACTCAATTTGACGTAGTCCCCGGTAATGGTGAGTCTATCAGCCTTCAAGCAATCAGTATTCGATGTGCCGTGCTTCAGTGTCAAGCTCAACACTTGATTCAGCTCATTCAACTGCCACTGAGCAACTTGTGCGTCCCTGATTGCATCAAGGCCCGAGATTTCGTATTGACTGACTTTGTTGAGAAACATTTTGAAATTATTTTCTCTAATTTGAATGTCTTGTTTTCTGGTTTGACCCTCACCCCAGTCCTCAAGATTGGCCACATTGTACCGAGTGGTGTCCTGTTGAAATTGATATTCGCCAAGTTTTGAATAGAGACCATTCAAGAATCGATACCAATCGAGGAATTCGTAGAGTGACTTGACTGTTGGGACTAGTGGACTGATCCATTCCGGTGACCAGATGTTCAATGGTTGCTCACTGATGGCTTGCAAGTAAGTCAAATATTTTGCCGTGTTGAACAAAGTGAGAGTGTTGCTTTGGATGAGCTGAGTCTCCAAGCCTAAAGATTCAACATTTCGGCTGATTGCTGTGGCCAATTGTTCGATGCTGTTTGGTCGAAGTTCGGTTTGATTTCGCATTGTGGCAACTTCTCGCTCCAATTGAGCCGGCAATGCCTGAACATCCATCGATTGCATTTGACTGAGCTTTGCTTTCAACAAATCGCTCGCAATGCCACTTATGGTCGATTGGACAGTGGTGGTAAGCGCTCCAGCAGTAGAATTAATTTCCGTTTGGATAGTTTGCTTTGTGCTCGAAAGTGAAGTGACAATTTCGCTCAACAGACTTTCCCATGGCTTGGTGACCAGTCTCGAGTCAGTGACATTTTGAAAAAATTCCAAATGTTTGGCGTCGAGTGCAATTTGCTCAACATTGTCGCGCAGTGTGTCAATCTGCAATGCGTTGAGCGTGTAGTTGAGCTTCTCTGCAAACACCTTGGTGGTCACATTTGACACATTGGACAACTCCGAGGCAATCCGATCCGCGGCCTTGAGCTTAGCCGAGAATGCTTGAGCTTCAGCCAAATTTGCATCAACACTGGTGGCCGTGGAAGTGCCAAAAGAATTGACTTTGAGGCTAATTTGTTGATATGTTGATGCGACCACTTTAGCTATAGTTTCCGCCTCACTCCACACACGATTGTTGAGAACATTCGCAAGTTCGAGTACAGTTTTCTTTGAATCACCCGAGATGGAATAGCCAAAATCGCTCTCCTCAGTCGGGGTCAATTCGAGTTGTTTGATCATTTCGAGCAATTTGACCTTGCCTTCCTGCAACAGGGGAATATCACTCAAAGGCCCAGGCATGTTTGGCTTTCGAAAGATGGCAATCTTTGAATAGTTTGAACCATCTTTTTGCAGCAAAGTATCAATGAACTTGATGTAGTTTGCATTTGCTTTTGGAGAGTTTTCCTTCAGTTCATTTTTGACATTAGTAATGAAATTGGCAATTGCATTGATCATTTCCGCATCGGATTCATAGGCCAATTGTCCATTATCATCTTCGTAGGGAATGTTGGCCACTTTGGTCACCACCAGTGCGACACTATTGCGATACTTGTCCACATTCTTCACTAGGTTCGTAGAATGCTTCAGCAAAGTAGGGAATGCAATTCGATCATTACCCACCTTCACTGCGTCATGTCCAACAACAAAAATCAAACGAGCACTTTCAACATAATCAGCCACAGACTTGATGAAGTATGTGCCAGCAATATCGACGCTCGCATTTCGGGTGTCACTGAACCCGGGACAGTCATAGTAGGCATTGTATGTTTGACGATCCACAACCAATTCCGGATAGATGGTCATGGACTGGGTGGTCGAATTACTAATTCTTGAGTCATCTTTGATAATAAAGTCATTTCTAGTGCCAGGCACCCTCTCCGAAATCAACTTGGTGTTGTCACCAGCGAGCCACTGGACAAAGGTTGACTTGCCCGATCCAGTAACTCCCAGCACCAGAGTCACATTGCGGTAGCGCTCATCCAATTGAATCTTTTCTTTTCCTTTCGTCAAAAATTCCAGAGTTCTATCAATTTCAATAGGATCAGGAGACGAATTTGAACTATCTGAAGGAGCCATCTTCAGTTTGGTACTCAAAATGTGACAATTGACCAAGAGACAAAAAACAAATCGATGATAGAGATTGAGATAAAAAAGAATACGAAATTGCGATAATGACAATAAGAGAAGATGACGATAAGAAAACTACGGATGAATGAATTTGGTTTGTTACTGGAACCAAGTGATGTGGCGATGACGTTTAAGGTGGTCGGTGACTGTTTGAGGTTCGTTGAACAATGAAAATTGCTGCGTTGAGTTGAATGCCCAGTTCAGGGATCGATTGTGAGATGAGTTGATGGGTTGAGGGATGATCACAAAGTTTAAGGATGAGAGACATAAGGAGAACAGATTGTAAAGTTGAAAGTTGACCATGGAATGAGAGTATGTGTTAGTTTAGAAGGACAACGGTGATGCGATGTCAAGATTAACACTTTGGCCAGGTGAAACACATCAAACTTAACCTAGATTGGCTGGTTAAGCTTGCGGTCAACTTGTGCTGAGTGTTGGTTTGAAAACGTTCACTGAACAAGTTGGCAAAAGTGGCAAAATCGTTGACGAGAGACAGAGGCAAGAGAATTCTGAGTGACACAGAAGTAGTCGGACAGAAAAGATTTGCGGTTGAGGGACGCGACTGAGCGACATGTTTGGCTAATTTATAAGTTCAAAATTTGAACTTCAAATCAGTTGACATAATCGAATGATGTTTCATCATGTGCTCACGCACCATTTTCCTGTATCGTCATTTGACACTATTCCTTGTCGGTGACTTGTTTGTCAACCAAAATTGGTGATTACCGAATGGCACAATCTTCCAAAAGAAGTTGCTTCGCTTGCATAGACGAATGCCCAGATCTAGATGATGATTTCGAAATAGACATTTGGCAGCGAGTGTCACTGATGATGACAAAGATTTGGAAGTGGTGAAGCTCTTTTTGTTCTTTTGGACACATCCGTCAGGCCTAGTTTGAATAGGCATTTTTGTGACGGTTTCTGTTTTCGCCGCGTCAACCATCTCAATATGGAACCCATCTCTGGCCAATCGATTTGTTGCCATCATATCATTGAAACATGATTATTAGGCGAAAATTTTCCGTGCCATCTGGTCACTCACGCTAGACGATAGAGTAGAGAAGCAATTGCACATGAAAACACATGAAAGGTGATTGATTGATTGAGATCACTTTGGTCAAGTCTGGTTTGATGATTAGCTGTTTGATGATGAGTGGCACTGATAAGTGTGTTTGTTTGTGATTGTGCCCGTGCGTTTATCAAAAAGGGGAAAAACAGCACACGTAAGCGAAAATCACCCAGGATGAAACGATTTGAACACAGACCATGTCAGTTCAAGGTGATGCAGTTGATGCAGTTGTCATGTTGAATAACATTCTGACCGTGTTCATTGTACGCTACTTTAACATGCATTAAGCATACTGTGCTCAGGTGACATGAACCGCTCACAATTTTGTGTTGTCTTGCTTCTTGTCCCTAATCACAAGCGGTTAACATACGAAGAGGTTGGTCACCCACACATCTCACTGACTTTCATGGTGGTTTGGGATAAGAACGCTATTTTTTGCATGCGAATTTTCTTTTTATCACAATGATAGATGATAAGCGTTTTGTGTCATATGTTCAGAAACTTTGTTTATTTTTTTTGAAAAATGGTGAAACTAATCGACTATGCTTGGTACCTTCAGCATCTTCAATCTTCACATTCTTCAATCAATGACACCGAGACTGGAATACCACTAGTCGTGAGCAAACTAGAAACACAAACACAATTTGACATGAAACACGGACACAACCACAATACACAAACACTCAAACAGTACATGTTGATGTATATTACACAAACCAATCACACAATCACAAGCCAAACCAATCTTATCTGCACTCTCACAAATCTTATCTGGTGACTGACTGATGAATGATGTGACTATTATGTACAATGCATGAGAATGCTCTATTTTGTTCATTGAGTTGAACATAAATTGAACTATGGAACAATAGTTGGCCCAATCACCAAACACTTACTCTCTCGCAATTGTCTCATCATTTAATCAATTAAGAGGGACCAGAAAACGAGTGAAAGTTTGTGCAAACTAATCATGTTTCAATGATAAGAGCAGAGCAACTGTCAATATGTGAAAAAGTGTTCCACTGGCCGTGATGCCTGACTGTGAAAATGATTGATCCAAATGAGCAGAATAGAAAGCGACATCAAACTACCCATCTAAACAAGGTCTGCCGGAACTGTTTCAAACAAGAAAAAAACAAGTCAAAAATCCTTGGCATCTTAAGTGACTCTCACTGAAACTGTCTGACTCTGAGACTCACTGAGCACATCTCGACATTCAACTATGCTAACGAAGCAACTTTTTAATGATGATGCCATTGATTAATCGGCAAATTCAGTGACAAACAAGTCACCGACAAAGAATAGTGTCAAATGAGACAGTGAAATGGTGTGAGGACATGATAAAACATCACTCTATTATGTCAACTGATTTGAGCATATATTTTGACCAGTACAGTTGTCACTCGCGTCTTCTCAGCAGCAAACCTTCTCGGCTCGACTAATTCTGTCACTCAGTAAGCTCTTGCCTCTGTCTCTCGTCAACGACTTAGACGTTTTTGCTCTTGTTCAGTGTTCGTTTTGTGACAATCATCGAAACCAAGTTGACCACAAGCTTGATCAACTTGTCAAGGTTAAAGCTTGGCAAACTCTAACCTAACTTCAGGTAAATTATACAAAATCAATTCAAATTGTTTTCATGAACTAACCAAACTCTCTTTCCATAGTCATCTCTCAATCAGACAACTCTTTCCTCGTTCAACCACCCAACCAAGGTCAAGTTTTGGTGAACTCTAACCTCACCTTAGGTTAATCTTAAAAAATCGATTAAAATTGTCTTTTTGAACTAACCAAACTTTCTTTCTATAGTCATCTCTCAACTGTAACATCTTTTACAAACGTTTTTTGCCCCCTTATCGCCCATCTCAACTCATTTGCACAATCAATCAACAGAGCAATTTTCCGTAAACAACTAATCATCATGTCTCCCAAAACTGTGGTACTTGGAAATACTGGAGCTGACAAGTCTACCTTTGTCCAGTGGCTTGCAGGTGATAACACCAAGTTAATTTCGGAATTAGCCCCTGGCAGTGCGAGTGAATTTGTCATTAGAGATGAGGCTAATTCGACCCTCAAGTTAATGTTACCCTCATTTGTTATCGGACACAAAACGGGCGACTATTACTTTGACTGGCCCGAGTTCAGTGACAGACCAAGCACCGGCGAGTACATTTCGAGTCCATATTTTATCAAACTAGAGTCAGGCCATTTTGCTGAACGTGTTCGCTTCTTGTTCGTCATTGGCTATCCCGCGGTGAAAGTCGGCTTTGATCGACGTGAATTCATGGAATTTTTGAAGCATTCTACCTACCTTGTGAAGAATGTGGACAAGTTTCGTCAAAGCATTGCCATTGTGGTGACCAAGGTGGACAACACTTTCCATCGAGATGTGAACGGAAAGATTGTCTACTCAACCGACGAGGAAATCATTGACTCAATTGCCAATTTCATGAAGAATGTACGAGAGGATTTGAAACGAAACGACACAAAGGCAAATGAAAATTATGCCAAGTTCATTGATGCACTGTTGCAAAGAGATGGTCAAGCCTATTCAAGGATTACAATCTTTCGACGACCAGACATGGCAGGTCCGCTGAGTGAGATTCCCCTGCTGGTGAAGGCCAAGGCCAAATTAGTCGAAATGGTCAATCAACTCAAATTTGCCTCGTTTGAAAAGAACGATTTAGGCTATTCCATCTCGGATATTTCAAAGAGTGCTACTCAAAATTCGACCAAATTGCAGCCAACATCGCTTTACGATAAACAAAGAGTGAGCATTCTACTATCTCGATATTCCGCGGCTGATAAAATGTCTGTAGACGGCCTCCATTGGCATTTCTTCTTGCAAAGTATCATTTCAAAATTTGGCGAATATCAATTTCAACAAGAACTAAATCGGTACAATGTGGCAAATCTTGAGGACTGGGGTAAAGGGCAAACGAAGCCACAGAACATTCACATTGACGAACAGAATCTCAGCCAATTTTTGCACATACTAAGTCAGCACAACGTTTCGGGACTTGCCGCCCTTCAAAACAACACTCAAATTGCTCAGTGGCAGTTGGATGATCTGAATCAAGTGTTGAGCTTGACGCTGAAGGACGGAAAAGCTAAAACTGATTGTACCGAGGATGGAACACTTGTTGTAACTGGAGACTTTGTCAAATTGAGTGATCTCAAGCCACAACTGGTCGAAATATGTTCAAACAGAATCAACTCCGTGAATATCTACGCATCAAACACGGTGTTCATGGATGCTGATCTGGATGGGTTGGGCGATAACTTGAAGCTCACAATTATGGCGCCTAAATGGGAAGTTGTTGGACAGAGAAGAATCAATTTGGATGTATCTTCTGAGAAATCACCCCAACCTCATGAATCAAGAATTTCCAAATTTCATTCAGGAATTAACTCCGAGAAAGGGAAGCCTAATTTGTCCAGAGGATTCGCTGGCAGTTTTCTCGGCGTTGCTCAACAGTTTGTCAATCGAGAAGGCTTGACTATTACTGCAAATGGAGGTGCTGGTGGCATTGGAGGAAATCAAGGAATGATTCAACTTTACAATTTGAATAGATCTACTAACAAACAGAAAACTAAGACTAAACAGGCCAGTGACTTGGACTCACATTGTGAATTGTACTCTGGTTTTGTCAGAGGCACAGACGGTGCTCATCCAAATGATGTTATCGATCCTGAAGCTGTCTCCCTGAATTTGCATCCAGCAATCAACGAGTACAAAACCTATTTAGCAAGCAAATTGAATGAAGTGAAAGATCGTCTCAAGAGACTATCGGCAATTCTCGATCAAGTAGAGAAAAATGACTTTTGTGCGTCATCACCACGTGAGACACCAAAAGTGGACAAAGTGCCCAGCGTGAAATTGTCTACCGAGCCAAGCTACATCTACGATGTGGATGGTTTCTTGTATCATGCACAGGACATTATCAATCATTTTAACACTTTGCGTGAAAATGAACTTGTGCAACGGAATTTGGCCAACAATCTTATCATTCACAGCAAAAATTCTGCTAAATTCAACGGTTCTGTAGAACTTTTAAGCTCAGAAATGATACAGGAAATGATTGTCCATTCAGATATTGTGCCTCAACAGTATGATTCGGTGGTTGAGGCACTCGAACTGTTTGTCTTCCCATACGTTCACTATTACTTGGATGAAGGCGGATTCAAACGAAACAGTACCGACTTTCACTACTTGTTGAGCAATGCTGTTGCATCATTGAACAAAATGCGATCGAGAGTAATCGAAAATAGATCATCTATTTGGCGAGTTGATAGATATGCTCGCGAAACATCATTCGACAGTGTCCACTCGTTGACAAGTCCATTCTTTGTGTGGACTAATGACGAAAACGAAAACGCAATAAGAAAATTACTTTCGGGCGAATCGATTCTCTTGAATGCAGACATTCGACTCAGTGACTCGAACAAGGATGCGATCAAGTTCAATCTAGTCGAGATCAATCTCAAGGCAAAGAATAGCACAGCCCAAGCGGAGATTGATGCAAAACTAAACAATTTCATGATCACTGCCAGACACATGGGCAATTCGCACTATCGATACAACCACAAGTACTATCTGATCAAGAATGCGCCCCTGCCTATTGCGTATTCTTTCGAGAAAGCCGGATGGATTTCCCGTTGACAGTAATGATGTGTACAAGAAGATTGCAAGTGGCGAACTCATGTTGAGTCCGTACACAAAATGGCAGATTCAGTTGAGCAAAATGAATGAAACTGTGAATTTTGATCAATTGGCCAAGTACGTTGATGATGTTGACCTCGAACTTGTAGGACAGGGCATTTATACCGAAAGACAGAAAGCTCGTAGTGACTATTTGCAGGTTGAACGTTACTACAGTGAGTACATTGATCGAGCTCAAAGCAATGTAACCGAGGGTCAACAGTTGAATAGTGCAAAGGTTATGAAAGTCTCCAATTCGCTTCATAGATCTGAGGATAGAGTACTGAACCAGGCGAGCAACAGAACAGGTTCACTTTTGCACAACTCTCGACAGAGTAGATCTGTGTCTAACTTGTTTAGCAGTTCCCTGAACACTCATCACATTGCTCATCCTCGATTTGATTACACACGACAGCACAATGACAACACCAACAGCACCAACTTGACCCACTCATCCAACTCTGTGGATGTGCATGGTAATCTCCACATGGGCCAACTGCTCGTTGGATTGATTGCGGGCAAGAACAACACAATCACTAGTGAGTCGTACATTTCACCAGAACAAACTCGAGCAGTGCAAGTCGATTCGTTAGCCCAGCGCATTGTGCCTGTCTTGTCCAGTGCCACTAAATCGAGCCAACTTTACAATTCCAACAATCAATGGCACCGAGACTGGAATGACACTAGTCGCAATCATAATTAGAAACACAACTCAATTCGACATGTAACATAAACACAAACACTTACATACAACACATACACCAAATGCAAGCATCACATCACCAATTTTAGCCAATCTTATCAAACACATCACCACTCTCCAAACCACCACTCCAACACCAACACAATCTAAATACACTCGAACAACAGTCGTCACCAATCACAAGAACACGCATCAACCCAATTCAAATGTCATAATTTCAAATGAGCCAATCTTAACAAAAACCAATTTCAAAGCACATCAACAAACAGCTGTCTATTCCTCGTTCAATTCATCTCAAACCTGCACCAATTTACCATCAGCTATAGTAAACCAATGCTTGAGAATAGACGATTTTCTAACTTTTTATATCTTTCCAATTCAGATTGGTTTTACCTTATGAATTGAACTCTCAACACCAAACTCCAACAACTCTTTACCTTGTTCTCGACTCAGTTGAGATCTGTATCTCCATGGCTCAATGGTCGCCTCCTCCGCACAATCCTCTATTAAATCCCCAAATCAATGTTACATAAATCAATCTATCTAATACCAAATAAATCATTCACTATTTCAATTCAATTGTTTCTTAATTTTTTTTCAATTTCATTTTTATTATGTTGTTGCTGTTGATTAGTGACCAGCTCGTTCACACAGTACAATCATATCGTATGTATGATGCATTGTCAATGAGACATTGCAATGCAACGCAAACACACAGACAAACTGATTGCAGCAATAACTCCTCTACATTCTGTGTGTTGCTGAGTTCAATTGTTCAAAAGTTCAAGTGCAATTGCTGAGTCTCTGTGAATTGATAAGAAAAAGAGTGACTTTTAAGGTAAACCAATGCTGGAGAATAATTTTTGTTCTGTTTTATTTATTCGCCGTTTCAAATTGATTTTCTCCTTATGAATTGACCTCTCAACATCAAACAACACAAACAGCCAACCTGTTTTCAATTCTGCCGATCTGTCTATAACTCATATGGTTGCGTTCACCAAACAATTTTTTTCTTTTGAAAAGTCAATGTTTTGTCCATATGATGACAAATAAAAATTCATTAGCTTTAATTCCACTGTGTTTGTTTTTTTTTATTTTGATATTCAATTGGTATTATACATGCATTGAGGCTGAAAAAGTTGCCAGTTAACGAAAGCAAATCGAACCTGATCATACTCGCTTCCTTATCAAGTATGATAACCAATTGGGGTGAAATTGTTTAATGATAAGCTAATGTTTCGACTTGTGCTTTTCGAGTCTGTTATGGTGACATGTACGAATCATTAGTTAGAGATTTGTTTGGGGAATATATCTAAAAACAGTTGACATATGAGTTGCCACAGAATTTGCAAGCACAAAGATTGTATTACAGTTCAGATTAAAGCTCAAACATCTACAGAGTTAAATATCAATGAATTGTTGTTTGGATTGGCTTTGTGTCTACTCAAAGTGACACTTTGAAATACATTCACACTGATAACTTTTTCACAATTCATTTTCGTTACTCATCCAAAAATGTTTGCATGTTTGTAACACGAAAGTACATATCTCCTTGTTCAATGCACACGACCATGCACACTCAGTCACATTTTTTGTTACATCAGCGGAACTGATTCAAATAACAAAAAGAATTCCATCACTTTCAAATCTTTGACATTATCAGTAAGTTTCACTGCCAACTCTTTGATCTCATCTCTGCATTCATCATTCTAGACGAATAAACATTGAATGGATATAATGGTCAGAGAGGATGTTATTGTGTTTACATATCAATCGATTGCAACTGCAATTGAAAGGGAAAATAGAAATATGAACATGATCTCTCGCCAAGCTCAAGTACAGACACCCGCGTGCTGCATTTGCAAACGAAGCATCTTGTCACTTTTTTCGATGATGATGCCATATTGAGTAATCACCAATTTTGGTGGCCAACAAGTCACCGACAAAGAATTGTGTCAAGTGAGACAGTCAAATGGTGTGAGGACATGATGAAACATCATTCGATTGTGTCATATGATTTGTGCAAATATATTCACCAGAAAAGTCCTCAGTCGCGTCCCTCTGCCACAAACCTCTTCTGGTCTACTAATTCTTTTTCTCAGAAACCATCTGTCTCTGACGACTTGACCACTTTTGCACCTTGTTCAGTTGTTCGGTATCAATCACCGAAAATCAACTCTCAACAAGTTGACCACAAACTTATCCAACCAACCAAGTTAAGCTTCACCAAAGGTATTTTGTCACAAAACTGAACCATTTTAAACTATCGAAAACTTTTTTCTAATCATCTCAGATTGGCATCTTTTTCGATCAACGCGTGATTACCTTATCACTCATCACTCATTCAATCGACATTTGAACTATTTTCCGCATTATCTTATGTTTTGTCATCTCACACACAATTTAATCGCACAGCTTGATTGCTCGTCTTGTTTTGCTATCCAACACAACGCAGCAATTCCTCTCATTTAATCGTCTGTTCCAAATATTATTATTCTATTCATAGTTTCTCTTCCGTCATACTTTATTTCATCATATAAAATGCTGCTCGACACTCTCAACTCGACTCTCACTAACATTGCAAATGAGATTTGGCAAGCGAAACTGCAACTGCAAATTCAATTGCAGGACATTCAAAAGTTGCCCGCCCAATTGATTCATGATTACTCTGTGGCGCTCAATATGATCACCGAATTGAAAAAAGCGAAACCAGACAAATTAGCCAGTGCAATCAACAAAAATGTGCTCTTGTTAAACGTGGAGTCTGATCTGATTAAAAACGAAACATTGAGTGTGTTGAATCAAGTAAAAGATTTGCCAACCTTAAGTGAGCATGGTTGGGTGCAACCACTCGACAATTGGCCACTCGATTGGATTGCAGCATTCAATCAGACTGCACAGTCAATCTTTGATGAATTCCAGTGGTATCAATTCTTGAATGGTCTCTATTCAAAATTTGGCGAATATGAATTTCAACAAAACGTAAGTCAGTACAATGTGGCCAATCTGGACGACTGGGGTAAAGGAAATCAAGTATCTAACCAAGGCATTCAAATTGTCCAACACAATTTAAAACAATTTTTGAACAAACTCAACATCCCTGGACACGACGCAATCAAAGCAGTTCAAGTTGCTCAATGGCATTTGGATGAGTTGAATCAAGTGTTGCGCATGACTTTAAAGCATGAAAAAACTAAGCTCGATTGTTCCGAGAATGGAAAACTTGTTGTAACCGGAGATTACGTCAAATTGAGTGACCTAAACCAAAAACTAGTAGAACAGTGTCCAAGCAAAATCAACTCGGTGAATATTTTTGCGTCAAACACTGTGTTCATCGATAGTGATCTGGATGGAGTGGGCGATAAGTTAAAGTTCACGCTAATGGCGCCTAAATGGGAAATTATTGGCAAGAGAAGAATCAATTTAGATGGATCGCCAGGAGAGCCGCCAAACTCTCCCAAAGCAAACTATTCCAATAAGCTAGGAATTAAACCCGAAATTGGAAAGCCTGGTTTTCCCGGTGTATCTGCGGGAAGTTTTCTCGGTATTGCTCAACTGGTAATCAACAAAGAAAATTTGACTATTACTGCGAATGGAGGTGTGGGTGGCGCTGGACAGGAGGGCGGAGATGGAGCACCGGGATTGAATGGAGAGCATGCGCCAGTACCAAACGCACAATGTTCTGGTTTTCAGAATAATACTGAAAACCAAATTTTATACCAAGGCGAAATGACCAGCTATTTTGCAAGTGGCAAACATTATCAAGTGCAAATCAATGGCACTGCTGGAACGGATGGAGAAGTGGGAGGTGATGGAGGTGCTGGTGGCATTGGTGGGCAGGCAGGACAGATTCAAATGTTCAATTTAGGCGAAAGTACAAAACAACAAGTCAAAACTAAAAATGGTAATGATGGTGAAGATGGACGCGGTGGACTTGGAGGCTTTGATGGAATGCATGGAAACGACATAATCGCATCGTGTGAACATTGGACTAATATTGTATTGAACAAGTGGAAAATGACTGGATTTGTTACGAAAGAGTATGGTTACTCAACTCGAGCTCTAAATGGCACAGCAGGCACAAATCAGCAAGGAATTACCGATCCAGAACCTGCATCCTTGATTCTTCATCCCATGAACGCAATCAACGATTATAAAACTTTTTTGAGAATCAATTTGAATGATCGTTTCAGTGGACTAACGAGAATTTTCGGTCAACTCGAGAAAATAACTGATTATAACGAAACCTTTTCTCTGATTGGTAAGCCAAAATTTACTTTTCAAACCAAACAAATGTTGCTCAACAATTTGTCTGCGGAAACACTCAACAAATTGTGCAACTTGAAATCGTCTGCAGAAGATCCAAATTTGATTTATATCGTGGAGAGCTTCTTGGATTACGTAAAAAGAAGTTATGAACATTCTCGACAGATTACCCAAAACAACAAACACTGAACACGAGATTGCGCAACAGCAATTGGCCAACTTGATTGTCAGCTTCAAATCTGATCGAATCACGAGTGGAACTGATTCTCAACTTTTGTCCGAAGCAAAGGAACTTGAAGCGCAAATCCGTTCAAATTTTGTTCTCCAACAGTACGATTCGGTTGTTGAGATACTGAAGAAGTTGGTTTTCCCATATGCTCACCTTTACCTTGATAAAGAAGGATTCAATCGAACCAGTAATGACACTGAGTACTTGGTCAACAGTGCGGTTAAGTCACTGAACATAATGAAATCGAGAGTGTTCAAAAATAGAGAAAATATTTCTCGAATTGATAAACACACATGGTATCCATCTTTTGGTAGCAAAAAATATATTCTATGTGTGGACCAATGAGGATCACAACGACGCAATACGAAAATTGCTTTCCGGTGAAGCAGTCATTTTGTATACGGACATACGACACGCATATGAGCCATATAAAGAAGCGGTCAAAATCAAATTTGTCCAGATCAACTTCAAAGCCAAAAATGACACATTACAGCGTGAGATTGACCAAGTACTGCAATGTTTCATGGTCAGTGCCACTCAAATGGGCAATTCCAACTATCGATATGGCGGCAAGTACTACAGGATCAACAAACCAAAGGCAATGAACATTGAGTTCTCGTACGCAAAGAACAGTGTTGGAACTCCTGTGGATACCGGTGATATGTATACGATGGACAGCGGTCAGATGCACAGTCCGTACGCAATGTGGCAGTTCAAGTTGACTAGAGGGCATAATGAAGTGTCTTTCGATCAATTGGCGGTGCACAGAGACGATGTTGACCTCGAACTTGTAGGACAGGGCATCTATACAGATAGTGAGCAAGCTCGTAGTGACTATTTGCAGGTTGACCGTTACTACAGTGAGTACAGAGACGAAAGTATAGCTCAACAGTTGAATAGTGCGAAGGTTATGAAAGTGTCGAATTCGATTCACAAGTCTGAGGATAGTGTACTAAACGAGGCGATCAACAGAACAGATTCACTTTTTGTATCACTTTCGACAGACTAGATCAGTGTCCAACTTGTTTGGTAATAGCAACAGTACAGTGAACACTCATCACATTGATCATCCACGATTTGATTACACCAACGAGCACAATAACACCAACACCAACTTGACCGCAGCATCCAACTCTTTTGATGTGCACGGAAATCTTCTCATGGGCCAACTGCTCGTGGGCTTGATTACTGGCAAAAACAACACAATCACCAATGAGTCTTACATTTCACCAGAACAGACTCGAGCAGTGCAAGTCGATTCATTAGCCCAGCGCATTGTGCCTGCTTTGTCCCAGTCGAGTGCCACTCGATCGAGCCAACTTTACAATTCCAACAATCAATGGCACAGAGACTTGATGAGCGAGAATGACACTAGTCGAGAACACAATTAGAAACACAACTCAATTCAACATGAAACACAAATGACAACACAAACACAAACACAAATACACTCACATACAACACATGTACAATGTAGAAGTAGAATACGCAATCCAAGCACACAAACACAATCCAAGCCAATCTTATCTGCACACTCACAACACATCCCCACTCTCCACATCAAACCACCACTCCAAGACCAACACACTTTCCCACACTCGAACAAAAAATCGTCAACAATCAAGGACGCACCACAAGTCAATTAACCAAATGAACGTTCCAAATGAGCCAAACATCTGCACAACAGCACAACACCCAATTTCAAAGCCTGACAACAAACAACTGTCTCTTCTCAACGTTCAATTCATCTCAATCCTGCACCAATTTACCATCAGGTAAAGTACAGTACTCGAAAAGCCCAAATTCCTAATGATTCTTTGTTTTTTCTCCATTTTAGATTGGTTTCCCAATTTTGTGAATTGATCGCTCAACAGCAAACAAACTTCAACTGACCTGTTCCACTTGGCTCAATTGGTTGCGTCCTCCAAATCACAACAAATCCAATCACAATCAATGTCTATTATATCTTATATCCAAATAAACTATTTCTATGTATTTGTTTTTTTATATTTTCTTTAGACCACCCTAGTCTTTGTCTCTTTTCTCCTTATGAATTGACCTCTCAACTCGACCAACTGCTGACCTGTTCTCATCTCTCTGTCAATCTCTGGATTTCTATGTCTCAATGGTGGCATTCTCTCAACATCCATTCGTTCTCAAATCAATGTCTCATCAATATGTGATGAAACAAATAAATTTATTTATTTTAATTTCATTATGCATTTGTTTCTTTTTTTTCATTAGCCAATTTTTAAGCTAAACCAAATGCATCGATGCTGATAAAGATGCGAATTAACCAATTCGAGTCTAATCATAGTCATTTTCTTATCAAGTATGATAATCAATTGGGTGAAATTGTTTTGTTTCGTTTAGATTGTTTGCATTGATTTGTTCGATAAACCAGTGGCACTGTGAGACATGGCAGACACTACGCGTTGAGATAATTTTTCTACAACAAGATTGAGAGTCTGTTATGGTGACATATATACGACTCACTAGTTAGAGTCTTGTTCTTGTGTTTCCACAATCAATCCCAAGAGCAGTTGACCCAGAAGTTGAAAGGAGAGTTGCGAGGACCTAGGTTGCGAAGGTTAAAGTTCAGTGAAAACTTGATCATTTACTGAGCTGTGGTTGATTTTGTTTAGATGGATTTTGTGTTTGCTCAAAGTGACATTTTGTTTACATTCTCACTGATTACATTACACAAGTGCATTTACCGTACACATCCAGCGACTTTTGTATGTGTACAAGTAGAGATAACTTGTGCATAACTTATTTTTGTACAATGCTTCTTCGTCACTTGAACTTAAATGGAACAGATTCTCATTTTGTTTGTTCCGGGTTTGGCTGAATGTGTTTGCGATTCAAACTTTTTGAGTACAGTTTTTGGATCGTTGACTTGTGGCATGCACTCACACATGCATTGATTCGTCTGTGAGCTCACTTTACACGTTCGCTGCATTATCGATGCATTCGATAAGATAGTACACAGCGAGAGTAACCAACTTATCATGAAGATTGCCAATTGAAGTGAAACTTTTGGTTGTGTCAAGTGTCAATGAAAAGAGAAGAGCAAATGCAAATATGTGAAGAAGTGTTCCACTGATTGTGATGCCAATCAGATAGATGACGGTGAAAATAATTGACCCAAATGGAGAGAATAGAAATGCGACACCAAATTATCCATCCAAAGTAGGTATGGCGGAACTATTATGTAGAGGCATAAACAGTGGACCTTTTACACGCGTTTTTTAACGGGCCGAGAGGGCCACTGTTTATGCCTCTGCCTAATATTCCAAGCTAGAAAACATGCCAGAAATCCATCATCAGTGAGTCTCACTGTCAACTGTCTGACTCTGTGGCTCACTGAACACATCTCGACACGACGAACTATGCAAACGAAGCATCTTTTTTCTATGATGCCACTGAGTAATCACCAATTTTGGTGGCAAACAAGTCACCGACAAAGAATAGTGTCGAATGAGACAGTCAAATGGTGTGAGCATGATGAAACATTATTCGATTATGTCAACTGATTGTGCAAATATATTGACCAGCAAAGTCGTCAGTCGCGTCCCTCAGCCTCTCAAACCTCTGCCCGACTAATTCAGTCTCTCAAAAGCCTCTTGGTCTGTCTATCGCCTACGACATTGTCGCTTTTGCCCTTTTTCGGTGTACGTTTTTAATAATATTCGTGAGACCAACTCTCAACAAGTTGACCACAAGCTTAGACAAACAGCCACGGTCAAGATTGATGAACTCTAACTTCTTCAAAGGTAAATCTTTTAAAGTAAATCCAAATTGTTTTAATGAACTAACCAAACTTTCTTTCCATAGTCATCTCTCAACCGGACAACTCTTTCCTCGTTCAACAACCCAGTCAAGGTCAACTTTAGTAAACTCCAACTTCACCTCAAGTAAATCATACAAAATCGATTTAAATTGTTTTTAATGATCTGACCAAACTCTCTTTCTATAGTCATCATCTCAACTGTGTGACATCTTTTGAAAAGGTTTTTACCCATCGCAATTCATCATCCCTCAAACTACATTTCCGCAATCAATCAACAGAGCAATTTTCCGTAAACAACTAATCATGTCTCCCAAAACTGTGGTACTTGGAAATACTGGAGCTGACAAGTCTACCTTTGTCCAGTGGCTTGCTGGTGATAACACCAAGTTGATTTCGGAATTAGCCCCTGGCAGTGCGAGTGAATTTGTCATTAGAGATGAGGCTAATTCGACCCTCAAGTTAATGTTACCCTCATTTGTTATCGGACACAAAACGGGCGACTATTACTTTGACTGGCCCGAGTTCAGTGACAGACCAAGCACCGGCGAGTACATTTCGAGTCCATATTTTATCAAACTAGAGTCAGGCCATTTTGCTGAACGTGTTCGCTTCTTGTTCGTCATTGGCTATCCCGCGGTGAAAGTCGGCTTTGATCGACGTGAATTCATGGAATTTTTGAAGCATTCTACCTACCTTGTGAAGAATGTGGACAAGTTTCGTCAAAGCATTGCCATTGTGGTGACCAAGGTGGACAACACTTTCCATCGAGATGTGAACGGAAAGATTGTCTACTCAACCGACGAGGAAATCATTGACTCAATTGCCAATTTCATGAAGAATGTACGAGAGGATTTGAAACGAAACGACACAAAGGCAAATTATGTCAAGTTCATTGATGTACTGTTGCAAAAAGATGGTCATGCCTATTCAAGGATTGCAATCTTTCGACGGCCAGACATGGCAGGTCCGCTGAGTGAGATTCCCCTGCTGGTGAAGGCCAAGGCCAAATTAGTCGAAATGGTCAATCAACTCAAATTTGCCTCCTTTGAAAAGAACGATTTAGGCTATTCCATCTCGGATATTTCAAAGAGTGCTACTCAAAATTCCACCAAATTGCAGCCACAATCACTTTACGAGGAACAAAGAGTGAGCATTCTACTATCTCGATATTCCGCGGCTGATAAAATGTCTGTAGACGGCCTCCATTGGCATTTCTTCTTGCAAAGTATCATTTCAAAATTTGGCGAATATCAATTTCAACAAGAACTAAATCGGTACAATGTGGCAAATCTTGAGGACTGGGGTAAAGGGCAAACGAAGCCACAGAACATTCACATTGACGAACAGAATCTCAGCCAATTTTTGCACATACTAAGTCAGCACAACGTTTCGGGACTTGCCGCTCTTCAAAACAACACTCAAATTGCTCAGTGGCAGTTGGATGATCTGAATCTGAACTGATCTGAACTTTCTGTTGAGCTTTCGTTCAGATCGGTTGTCTGCTTAGTTTGCATTTGACTCATTTTGATGTTTCATTTGTTTTTGCTTTCATTTGGATCTTCACTGAGACCCAAACCCGAGCAATTCTTCTTCACCTGCAGTTCTGTTTTTTTTTATTTTGTCATCATTGAATTCAAGTGTTTTTACATTTGACCATTTTCAATGTGCGTCTCCGTTCTCTCTCTCACTTCATTGAAGCTCACATTGGCCTTGTCTTTTTCGATTCCGAGAAATATTCGTCATCGTTTCGTTGTGTGTTCGTTCTTGGTCACGAGATATTTCTCTCCCACAAGTCTCACGTTTCGTTGCTGCTTGCCCTCTCACGTTTGCCCTGTTTTCGTCACTTTCTGTTGAGCTTTCGTTCAGATCGGTTGTCTGCTTAGTTTGCATTTGACTCATTTTGATGTTTCATTTGTTTTTGCTTTCATTTGGATCTTCACTGAGACCCAAACCCGAGCAATTCTTCTTCACCTGCAGTTCTGTTTTTTTTTATTTTGTCATCATTGAATTCAAGTGTTTTTACATTTGACCATTTTCAATGTGCGTCTCCGTTCTCTCTCTCACTTCATTGAAGCTCACATTGGCCTTGTCTTTTTCGATTCCGAGAAATATTCGTCATCGTTTCGTTGTGTGTTCGTTCTTGGTCACGAGATATTTCTCTCCCACAAGTCTCACGTTTCGTTGCTGCTTGCCCTCTCACGTTTGCCCTGTTTTCGTCACTTTCTGTTGAGCTTTCGTTCAGATCGGTTGTCTGCTTAGTTTGCATTTGACTCATTTTGATGTTTCATTTGTTTTTGCTTTCATTTGGATCTTCACTGAGACCCAAACCCGAGCAATTCTTCTTCACCTGCAGTTCTGTTTTTTTTGTCATCATTGAATTCAAGTGTTTTTACATTTGACCATTTTCCATGTGCGTCTCCGTTCTCTCTCTCACTTCATTGAAGCTCACATTGGCCTTGTCTTTTTCGATTCCGAGAAATATTCGTCATCGTTTCGTTGTGTGTTCGTTCTTGGTCACGAGATATTTCTCTCCCACAAGTCTCACGTTTCGTTGCTGCTTGCCCTCTCACGTTTGCCCTGTTTTCGTCACTTTCTGTTGAGCTTTCGTTCAGATCGGTTGTCTGCTTAGTTTGCATTTGACTCATTTTGATGTTTCATTTGTTTTTGCTTTCATTTGGATCTTCACTGAGACCCAAACCCGAGCAATTCTTCTTCACCTGCAGTTCTGTTTTTTTTTGATTTTGTCATCATTGAATTCAAGTGTTTTTTACATTTGACCATTTTCAATGTGCGTCTCCGTTCTCTCTCTCACTTCATTGAAGCTCACATTGGCCTTGTCTTTTTCGATTCCGAGAAATATTCGTCATCGTTTCGTTGTGTGTTCGTTCTTGGTCACGAGATATTTCTCTCCCACAAGTCTCACGTTTCGTTGCTGCTTACCCTCTCACGTTTGCCCTGTTTTCGTCACTTTCTGTTGAGCTTTCGTTCAGATCGGTTGTCTGCTTAGTTTGCATTTGACTCATTTTGATGTTTCATTTGTTTTTTGCTTTCATTTGGATGTTCACTGAGACCCAAACCCGAGCAATTCTTCTTCACCTGCAGTTCTGTTTTTTTTTTATTTTGTCATCATTGAATTCAAGTGTTTTTACATTTGACCATTTTCAATGTGCGTCTCCGTTCTCTCTCTCACTTCATTGAAGCTCACATTGGCCTTGTCTTTTTCGATTCCGAGAAATATTCGTCATCGTTTCGTTGTGTGTTCGTTCTTGGTCACGAGATATTTCTCTCCCACAAGTCTCACGTTTCGTTGCTGCTTGCCCTCTCACGTTTGCCCTGTTTTCGTCACTTTCTGTTGAGCTTTCGTTCAGATCGGTTGTCTGCTTAGTTTGCATTTGACTCATTTTGATGTTTCATTTGTTTTTGCTTTCATTTGGATCTTCACTGAGACCCAAACCCGAGCAATTCTTCTTCACCTGCAGTTCTGTTTTTTTTGATTTTGTCATCATTGAATTCAAGTGTTTTTACATTTGACCATTTTCAATGTGCGTCTCCGTTCTCTCTCTCTCACTTCATTGAAGCTCACATTGGCCTTGTCTTTTTCGATTCCGAGAAATATTCGTCATCGTTTCGTTGTGTGTTCGTTCTTGGTCACGAGATATTTCTCTCCCACAAGTCTCACGTTTCGTTGCTGCTTGCCCTCTCACGTTTGCCCTGTTTTCGTCACTTTCTGTTGAGCTTTCGTTCAGATCGGTTGTCTGCTTAGTTTGCATTTGACTCATTTTGATGTTTCATTTGTTTTTGCTTTCATTTGGATCTTCACTGAGACCCAAACCCGAGCAATTCTTCTTCACCTGCAGTTCTGTTTTTTTTTTGATTTTGTCATCATTGAATTCAAGTGTTTTTACATTTGACCATTTTCAATGTGCGTCTCCGTTCTCTCTCTCACTTCATTGAAGCTCACATTGGCCTTGTCTTTTTCGATTCCGAGAAATATTCGTCATCGTTTCGTTGTGTGTTCGTTCTTGGTCACGAGATATTTCTCTCCCACAAGTCTCACGTTTCGTTGCTGCTTGCCCTCTCACGTTTGCCCTGTTTTCGTCACTTTCTGTTGAGCTTTCGTTCAGATCGGTTGTCTGCTTAGTTTGCATTTGACTCATTTTGATGTTTCATTTGTTTTTGCTTTCATTTGGATCTTCACTGAGACCCAAACCCTCGCTTCGCACTGCCCTCGCTGCGCTCGGACAGTGCTCAGCTCGGGGATTGACTCGCTCGAACTCTGTTCGAGCTCGTCGGTCGTTCGCAGTGCTTTTGCACTGCTCCGACAAAGTTGTAAACCGGAAGTACTTTTAATTTCCGGAAGTTGTTTTTGGTTTCCTTTCCTGTTCTCTTACTGAATTCTCAATCATCATGCATCGTAATGATCAACTTGTGGGCAATGAAGCTTCAACAATCCATCACTGCTGCTGCTGGCCAACCGAGATGCTGATTGCGCTGACCCGTGATTGCCGATTTATCTATTTTTTATTCTATCTAGTATTTTTTTTCTCAGTTTATCTTTCAGTATTCTTTAGCCTCAATACAATTTTGATCCTATTGCGGTCTTTTTTTAGTTTTTTTATTATTCAGGGTCCTTCCGTGACCATTTGTTCTTTTATTTTTAGTATTCTGACCCTTAGTAATTTTTCACGAGTATCTGCGTTCTCATTTCAGTCATCATACATTTTCGGGTCCATTCGCGACCTTTGATCATTCATTTGATTTTTTTGGCCCATTGCGGTCTTAGTTCAATAATCAAACATTTCATGTCCAATCGCGACCTCTTTTGTTCATTCATTTGATTATTTTGGCCCTTTGCGGTCGTAGTTCGATAATCAAACATTTCATGTCCAATCGCGACCTCTTTTGATCATTCATTTGATTATTTTGGCCCTTTGCGGTCGTAGTTCAATAATCAAACATTTCATTTCCAATCGCGACTTTTTTTTGATCATTCATTTGATTATTTTGGCCCTTTGCGGTCGTAGTTCAATAATCAAACATTTCATGTCCAATCGCGACTTTTTTTTGATCATTCATTTGATTATTTTGGCCCTTTGCGGTCGTAGTTCAATAATCAAACATTTCATGTCTAATCGCGACTTTTTTTTATCATTCATTTGATTATTTTGGCCCTTTGCGGTCGTAGTTCAATAATCAAACATTTCTTGTCCAATCGCGACTTTTTTTTTTATATCATTCATTTGATTATTTTGGCCCTTTGCGGTCGTAGTTCAATAATCAAACATTTCTTGTCCAATCGCGACTTTTTTTATATCATTCATTTGATTATTTTGGCCCTTGGCGGTCGTAGTTCAATAATCAAACATTTCATGTCCAATCGCGACCTCTTTTGATCATTCATTTGATTATTTTGGCCCTTTGCGGTCGTAGTTCAATAATCAAACATTTCATGTCCAATCGCGACTTTTTTTGATCATTCATTTGATTATTTTGGCCCTTTGCGGTCGTAGTTCAATAATCAAACATTTCATTTCCAATCGCGACTTTTTTATATCATTCATTTGATTATTTTGGCCCTTTGCGGTCGTAGTTCGATAATCAAACATTTCATGTCCAATCGCGACCTCTTTTGATCATTCATTTGATTATTTTTGGCCCATTGCGGTCGTAGTTCAATAATCAAACATTTCATGTCCAATCGCGACTTTTTTTGATCATTCATTTGATTATTTTGGCCCTTTGCGGTCGTAGTTCAATAATCAAACATTTCATGTCCAATCGCGACTTTTTTTATATCATTCATTTGATTATTTTGGCCCTTTGCGGTCGTAGTTCAATAATCAAACATTTCATGTCCAATCGCGACCTCTTTTGTTCATTCATTTGATTATTTTTGGCCCTTTGCGGTCGTAGTTCAATAATCAAACATTTCTTGTCCAATCGCGACTTTTTTTATATCATTCATTTGATTATTTTGGCCCTTTGCGGTCGTAGTTCAATAATCAAACATTTCATGTCCAATCGCGACTTTTTTTATATCATTCATTTGATTATTTTGGCCCTTGGCGGTCGTAGTTCAATAATCAAACATTTCATGTCCATTCGCGACCTCTTTTGTTCATTCATTTGATTATTTTGGCCCTTTGCGGTCGTAGTTCAATAATCAAACATTTCATGTCCAATCGCGACTTTTTTTTGATCATTCATTTGATTATTTTGGCCCTTTGCGGTCGTAGTTCAATAATCAAACATTTCATGTCCAATCGCGACTTTTTTTATATCATTCATTTGATTATTTTGGCCCTTTGCGGTCGTAGTTCAATAATCAAACATTTCATGTCCAATCGCGACTTTTTTTTATATCATTCATTTGATTATTTTGGCCCTTTGCGGTCGTAGTTCAATAATCAAACATTTTCGGGTCCATTCGCGACTCTTGTTCATTCAATTCAATCAACATCAAGACCCACCTTTTAATGTGGTTCAATCGTAACTCAATTGTTTAACTCAATTCTTAACTCAATTATCCCTCTAATATTTAACTCAATGATTTAACTCAATGTTTTGTTCCTGGGTGCATATCGTGTGCTTACCAGCAATTTATTGCTTTGATTGTCGCCTTGCTGATCACTCAATTGTTTAACTCAATGTATTAACTCTATTATTTAATAAAGCGACCGCACGCTTGCTCTTTGAGTAAAGTTGCGTGCATTAAATAAATAAATAAATAAATAAATGATCTGAATCAAGTGTTGAGCTTGACTTTGAAGCAAGACAAAGCTAAGATTGTTTGTACTGATGATGGGAATCTTGTTGTAACTGGAGACTTTGTCAAATTGAGTGATCTCAAGCCACAACTGGTCGAAATATGTTCAAACAGAATCAACTCCGTGAATATCTACGCATCAAACACGGTGTTCATGGATGCTGATCTGGATGGGTTGGGCGATAACTTGAAGCTCACAATTATGGCGCCTAAATGGGAAGTTGTTGGACAGAGAAGAATCAATTTGGATGTATCTTCTGAGAAATCACCCCAACCTCATGAATCAAGAATTTCCAAATTTCATTCAGGAATTAACTCCGAGAAAGGGAAGCCTAATTTGTCCAGAGGATTCGCTGGCAGTTTTCTCGGCGTTGCTCAACAGTTTGTCAATCGAGAAGGCTTGACTATTACTGCAAATGGAGGTGCTGGTGGCATTGGAGGAAATCAAGGAATGATTCAACTTTACAATTTGAATAGATCTACTAACAAACAGAAAACTAAGACTAAACAGGCCAGTGACTTGGACTCACATTGTGAATTGTACTCTGGTTTTGTCAGAGGCACAGACGGTGCTCATCCAAATGATGTTATCGATCCTGAAGCTGTCTCCCTGAATTTGCATCCAGCAATCAACGAGTACAAAACCTATTTAGCAAGCAAATTGAATGAAGTGAAAGATCGTCTCAAGAGACTATCGGCAATTCTCGATCAAGTAGAGAAAAATGACTTTTGTGCGTCATCACCACGTGAGACACCAAAAGTGGACAAAGTGCCCAGCGTGAAATTGTCTACCGAGC
Organism: Rhizoglyphus robini; assembly: GCA_023373905.1. NCBI lineage: Eukaryota > Metazoa > Arthropoda > Arachnida > Sarcoptiformes > Acaridae > Rhizoglyphus > Rhizoglyphus robini. The sequence goes on along the minus strand of JAKIJQ010000129.1, from coordinate 132,071 downwards.
CAAGCTATATCTACGACGTGGACGGCTTCTTGTATCATGCACAGAATATTATAAACCTTTTCAACAGTTTACGTGAAAATGAATTTGTGCAACGGCATTTGGCCAACAATCTTATCATTCACAGCAAAAATTCTGCTAAATTCACAACTCCTATAGAACTTTTGCCTTCAGCAACGTTACAGGAAATGATTGTCCATTCAGATATTGTGCCTCAACAGTATGATTCGGTGGTTGAGGCACTCGAACTGTTTGTCTTCCCATACGTTCACTATTACTTGGATGAAGGCGGATTCAAACGAAACAGTACCGACTTTCAACACTTGATAAACAATGCTGTTGCGTCATTGGACCAAATGCGATCGAGAGTAATCGAAAATAGATCATCTATTTGGAGAGTTGATAGATATGCTCGCGAAACACTGTTCGACAGTGTCCACTCGGTGACAAGTCCATTTTTTGTGTGGACTAATGACGCACACAAAGATGCAATAACCAAATTGCTTTCTGGTGAATCGATTCTGTTGAATGCAGACATTCGACTCAGTGACTCAAACAAAGATGCAATCAAGTTCAATCGAGTCGCGATCATTCTCAAGGCTAAGAATTGTACAGTGCAAGCAGAGATTGATACAGAACTAAACAATTTCATGATCACTGCAACCCACAAAGGCAATTCGCACTATCGTTACGCCGACAAGTACTATCTGATCAACACTATTCCATTGAAAATTCAACATTCGTTCGCAAAGGACAGCAATGGATTGCCAATCAACAGTAATGGTGTGTACAGCAAGATTGCAAGTGGCGAACTCATGTTGAGTCCGTACGCAAAATGGCAGATTAAGCTGACCAAAATGAATAAAACTGTGACTTTTGATCAGTTGGCCAAGTACGGTGATGATGTTGACCTCCAACTTGTAGGACAGGGCATTTATACCGAAAGACAGAGAGCTCGTAGTGACTATTTGCAGGTTGAGCGTTACTACAGTGAGTACATTGATCGAGCACAAAGTAATGTAACCGAGGGTCAACAGTTGAATAGTGCAAAGGTTATGAAAGTCTCCAATTCGCTTCATAGATCTGAGGATAGAGTACTGAACCAGGCGAGCAACAGCACAGGTTCACTTTTGCACAACTCTCGACAGAGTAGATCCGTGTCCAACTTGTTTATCAGTTCTGTGAACACTCATAACATTGCACATCCTCGATTTGATTACACACGACAGCACAATGACAACACCAACAACACCAACTTGACCCACTCATCCAACTCTGTGGATGTGCATGGCAATCTGCTCATGGGCCAACTTTTGGTTGGATTGATTGCGGGCAAAAACAACACAATCACCAATGAGTCTTACATTTCACCAGAACAGACTCGAACAGTGCAAGTCGATTCATTAGCACAACGTGTTGTACCTGTCCTGTCGAGTGCCACTAAATCGACCCAACATCACAATTCTAACAATCAATGGCACCGAGACTGGAATGACACTAGTCGCGATCATAATTAGAAACACAACTCAAATTCGACATGTAACATAAACACAAACACTTACATACAACACATACACCAAATACAAGCACACATCACCAATCCTAGCCAATCTTATCACCCACTCCAAACACATCACCACTCTCCAAACCACTACTCCAACACCAACACAATCTCACATACACTCGAACAACAATCGTCAACACAATCAAGGACAAACATCAACCCAATTCAAATGTCATCATTCCCAATGAGCCAATCTAAACAACAACCAATTTCAAAGCACATCAACAAACAGCTGTCTCTTCCTCGTTCAATTCATCTCAAACCTGCACCAATTTACCATAAGGTAAGGTAAACCAATGCTTGAGAATAGACGATTTTCTAACTTTTTATATCTTTCCAATTCAGATTGGTTTTACCTTATGAATTGAACTCTCAACACCAAACTCCAACAACTCTTTACCTTGTTCTCGACTCAGTTGAGATCTGTATCTCCATGGCTCAATGGTCGCCTCCTCCGCACAATCCTCTATTAAATCCCCAAATCAATGTTACATAAATCAATCTATCTAATACCAAATAAATCATTCACTATTTCAATTCAATTGTTTCTTAATTTTTTTTCAATTTCATTTTTATTATGTTGTTGCTGTTGATTAGTGACCAGCTCGTTCGCACAGTACAATCATATCGTATGTATGATGCATTGTCAATGAGACATTGCAATGCAATGCTAACACACAGACAAACTGATTGTAGCAACAACTCCTCTACATCCTGCAGGTGTGTTGCAGAGTTCAACTCTGTGAATTGATAAGAAAAATGTGTACGAGGGTGATTGGGCTAATTTCTTTTGATTAGAAAAAGAGTGACTTTTAAGGTAAACCAATGCTGGAGAATAATTTTTGTTTTGTTTTATTTAACATTCGCCGTTTCAAATTGATTTTCTCCTTATGAATTGACCTCTCAACATCAAACAACACAAACGGCCAACCGGTTTTCAATTCTGCCGATCTGTCTATAACTCATATATGGTTGCGTTCACCAAACAATTTTTTCTTTTGAAAAGTCAATGTTTTGTCCATATGATGACAAATAAAAATTCATTAGTTTTAATTCCACTGTGTTTGTTTTTTTTATTTTGATATTCAATTGGTATTATACATGCATTGAGGCTGAAAAAGTTGCCAGTTAAACGAAAGCAAATCGAACCTGATCATACTCGCTTCCTTATCAAGTATGATAACCAATTGGGGTGAAATTGTTTAATGATAAGCTAATGTTTCGACTTGTGCTTTTCGAGTCTGTTATGGTGACATGTACGAATCATTAGTTAGAGACTTGTTTCCGGAATATATCTCAAAAACAGTTGACCTATGAGTTGCCACAGGATTTGCAAGGACAAAGATTGTATTACATTTCAGCAGAAGGCTCGAACGTCCACAGAGTTAAATGTCAAAGAGTTTGGATTGGCTTTGTGTCTACTCAAAGTGACACTTTGAAATACATTCACACTGATAACTTTTTTCACAAGTGCATTTTCGTTACTCATCCAACAATGTTTGCATATTTGTACACGAAAAGACTTTGCACATATTTCTTTGTTCAATGAACACTACCATGCACATTCAGTCACATTTTTTTATTTCATCAGCGGAACTGATCCAAACAACAAAAAGAATGATCCATCACTTTCAAATCTTTGGCATTATCAGTAAGTTTCAATGTCAACTCTTTGATCACATCTCTGCATTCATCATTCTCGACGAATAAACATTGAATGGTCAGAGAAGATGTTATTGTGTTTACATATTGATCGATTGCAACTGCAATTGAAAGGGAAAATAGAAATATGCACATGAAGCTCAAGTGCCATACAGACACCGGTACTGCATAATATGCAAACGAAGCATCTTGTCACTTTTTTCGACGATGACACCATTGAGTAATCACCAATTTTGGTGGCCAACAAGTCACCAACAAATAATTATATCAAGAGAAAGGCAAAATGGTGTGAGGACATGATGAAACATCATTCGATTGTGTCATCTGATTTGTGTGTAATATATTCACCAGAAAAGTCCTCATTCGCACGTCCCTCTGTCACAAACCTCTTCTGCTCTACTAATTCTTTTTCTCAGAAACCATCTGTCTCTGACGACTTGACCACTTTTGCACTTGTTCAGTTGTTCGTTATCAATCACCGAAAATCAACTCTCAACAAGTTGACCACAAACTTATCCAATCAACCATGTTAAGCTTCACCAAAGGTATTTTGTCACTAAAACTGAACCATTTTAAACTATCGAAACATTTTTTTTTCTTATCATCTCAGATTGGCATCTTTTTTTAACAACGTGATTACCTTATCACTCATCACTCATTCAATCGACATTTGAACTATTTTCCGCATTATCTTATATTTTGGCATCTCATTCACAATTTAATCGCACAGCTTGATTGCTCGTCTTGTTTTGCTATCCAACACAGCAATTCCCCTCATTTAATCGTCTGTTCCAAATATTATTATTCTATTCATAGTTTCTCTTTCGTCATACTTTATTTCATCATATAAAATGCTGCTCGACACTCTCAACTCGACTCTCACTAACATTGCAAATGAGATTTGGCAAGCGAAACTGCAGCAAATTCAATTGCAGGACATTCAAAAGTTGCCCGCCCAATTGATTCATGATTACTCTGTGGCGCTCAATATGATCACCGAATTGAAAAAAGCGAAACCAGACAAATTAGCCAGTGCAATCAACAAAAATGTGCTCTTGTTAAACGTGGAGTCTGATCTGATTAAAAACGAAACATTGAGTGTGTTGAATCAAGTAAAAGATTTGCCAACCTTAAGTGAGCATGGTTGGGTGCAACCACTCGACAATTGGCCACTCGATTGGATTGCAGCATTCAATCAGACTGCACAGTCAATCTTTGATGAATTCCAGTGGTATCAATTCTTGAATGGTCTCTATTCAAAATTTGGCGAATATGAATTTCAACAAAACGTAAGTCAGTACAATGTGGCCAATCTGGACGACTGGGGAAATGGTCAAACCAATTTAAAACAATTTTTGAACAAACTCAACATCCCTGGACACGACGCAATCAAAGCAGTTCAAGTTGCTCAATGGCAATTGGCTGAGTTGAATCAAGTGTTGAGCATGACTTTGAATTATGATAAAACTAAGCTCGATTGTTCCGAGAATGGAAAACTTGTTGTAACCGGAGACTACGTCAAATTGAGTGACCTAAAGCGAAAACTAGTAGAACAGTGTCCAAGCAAAATCAACTCGGTGAATATCTTTGCGTCAAACACTGTGTTCATCGATAGTGATCTGGATGGAGTGGGTGATAAGTTAAAGTTCACGCTAATGGCGCCTAAATGGGAAGTTGTTGGAAAGAGACGAATCAATTTGGATGGATCGCCAGGAGAATCGCCAAATCCTTCCAAAGCAAACAATTCCAATAAGCTAGGAATTAAACCTGAAATTGGAAAGCCTGGCAATCCCGGAGGATCTTCGGGCAGTTTTCTCGGTATTGCTCAACTGGTGACCAACAAAGAAAACTTGACTATTACTGCGAATGGAGGTGTGGGTGGCGCTGGACAGGAGGGCGGAGATGGAGCACCGGGATTGAATGGAGAGCATGCGCCAGTACCAAACGCTCAATGTTCTGGTTTTCAGAATAACACTAAATTTGAAAACCAAATTCAATATCAAGGTGAAATATACCACCATTTTGCAAGTGGCAAACGCTATCAAGTGCAAATCAATGGCACAGCTGGAACTAATTTAGAGATTGAAGCTGATGGAGGTGCAGGTGGCATTGGCGGAATGCCAGGTCAGATTCAAGTGTTCAATTTAGGCGAGTTTACAATTGAGAAAATCAAAACCAATCAGGGCAATGATGGTGAAGATGGACGCGGTGGACTTGGAGGCTTTGATGGACTGCATGGAAACGACATCGTTGCATCGTGTGAACATTGGACTAATATGTTTTTTGAACAAGTGGAAAATGACTGGATTTGTTACGAAAGTGTATGGTTACTCGACTCGAGCCCTAAATGGCACAGCAGGTACAAATCAGCAAGGAATTACCGATCCAGAGCCTGCATCCTTGATTCTTCATCCTATGAACGCAATCAACGATTATAAAACTTTTTTGAGAATCAATTTGAATGATCGTTTCAGTGGACTAACGAGAATTTTCGATCAACTCGAGAAAATAACTGACTATAACGAAACCTTATCTCTGATTGGTAAGCCAAAATTTACTGTTCAACCCAAACAAATGTTGCTCAACAATTTGTCTGCGGAAACACTCAACAAATTGTGCAACTTGAAATCGTCTGCAGAAGATCCAAATTTGATTTATATCGTGGAGAGCTTCTTGGATTACGTAAAAGAAGTTATGAACACTCTCGACAGATTGCCCAAAACAACAAACACTAAACACGAGATTGTGCAACAGCAATTGGCCAACTTGATTATCAGCATCAAATCTGATCGAATCACGAGTGGAACTGATCCTCAACTTTTGTCCGAAGCAAAGGAACTTGAAGCGCAAATCCGTTCAAATTTTGTTCTCCAACAGTACGATTCGGTTGTTGAGATACTGAAGAAGTTGGTTTTCCCATATGCTCACCTTTACCTTGATGAAGAAGGATTCAATCGAGCCAGTAATGACAGTGAGTACTTGGTCAACAGTACGGTTAAGTCACTGAACATAATGAAATCGAGAGTGTTCAAAAAATAGAGAAAATATTTCTCGAATTGATAAACACACATGGTATCCATCTTTTGGTAGCAAAAATATATTCTATGTGTGGACCACGACGCAATACGAAAATTGCTTTCCGGTGAAACAGTCATTTTGTATGCGGACATACGACACGCATATGAGCCATACAAAGAAGCGGTCAAAATCAAATTTGTCCAGATCAACTTCAAAGCCAAAAATGCCACATTACAGCGTGAGATTGACGAAGTACTGCAATGTTTCATGGTCAGTGCCACTCAAATGGGCAATTCGCACTATCGATATGGCGACAAGTACTACGTGATCAACAAACCAAAGGCAATGGACATTCAGTTCTCGTACGCAAAGAACAGTGTTGGAACTCCTGTGGTTCCCCGTTATTGGTATACAATGGCAAGCGATCTACTGCTCAGTCCATATGCAAGTTGGCAGTTTAGGTTGACTAGTGCAGTGTCTTTCCGCCCACTGGCGGCGTACAGAGACGATGTTGACCTTCAACTGGTAGGACAGGACATTTTTATAGACAGTGAGAGAACTCGTAGTGGCTATTTGCAGGTTGACCGCTACTACAGTGAGTGCATTGATCGAGCACAAAGCAATGTAACCGAGGGTCAACAGTTGACAAGTGCAAAGGTTATGAAAGTATCAAATTCTATTCACAAGTCTGAGGATAGTGTACTAAACCAGGCGATCAACAGAACAGGTTCACTTTTGCACAACTCTCGACAGAGTAGATCCGTGTCTAACTTGTTTAGCAGTTCCGTGAACACTCATCACATTGCTCATCCTCGATTCGATTACACACAACAGCGCAGTGACACCAACAACAACACCAACTTGATTCAGTCATCCAACTCGGTGGATGTGCATAGCAATCTTCTCATGGGCCAACTGCTCGTTGGACTGATTGCGGGCAAGAACGACACAATCTACAATGAGTCTTACATGTCACCAGAACAGACTCGAGAAGTGCAAATCGATTCATTAGCCAAACGCCTTGTGCCCGTTTTGTCCAGTGCCACTCAATCGAACCAACTGTACAACCCAACAATCAATGGCACAGAGAATGGAATGGCACTAGTCGCAATCACAATTAGAAACTACTCAAATTCGACACAAATACATTAACACACTACACATTCAACACGTGTAGATGTTTAATGCACAATCTAAGCACACATCCCTAACCCGAGCCTATCTTATCTCACAACTCCAACATGTTAACACCGACACAATCATACACTCGAACAACAATCGTCAACATTCAAGGACGCACCAACATCAACTCAATCCGAGTGTCGTCGTTCCAAATGAGCCAAACCATCTCAACAACAACCAATTTCAAAGTACCATAACAAACAACTTCCCCTTTCCGTTCAATGCATCTAAATCTAGTACCAATTTACCATCAATTTACCATCAGGTAAAGTAAACTAACTGCTAGAGAATAAACTTTTTATAACATATTTGTATTCAGATTGGCTTCTCCATATATGAATTGAATCCTCAACAACAAACTCTATCAACTCCAACTACCTGTTCTCCTCTCTATCGATCTGTATCTCAATGGTTGCATCTTCGGCACAATCCTCTAAAAAGTTCTAAAGTCCTATCCTAAGTGTTATCCCTTACCCTCTATACTAATCTATTTATCTAATCACAAATAAATATTTTAATATTTCAATCATCAATTGCATCATCAATTGACGAGTACAGCAAAATAGGCGACTTCATCAAGTGCATGGGTGTGGAGTGAGCCAAACACTGTGCCGGTCAAACTGTCATGACTTGTCAAATTGTTTAATTTTGAAATAAAGTAAAAGTAAAATAACAGATTTTATAACTAAATTGATTTGAGATACAAAAGTTGCTTTAGAGGATTCAATCATTTTACCAATGTAGCACTGAGATGGAATTTTTTTTAGTGTTGGTAGTGCACTAGTGTAGGGACGATTAGGACCCTAGGTCTAATGTCCCAACGATATAATTGGATGATGATTGAAGATGAAACAGTAAAGAGTCTTATTGATGGTTTATTGGTTGATTAGTAGTTGTCACATAGACGTCACATCGGAGAGTGATCTCTCTGTGAGAGTACATGACTGATAAAGGATAATGAACGGTGTGCATGGGATACAATGCCCATGCGCATCCGATCAGTACAGTATGAATGGAGAGTGAGAGAACCAGTGGATAGGCACTGGGGTGAGCTGTGGGATAAGCCAGGGGCAAGACCCTTTACAGTAGTTTCATTCACAAGGAGTAACACCAAAGTCTAAATGAGAAAAAGTTACAAATTATTAGTAATTTTAAAATGTAAGGGTAGAATTAAAGTTATTGTTTACGACAATGAGCAACCGGAACAGACGCACAACTTTATGCTATATCGACAACAACGTTTCAAGCTGTATCATTTCCTTTCATTTCCATTTCCTGTTTACGTATATTTGCGTGTGTCTATCTTCATATTCAAATTCAATGCTACGAATGCGATTACGCATAAAAATCGTCAATGAAAATATTTTAGTATATAAATAAAGAGGTATTTTTGTTAAGCTAAAAATTACAGCAGGATTACAAAATTAACCATGACCATCAAAATAATGAATTTGTTTTTCTTGTTAATTGCATTTAGTCATTTTGTAATTGATGTTAAAAGTTGTCATTCTTCTTTGACAAATGACTCAGAAGACACTCGAAACATTTTGTCTAAAGATGATTTAGCACTTTATCGGTCAATCAAAAAAATCCATCAACAACGTGCAAAACGATCTTTCAATGATTACTACCTTAATGTGCTGCTTGTGGTCGATCAATCGATGGTTGACTTTTATGCCTGGGACTTGGACTCCTATTTGACCTCAATCATGGCTGCGGTTCAGCATCGATTCGAAAGTGCACTGATTGATGGCTTAATTCGAATTCAGGTGACTGACATTTTGAAGCTTAAGAACTCGAGTAAAGCCACCATTGACTACACGAATGGTAGTACAGTTTTGGGTTCATTCTGTGCTTGGAAGCAGCGAACTGTGGCGACACAACACAACGGTCAACATGATGTAGCCTGGTTCATGACACGAGTGCCAATTCCTGATAATGCTTCGAATCAAAAGTCAATTTCTAATAATGATTCGTGTTTGATTGTGCGTGATACTGGACTGGGCAGTGTGAACAGTATTGTTCATGAAATGGGCCATGTGTAAGTGTATTCATTGGATTCATGATTTTGTTTAAGGTAGGACGCAAAACTTCAAACATATGTGAATTACCCCTTCACATATTAGTGCAAAAAAGTGCTTTTCGTAATCTTCCTTTTTCTCCGGAACCTATTGACCGATTTTTGTCTATTATAGCTTAAATTAAAGGTAAATGTATGATCTTGAAAAATGACGATCTGATTTTTTTTATTTGGAATTAACTAAGAAAATCTATCCATAAAATTAAATGTAATCACTGTTTTTTGCTATTCGAGGCTGTTTGAATCACTCACTCAGAAAAGTCATTTTCAGTTGCATCTGAAAATTTTCCGATTTTTGGAGATTATGAAATAAATTCTATTGACTAATTCAAGGACGAGGAACCCAATTATGGATAATTATGGGCCCTAGGATCTTTCTTTAACAAAATTATGTCCAGAATAAAATTCCTCGTCCTTGAATTTGTCAATAGAATTTATTTCATAATCTCCAAAAATCGGAAAATTTTGAGATGCATCTGAAATTTTTGACATTTTCAGATGCAACTGAAAATGACTTTTATGTGTGCTCTCATTGTTTAATGTCATAAATTATTTTAAAAAATTCAGAACCTCATTTTTCAAGATCATACATTTACCTTTAAATTAAGCTATAATTGACAAAAATCGGTCAATAGGTTCCGGAGAAAAAGGAAGATTACGAAAAGCACTTTTTTGCAATAATATGTGAAGGGGTCATTCACATATGTTTGAAGTTTCGCGTCTCGCCTTAAAGCAAAAAAGTTTAATTTCAAAATTCCATATATATAGTTTGGGCGCCCAGCATGATGAAACTCCATTTTGTCAATTATATTTTGACAATTCAGCAACAACCACAACAAAATATATCATGTCCGCCAGTCCCACAGTGGACAACCAATGGTGGAAATGGTCCAACTGTTCGCGTTATACATTGACTGAAAATTTGAGCAATTTGAGGAACAAATGTTTGTTTGCTTTGACCTTCAATCATAAGGCCAAATATGTGAAGCTGAATCCCGATCACCACTTTTTGGGTCAACACTACTCACTCGACAAGCAGTGTGCACTGGTGAATAGATCAACACCCTATGAATGTCAATTCCGTGCTTGTGAACGTTTGAAATGTAAACAATTTGATTATTATTATTCGAGTTATTGTTTCCCACAAAATGTTCTCTGGGCTGATGGCACCGACTGTGGCACTGGGAAATGGTGTGAAAATGGTGAATGTGTTCAGGCGGATCAGAAGGTGATTCACCGTCTCAAAGAGTTCCTTTGGACTCATACCGAGGCATTTGATCACAAAATCGCTTCCAAACCTCCCACAGTCACAGCAACTCCAACTGTTATTCTATTGATGATTTGCTTGCATGTCAGTGTAGGCTTTGGTATATTTGTTTTGCTCACACGAATTCAAGACTGTAAAAAATAAATAATTCCAATTTAAACAACTATTTTAAAAATCAAGTTTTTGTCCCAATAACTTTTAATCTTTTATTAAAATTTTTAATAATTCCAATATTAAAAATTAAAGATTTTAAAGAAGTAAATAAAAAAAGAATAAGCAAAATTAAACAAATGATATTTGTTTACCGCATTGATTGATTCGAGTATTTTATTCATTGCGAAACCTTGAGCATGAGAAATCGTACAAGTTGAGCGTCTCAACTAAACAAATTGGAAACAACAACAAATTGTTATACGTTTTGTCTTGCATTGCATTAAGTTGTTTACATCACTAATCAAGTGAGTGAATAGACTTTAGTCTATTTTGGCGGGCTGATAAGATTTGTTGATCGTTTTGACTGGCGTGATTGACATTTCCGTTCGTGTGTTCATTCATTCATTGCAGGATAAAATTGAAACAAACATTGTGTGGTTGGTGTAAAATTCAAAATCACAAACCACTCGATGTTTGCATAATACCCAAAGTGTACACTATTTTCCCTATTTATTTCAATATGTTTCTCTCAAATTCAAGTTGTTGTTGGCTACTTTCAATTTCACTTCATAATGACAGATTTGAGAAATGATAACATTTTTATTCTGGAAATTTTGAATTAGGCAAAAACAATATTGCGAAACTCGATTGATTGATCGGATTGTGTGACATTTGGGTTATAGCCCAACATGAAAACACAGCTTGAAATCGATACACATAAATTGAAGTTGTCTCTTTTAATTCGAAGGTTTGTATATCAAATTTGGTATATCATCAATTGGGTTGATAAGCGAGAGATATTCTCTTTCGGTGTTTACTTATCAAGCAGAAAGGGAAAGTTTACTCTCTTTCGTTTCAAATATTTGTAATGATAAGTTGTTGTTCACCACTGGTTTGATAAGTGAGACTTTCTATTTATGAATCAGAACAAAATCAGAAAGAAAGACAAACATTCAAAAATATCGTGTATTTTGTTGCTAAAATATTGTTGCAAAACAGTTTGCCAATGACAAATTTTTGACAATAAAAAGTGACAGTTAAATGCGGTAATATTGGGCTTTTTACTTTGAGATATTTGTCCAATTTGACATTCTTCATATATTATCAACAGTGAATGAACAGGAAGGAGACTTTCAGAAGGGCCTCTCGAGAGGTGACCACCAATAAACAAGCGAGCAAACAAACCTTATCACCACCAAAATAGACCAAAGTTGTCAATCAATTATTCACAATCAATCATTGCTTTTGTCTATTTGTCATTTGGCCAACTAGGCCAAAAGGTCATATATGAACAGACAGATAGCTGCTCATTAGACTAAAGAGAGGTTCCAGTAAGATAGATTGAAAACGTTTGCAAAATCAACGATAAATGTGATAAGGTTGTTCGAATGCATCTTCAGTGTCACTCACTGTTGGCAAATGTTGTTTGTTTCGTGTTTTGGCAACAGTTTTGTTGTTCAAGACAAACTTTTTCCATGTCAATTGCTAGTGAGATCGATGGCTGGCAAGAACGCAATCCTACTTTGTGAGTTGTGTTTATGTCACCTCGTGTGTCATATTCATCCAAATGGTAAAGTCTGGTGCAATGATCGATAAAACCACTACTTTCCTAATATTTTGAACCTTTCACAGATTGGTTTCTCCAATGTAAATCTGGAAGATTTCAAAAACGAAAATTCATCAAACTGTTACACAATTGTTTTTTGTTTTCACATCAATTCAGTTCAATCCTGAAAATTGCTATTGAGGGAGGCCAATTGGAAACAGAAATTGAATTCAACAAAATGTTCAATGTCCAATATCTGAAATCTAACAATCTACACAATGCAAATTTCAATCACAATGTTTTTTTTGTTGTTGCCCAAACCTGTAAAAGACGCTCATATTGAACTGACAATTGAATTGAATATAAATGTAAATAAAAAACAATTAAATTCAAATTGATATAATTTATTTATGATTGCTTAGATTAGTGTATTATTGATTTAGTATTTAATAGAAGATTGTTTGGAGGACACAACCATTGAGCCAGAGTACTAGATCGACTGGGTTTGGAACAGGTCGTTGGAGTTGTCGGAGAATGAGATTTCAATTCATAAGGCGAAGCCAATCTGTGAATGATTAGAAATATTAGAAAACAGTTTTATCTACCATTGCAAAACTCATTTACCTGAATGGTGTAATTGGTCCATTTGGAGTGAATGAAGTGTTGGGACAATTTGGTTGATGCTTAATTGATTGCAGGAAGGTACGTTTGACAACTCATTTGGAACATGTTCATTTGGCTAACTTGTGGTGCGTCCTTGATTGTTGACGATTGTTGTTTGAGTTATAAAGATTAGGTTTGAATATTGAGTTGGTTTTGGTGTGTTGAGATAAGATTTGGTTGCTCGATTATGTGCTCTAATTGTGCTATATTCTACATGTCTACTGTCTGTTTGTTTTTGGCTTGAAGTCGAATTGAGTTGTGTGTTCTAATTGCGATTAGTGCCATTCCACTCTCGGTGCCATTGATTGTTAGAGTTGTGCAATTGGTTCAAACGGAATCGAGTGCCACTGGACTGAGACAAGGCAGGCACAACACGTTGAGCCAATTTGTCAACCTCAAGATTGCGAGTCTGTTCAGGCGACATGTAAGATTCACTAGTGATTGTGTTGTTCTTGCCCGCAATCAGACCAACCAGAAGTTGACCCATGAGAAGATTGCCATGCACATCCACTGAACTGGATGCTTGGGTCAAGTTTGTCGAATTGTGCTGTTTTGCATACTCAAATCGAGGATTCATAATGTGAGTCTTCTCTGGTGCACTTTTGTTGCCACCAAAATAGTTTGACACTGTTCTGCTGATTCGAGAGATGTACGATAGTGGGGCCGCACTATTGATGGCCTGGTTGGGTGGTTCTCTCTCATCAGATCTATGAATCGAATTGGAGTTTTTGAGTTTTGCCAATTGTTCTCTACATTTCACTTTCTTCATAATCTTCACACTAGCCAACTGTTGACTCTCATACTGTTCAGCCACATCAGGTTCAGCAGCAGCATCGTCATCCACGTATTCTCTGTAATATTTCTCCAATTGTAAATCATTATTAAGTGCAACTGCACTTTTGATATATCTTCCCGGTCCAACCAGTTCGAGGTCAACTTTGCCCTTGTACACGGCCAACTGATCAAAGGAAGTGGTTTTGTTCATTTTGCTCAACTGAATCTTCCACATTGCATACGGACTCAGTGTGAGAGTGCCATTTTGGATTTTGTCAAACACACGACTACTGTCGATTGGATATCCATCCACTCGTTTAGCGAATGAATACTCAATGTCCAGTGACTCGTGACTGATCACGTAGTACTTGCCACCGTAACGATAGAACGAATTGCCCGTGTGATTTGCTGTGATCTTGAACATTTCAAGCTTTGTGTCAATCTCTGGTTGAAGAGTGGGATTTTTAGCTTTGAAATTGAGATTAGCTTTGAGGAATTTGATTGCGTCCTTCTCTAGGTCACTGTGACGAATGTCTGCTTTCAGTGTCACTGACTCGCCGGAAAGTAGTTTGGCCAATTCGTTCCCATGCTCGGCACTAGACCACACATAGAAGGGCGCTTGAATGCACGGTTTGGTACTGTCAAAATCAAAACTGTGAGTGTTTTTATCAACTTCAGAAATTTTTGTCTTATTTTCCACTAATTTTGATTTGATTCTATCCAATGTGCCACTGGCTCTTGTGACCAACTCATCAATGTCACCTTCGTTGAAGTTGAGCTTCGATGGCAGTGTCATTGTCTCCATGTAATGACGAGCATACGGAAAGACCAACTGCTTGAGTGCTGCAACGGCGGCATCGTACTGTCGCAGTACAACATTCGATCGAATCACAATGTCCAGTCTGTTGACGGCTGCCGAAAGTTGTGGATCGACAAGGTCGAGGATTTGATTTGATTCGAGCGAATTGATTTGGGCAATAAAGTTGGCCAGTTCTTGTTGCTGCTGAAAACTCTGAATGCGATCGTAGATTTTGATGAGAATGCTCATGGCATCTTGCAACTTTTCAATGCAACGCGCCATGCTGTCCTCCACTGTTTGACCCTTGGTCAGCTGTTGCATCTGTAGTTTGACATTCTTGAGCATACTTTGCACCTGCCAATTGGACACATCCAGTGCCACCTGTGACTTGGTGCCTAGTTTACTTTGAATTTTGGCCAAATCGCTCGTGAGTTTTTTCATTCCTGGAGAAATGGTTTTGTAGATTGACCGTTTGTACTCGTCGAGTTGTTTCAACTTTGTTGCCATGTCCTTCAGTGCCTCATCGTTTGCGGCAATTTTGGCTTTGTCACCTCTGTATTTGGAGTAGATTTCCAGAGCGACTGTGCTCATCTGAGATATTTTGTTGGCAATCTTCATCGCAGCCAGTGCATCCTCTGACACTTTTTCTGCTTTCTCCTTCTTATCTTTGAGGTCCTTCTCTTTGGCTTCCATTTCGCGCTTCACCTCCTCGTCCACCACAATGACCACATCGATACGGTCTGGATCGTCCGGAAGTGGTGGATCATTTTCAGCCAACTTTTTCTTGATTTCTTCCAGTCTTTTCACCACATCATCCAACTCAGGCACTGGTTTCAGCTCTTTACTGATTTCATCGATTTTTTCCTTCATATCTTTGACAACTTTTTCATTGAACGCTTTCGAGTCCGTTTCGAGCAGTTTGATGTTGCTTGTGATGCTCGGAGGCAGTTTGAATTCTTTCTGATCCGCTGTCTGATCATCGAACAGGAAGCCCTCGGCCAGTGAGTCTGCCGCACCGACTGCTGTCCCAATGGCCATGCCAAATGGTCCCAAAAAGGTGGTCACTTGACTGCCAATTTTGACAATACTAAAGACTCCTCTCCAAAACAGTTGTGTCTGCAGTTTTTCACGCGTTTCAATCAACTTATCCTTATTTTCTTTGGCCTTTTTCTGTAGTTCAATGGTTTCCGTAATAAGCGTTTCAATCTGTTCGTCAATTTCTTTGCTGATTTTGTCAAATTCCGGCGTAACTTGTGTCTCAATGAACTGTTTGGCTTCTTCGATCTGTTGTTCAATGTTGCTTTGATACTTTTCCTTGTTTTGCTTAACAATTTCGTGTTCATTGTGCTTTTGACGCAGCTTGTTGAGAGTGTTCATGTTCTCCTGTACATAGCTCAAGTAGCCCTCCACGTCAATGATCAAGTTTGTCTCTTCGCCCGCTTTCAAGTTGTACAACTTGCCCAGTGTGGCCGCGTACAGATAGTTGAGCATCATCTTGTTCTGTTCAGATTTGGCTGAAGACTTTTTCAAAGTCTCGGCATATTTGGCAATACGTTCTTGCAGTGAGCGATAGAAATAGATCAAATCTTCTCGATTTTTCATAGTTCGAGACTGCACTTCCAAGCCCTGAAGTTCATCAGTCAGGGCCAAAGTGTCATAAGATGCCTTCACCTGTGCATCTCTATCCAGTTGATCAATGAATTGAATGATCGAACTGCGCTTGAAACGATCGTTTGAATCGTTCAAATTTTCTCTCAAATAGCTTTTGAACTCGTTCAAACTGTTGGCTTGATGCTCAATGGTGGCTGGCGATTCTGGTTTTTTAGGTTTTTCCGGATTGCCACCAGCAGTGCCATTTTCGCCTGCTTTGGCTCGAGTATCAACTTTTATAGTGGTTGAAAGAATAAGCTCAGTGTAGCTTGAAAATCCAGAAGCGGTATTTTGACACGTTGCCTCTACCTCGTTTCCGTTCTTGCCACCATCACTGCCAAGTCCACCAGCGCCCACTGTTCCACTGGTGCCGCTTTCCGCAATGGAATTTATTCCTGAGTTTGGCGAATCCAAACTGAATAGCTTGATCACTCCTTGAACGCCACCAATTCCGCCCGCTCCACCAGCGCCACCACTTCCACCTTCACTTCCTTTTGTGCCATTCACTCGGTACACATAGATTGTTATCGATTGATACGGACTGGGCACGGGATATTCCTGGATCAACACATGATCACCCACAATTATGCATTTTTTTGACGGTGTTTCGCCGTCATTTCCATTCTCCCCAGCTTTTCCGTCGCCTCCATCCTGCCCGGCACTTGCCTCACCTCCAGTGGCCGAAATTGTCAAGTGCTGCCCATTGAGAAACATCTTGCCCAGTCCCAGGAAAGTGCCAGCAGAACCTCCGGGCAAACCAGGCTTACCAGCATCGCCACTATTTCCCGGTTTTGTGCCATTGTTTGCTTTGGAAAATTTTTCCAATTGAGCCGAACCATTCAAGTCAATTTTTCTATTACTGCCAACAATTTCCCACTTTGGTGCCAAAATTGCCAGCTTCAACTTATGGCCCATCCCATTCAGGTCACCATCGATGAACACTGTGTTTGTTGCAAATACAGACACAGAATTGGGCTTTTCGCCATTTGGACACAAATCCCCCGCCAGTGTGTTGTTGTCCGACTTGATTAGATCACTCAGCTTGATATAGTCCCCAGTCACAGTCAACTGTTTCTGTTCATTGCATTTTGAATAGAACTTGCTGTGCTTCAGTGTCAGGCCCAACATTTGATTCAGCTCATTAAGTTGCCAATCGGAAATTTGTGCACTCTTGATTGCATCATACTCGTCAATGTTGTATTGACTAAGTTTAGTCAAAAATTCCCCAAAATTTTTCTCCGTAATCTGTATTCCCGGTGTCTTTCCCTGGCCTTCACCCCAATTCTCCAGACTGGCCACATTGAATCGATTCGTGTCCTGCTGAAATTCGTATTCTCCAAGTTTGTCAAACAAACCATTCAAAAAGCGATACCACTTGCTCGACTGTTGAATGGTTTTCGCTGTTTGATTGAATGGCGCAATCCAGTCCAGTGACCAAGTGATGAGTGGATGGTCACTGATCACCTGCAGATAGCTCAAATATTTGGCTCGAGTAAAGACACTCAATGTTTTGCTTTTGATCAAATCAGTGTCCAAGTCCAGTAAAGCAACATTCTTGCTGATTATGGTAGCCAATTGTTCGGTGCTGTTTGCCTTACTCAACTCAAGTGTCATATTGTGCACAATTGAGTAATCTTGACTCAATTGGATGGGCAATTTTTGAATGTCAACTGACTTGATTTTGTTCAGTTTCACTTGCCACAATTCGCTTGCAATGCTGCTGACAGTCGAGCTGACTTGGCTCAGCACTTTCTCAACAACATTGTTGACATTTGCTTGAACGCTTTGCTTCGAAGCAGAAAGTGATGCCACAATTTGTTGCAACAGACTCTCCCAGGGTTGAGTGGAAAGTGGCGATTCGCTCACTTTTTGAAGAAATTCAAAATAACTTGCCTGATTGGCAATAGTCGCTAAATTGGCCTGGCAAGCGGTAATCTCTAAACTGCTCAATGTATCCTTTAGCTTTTCATGCAGCTCCGTGATTGTGGTCGAGTTGGTGGTCACCTGTGCAACTAATTCAGACATTTTCTTTGAACCCAAATTGAGTTTAGAGGCAAATAATTGCGCTTCCACCAAATTTGCCTCAGCGTCCTTGGCAGTGGCAAAAGAGTTGATCTTAAGGCTCATTTCACCCACAATTCCATCGTAATGCTTCTTCACGCCCTTCACAATGTTGTCCACTTCATTCCAAACACGATTGTTGATTTCAGTGATCAGGCCATTGATATTGTTCTTCGATTTGTCCGAAATTGTATAACCAAAATCACTGGCCTCTACAGGTACGTACTTGAGTTTGTTGACCATTGCAACAATCTTTTTCTTTCCCTCTTGCAGCAACTTAATTTCACTCAGCGGTCCATCCGTGTTTGGCCGTCGGAAAAGTCCAATTTTTGGATAACTTTCGCCTCCATCCTCACTCTGAAGGACAGCATCAATGAACTTTATAAGTTTCAGATCCGCATTGGTGGATGTCTTGGCCAAATCGTCCTTGACGCTGCGCAGGAAAAATGCAATCGGTGTGATCATCTTTGCATCCGACAACACGCCAAAGGTGCCATCTTTGTTTTGGACAATTTTGTTCTCCACTTTGGTGGCCACCAGCGCAATGCCACCCTTGAACTTGTCCACGTCCTTCATCACCTCAGTTGAGTGTTTCAACAAATTGGTGAACACATCTCGGTTGCCAGTCTTTCTCACCGATGGATAGTCAATCACAAAGATCATCTTGACACTCTTGGCATGCTCTGCCACCACTTTAATGAAGTAAGTACTGGTGATGTCATTGCCAATGCCTCGAGTGTCAATGAAACCGGGACAGTCATAGTAGGGGGTGTCAGTGTCGGCACTCACCACCAGCTCCGGGAACTTGGTCTTTGACTCAATTGTTGAATTGCCAATTCGGTTACCATCCTCAATGATGTAATCGTCATCGGTTCCTTCTTCGAGCACAGAAATCAACTTTGAGTCATCACCGGCGAGCCACTGAACGAAAGTGGTCTTGCCAGCACCAGTAATTCCAAGCACCAAGGTAACATCTCGGTACTTTTCACTGAGCACAATTTTGGCTCGCCCTTCATCCAACAGTTTCATTGTCTCAGTAATCTCATTGCTTTCAGCAGTAGAGTTTGTTGAACTAGCTGAATCGGCCATGATTACAAAGCTTTAGAAAAGATGTCGAGTAGAAAAAACTGTACGAATGAGAGTTTATGTTAGTTTGACAATACAAAATTTGAACAAATTATTACCTTTGGTAAGCTCGGAAATCTTAAGCTTGTGGTCAAATTGTTGAGTGCTGAATCCGCTGCACTACGATGCACGAGCACTGATGTCCGGAGACAATGAACAAGGGCAAAAGTGGAAACGTCTGTAAAACTGTTAGCTTTGAGATTGGTGATCAGATGATTACTAAAAGTAGTTTTACAGTTTGAGAAAAGTTTTGTTTTTGGTTCAAAAATGCAATCTTGAAACCGAGAGGAAGTGCCCACGTATTGCTTAACTTTGCGTAAAGCTACACTGGTCCACTTGTTGGAGTCTTTCGATGATTTTTTCGGCAAATGCACTAAAACAAACAAAAAGTCGTTGGCACAAAACACAAGCAAACGAGTGTGTACGATTTGATGGACAAAAAGTTACAATTGCGAATGATTTGAGCGATTCTAGTCTAGTCAAAGACATAAAAAGCAGTCGCTATCATTGCATGTAAATGCGCAAACTGTGGCCATGTAAGTTTGTTGGTGAATAAAGTAAATCGCTGATTAGCATATGAGTTGAGCTTATCAAGTGCAGTCTTAACACACAAAGATGCTGCCTGAACGGCAAAAACTGTTGCCAAAACACGAAACAAACAACATTTGCCAACAGTGAGTGACACTGAAGATGCATTCGAACAACCTTATCAGTGATTATCACATTTCTCGTTGATTTTGCAAACGTTTTCAATCTATCTTACTGGAACCTCTCTTTAGTCTAATATGCAGCTATCTGTCTGTTCATATATGACCTTTTGGCCTAGTTGGCCAAATGACAAATAGACAAAAGCAATGATTGTGAATGATTGATTGACAACTTTGGTCTATTTTGGTGGTGATAAGGTTTGTTTGTCCTCGTAGATTGGTCGATCACCTCTCGAGAGGCCCTTCTGAAAGTCTCCTTTCTGTACATTCACTGTTGATAATATATGAAGAATGTCAAATTGGACAAATATCTCAAAGTAAAAAGCCCAATATTACCGCATTTAACTGTCACTTTTTATTGTCAAAAATTTGTCATTGGCAAACTGTTTTGCAACAATATTTTAGCAACAAAATACACGATATTCAACAAAGCACGATCAATCGCTTCAGTTTCGCAAATTGATTTTGCTACATTGAACAAGTAAACAAAAGCATGCATTTTCACATTCATGTCAATTTTGTTGGTGTCTCTTTATCCTATAGTTTATCTTATGTTGATACAATCATAGAAATTTTCCATACAAATTGGCCTAGTTGACATTGAGACAAATATTGGCAAAAACAACGATTGCGTGATCGTTTTGACTTAAGACTTTGGTCGATTTTTGCGTTGATAAGGTTTGTTTACTGATTTGATTGGTCAATTATTCAATGATGAAACTGTCTCATCATTGAGACTTGAACATCAATTGGCACATGATTTATCAATTGTAAAATCCACTGAAGGTGAATGCATGTCTTCCCTTTCTGCTTGATAAGTAAACACCGAAAGAGAATATCTCTCGCTTATCAACCCAATTGATGATATACCAAATTTGATATACAAACCTTCGAATTAAAAGAGACAACTGTGTGTCGATTTCAAGCTGTGTTTTCATGTTGGGCTATAACCCAAATGTCCCACAATCCGATCAATCAATCGAGTTTCGCAATATTGTTTTTGCCTAATTCAAAATTTCCAGAATAAAAATGTTATCATTTCTCAAATCTGTCATTATGGAGTGAAATTGAAAGTAGCCAACAACCAACTTGAAATTGAGAGAAACATATTGAAATAAATAGGAAAAATAGTGTACACTTTGGGTATTATTGCAAACGTCAAACAAATCCTTAATCAATTTTACACTCATATTTATGTGACTAATCCAAAAATAAAATTCTTTAATTTGAATTGTGTCTATTTATTTACATTTAATAATACATGATAATAAATTCAGTTCAACATGGGCGTCTTTTCAGATCTGGACAACAACAAAAATTTGAAATAGTTAGAACATTGAACATATTGTACATTTTGTGTATTTCAATTTGTTGCCAATTGGCCTGCACTCCAATAGTTTTCCAATAATCGTCATTTTCAAAACATTTGGTCATTTTGATTGAGCCAATGCATTGAGATCCAAATCGATTAAGTTGAGAACTGTGTGTCGACAGTTTGTGAAGCTTGATGTTCAAAAGTTTAGATTCAGATTCACAAGAAGAAGACCAATCTGTGAAAGATTGAAAATATTAGGAATATTAGATCATCATCAATCATTGGGAAACACTTACCAGAATGGTTTGAATTTGGTTCGATTGTGTCCCGTTCTTGCCCGCAATCGATCCAACCAACAGTCCACCCATGGGTCGTGTATAGGAAAATTGCCTTGAACATGCACACAGTTAGATGACTTGGTTAAGTTGCGTTAGTGACAGTTTTGATTCTTTTGTTTCGTATACTTAAACTAAGTTTTCTTGTTCTCTCAGATTTGAACACACAAAACATAACAATACCAACGCCAATTTGCAACTTGACCCAATCATCCAACTCTGTGAATGTTCAGTACAACATTCTGTTGCTGGGTCAATTGCTTGTTGGACTGATTGCAGGTGCAAGAACGCAACAAGAACGCCTAAATGACAAAATAAATGAAAAGATAAAATGAGTAGCAGGCGTAAAAATGATTTGATTTGAAAGCGTTTGTTCTTGAGATTTCTGACGATTCTGTTGAAGTGATGCCTACTTGGGCGAATTTTGCTTTATATAATGTGTATTTTCATTTGGGTACGTGCATTTGGCCATCAAAACTGGGTACACATTGTACAGGCAGATTTTGGCAAACATTTACTAAATATATGACAAATCTGTGAGCCTCTTTTGAGCACATTACTTCTTACCATACAATCATTCTCAGCCCAAATACATGTACAATGTTTTGATTGCAGATAAATGGCCACGAGGAAAACAGTCAAAACAAGTTTCATGTATTGAAGAGGGAAAACCAATTGCCAAAATGTGATTGATTGACCTTTTCGTCAACCTTGACTAACACTTACCAACCAGAATGATAATTTTGATATCAATATTGTCAGTAAAGATGCCGTTATGTCAAAACATGTTTGTGTTTTATATGATTTTGACAAATATATTAAATAGCTATACTATAGTATATTGCCTATCATTTAAGACAGGCCAGGATTGTGCTTTTATATGGGGATGACCCCCAGATATATGATGGGATAAAGTTGTCTCCGAAGAGTGCAGTTTTAACCGAGAAGATATTAACCGATTTTGTCTTTCAATACATCAAATCAAAGGTAATGACATGAACCTTAAAGATTATTAGACGTTTAGCATTTATTTATTGAACAAATCGAGTTTACATAACAGAAGCGGTACAAAACCCGTTGCGACCAAGTATTCTCCCTCTAGACGTGTAGTGGCCATAATTTTCAAATGAACAAATCAATTTCACGCCTTCCAACCACCTCTGTAGCAATTTATATCCAATACGTACACCATCTCATACACTCCAACAACAATCGTCAATGATCAAGTCAACCCAACTCAAATGAACATTTTCCAAATGAGCCAAAACGCTTCTCTGCATTCAATCAAGCATCAATCCTAATCGCACCCAACAACTCTTCACTAACTCAATTCATATTAAATGGACCAATTTAAATCATTCAGGCAAAGTCTTCCAATGATAAATAAAACTATTTTCTAATATTTTGAATTTTTCACAGATTGATTTCGCCTTATGAATTGAATCTCAATCTCCATAGTCCTGCAACTCCAACGATCTGCTATTAACTGAGTCTGTCTTTATCTGCATGGCTCAATGGTTGCGCCCTCGGAACAATCCTATTTTAAAATCTTAAATCAATGTTAAAATATTCAATCTAATAAAATAATGCTAAACAAAATATTTAAATTTGAATTCAATTGTGTTTTTATTTCAATTTATAAAATCAATTTTGTACAACAGGAGCGTTTTTCAGGTTTAGACAACAACAACAACAAGAAACGTTAAAATGGTTAAATATTGAACATTGTACATTTTGTCGAATTTAATTTCAATTTAAATTCAATTTCAGTTGCCAATTTACTTCTTAGAATGGCTTTTCTTGAAATTATGCTTTCCCAAAACATTTGGTCATTTTCATTGAGCCAATTCATTGCGATTCACCGAGTTGGGGACAGTTGGTGGAGTCTGGCGTTGAATGGTCCTAAATAAAAAACCAATCTATGAACATTTTCAAGTATTGAAGAGGGAAAAACCGATTGAAAAAAAAGAGAATTGGGGAACCTTTTTGGCATTCGACATTTTGGTTGGGGATGCGTTTTTAATGTGGACTCAAAGCAGAAATTTATAAATTATATCATGTAATTATTCTATGGAATTCTGTATAAATCATTGTATCCTAGTGGATTCATGTCGATATTAAAATATATTTCAAAAGTCCCCCACAGTTGACTGAATCCGACCGAAATCCAAATCAAATATAGTGCACACACTCGTGTGTACTCCTACCACCACAGAACAGAATTGTGACGCAGTGTTTTGGATTACTGTTGGTGACGCACCTCAACGTTTGGCCACTGCATTGACTTGACCATGCCGGACCCATGCAAGTGAGGAAAGCATCAAAATTGCGGGCATATTCATCAATTTCATTGGTGACTTCAGTGGCTTCACCACTCACCCAGCTGGCACACAACAGCGCCACCAACATACAAAATGCTACAAAAGCAATCGAAACTAAAAAAGAAAAGAAAAATGGTCATTGAAAATGTCACAATTTGAAGATTGAACATTACTCTTCATCATTATTTTGACAATTAACCAATCGTTAGTTAAAGATGCAGTACTGCAGTTATGTCAAAACATTTGTAATTGTAATTGTGTTTTTATATGATTTTGACAAATGTTTTAAATAATCAATTGTGAATCGTTCAAAAAATGAACGCACAATTGTTCAACTAGAAACGACCGTGCACATAACAAATAAAGATAAGACTGAGTGGAATTGATTTTTATTTTTTTGGATTGAGAGACTCACAATCAAGATGATCACAATTTGAGTTGTGTGTGATTGTGTCTTTACAAGTGAAGTCAATCAAACTATGAACGACCGTTTGTTTCAATAAGAACATTAAATGACGATAACATCATATATAACGATCCAATCCGGCTTTAACCGTTTTGTACTTTGCAAAAGTACATTGTATGCTATGTAATGTGTTGTAATCCTTTTGATTTTGTTTTTCAATTATCAATTGATCAGTAAAGTACGATACGAGTTGTGTTGAGTGTGTGTGATTTTCCAGGTATTCAATTGAACTCAAGGAAAGGAAGTGCATTTTTGGTTAAGGAACATAAGGACCAAATGAGTCTGGGTGAAGTTTTATATTTGCTAGCAAAATTGATTTATTTTATCATTACATCAAGCCCATTTCAGCACATTTACAGAATATACTATATTTCAACAAGAATGCATTCAGTGAATGATATTACTGCACTTGTCAGTAGTCTTGCCACCGCACATCATCACCGCAATGCATTGGTGCTTGTTGGCAGAGGTGGCACACTTCAGTGCCTCACCCGAACACTGATTCGACCAGTCTTTGCCCATACAGGCAAGAAATGAAGCCCACTTGTTCTCGTACTCGAGCTCCGGTGCAGACTCAGGCTCAGGTACTACATTAAAACTTGACTGTCCCATTGTGATTTCGGCTGAGACAATGTAGACAAGGCAGACAACTGAAATTAGAGTTAGCACTATGAAAGAAATACATATTAATTTAAGGCAATTGCGAGATTCAAACATTGTACTTTTCATTTTGAAATTGACAAAATTATTAAAGGAGTTGTTAATTATTTTTATATGAACTCACACATTTATATACAAAATTAAATCTAATCTTTGAAGACAATGATCTATCATACCATGATAAGAGTCCCAGACTTGGAACCTTTTTTAGATAATGGTGAGAAACTTACCCAATCATGACCTTTTGAAACTCAAAATTCGGGCGCCATGTTTTGTGGAGCCAAAATATTTACTATTAGTCAACAACTTATGTCTTGATAATGGCGTCCAGCTTTTAAACAACTAAAATGTCCTAAACTAGATGGCGATAGGGAGTTTCGCCTATTAATCAGTGATTTTTTAGGCTAACTTTGCTTGATTAAAGGCAAAACTTCCGATCGCCACCTAGTTTAGGACATTTTTAGTTGTTTAAAAGCTGGGCGCCATTATCAAAACATAAATTGTTACCTAATAATTTGTGGTGTTAATTTGTACTTTCATTATTGGAAAATTGTCCATAAGATACGTTCTTTAATTTGACCCATCAGTTTGGGCGTCATGAACCATTTTGTACAATTTGACTTTGGTCTAGCTTTTCATACATCTTTTCGATTTGACATTTTTCCCAAATGGATGTACAAGAAAAAGTGACAACAAAGTAAATTTGCTAGCAAAATTATTTATTTAACTCCATAAATGTGACTGGCATCAATTGGGCAATGAAATTTGAAACAAAATACAAAAAGCTAATCAAGAAGCACTTGATCATGATCATCAAATGTAGTGCAAGCACTCGTTAGTACTTCTGCCACCACAATTGATTGCAGCAGCACACTGACGGGCATTGGCCGATGCGGCACACTTCAGTGCCGTACCACCGCACGCATTGGCCCATGGCGTGCCCATACAAATGAGGAAAGCATCCCAGTTCTTGTGGGCATACTCGTCAATGTCCGATTGTTCGACGGAGGGAGCAGCGGAAACAGCGCAGACCACCATGCACAACAAGGCCAAAACAAACGATACTAAAAATGGTAGAATGTTAGTCAATTAGATGCAAAATGATTGCACTTGCCTTTCATTTTCTCAAAATTAAAAAAAAAATGTTTAACAAAGTCAATTTGAAACCAAATTGAAACCAAATTGTGTCGTTGATGAGTTAAAATAAACCTTTATATACGAATTACAAATTCAATAATCGATTATTTTACATTTAAGATGATTGAATAATAATATCACAAGTCCCTACCTTGAGTTCAATTGAATACCTGGAAAAGCACACACACACACACACTCAACTCGTATCGTACTTTACTGATCATTTGATAATTGGAAAGCAAAAACAATAAAAGGATTATAACACATTACATGATACATACAATGCACTTTTGCAAAGTACAAATCGGTTAAAGCCGGATTGACTCGTCATATATGGTGTTAGCATTATTGGTATCATTAATTATCATCATCAGTTTTCTGTTCTTACTGAAACAAACGGTCGTTCAAAGTTTGATTCACTTCACATGTAAAGACACAACTCACAATCACAATCAATCACACAACTCAAAGTGTCATCATCTTAATATGTGAGTCTCTCAATAATGAAAAAGAATAATCAATTCCACTGAATCTTATCTTTGTTATGTTTACGGTCGTTTCTAGTTGAACAATTGTGCGTTCATTTATTTAAATTTTTTAAACAATAATGTCAATCAATACAGATCTGTTATTTAAAATAATTGTCAAAATCATATAAAAACACAATTACGAAAACATGTTTTGACATATGCATTTTTACACATATTTGACAACATAATTGGTCAATTATCAACAATGATGATGAAAAGTAATGTCCAATCTCCAATTTTTGATCTTTTTAATTACTGTTCTTTAATCTCTTCTTTTCTGATTTCGTTTCGATTGCATTTGCCGTGATGGTGGCCTTTTTGAGCGTCGCAGCTACAGAAGCAGCAGATCTCTCTGCGGAACAATTGAAATCATCACCCGACGATGGAACAATTGATGAGTACAGCAAAATAGGCGAATTCATCAAGTGCATGGGCGTGGACTGGGCGAAGCACTGTGCCGGTGACACTATCAAATGTGCACTGTCGCTCAATCTTGTGGCCTGTCTCGAGACAATTCACTGTGAGGGCAAAAACAGTAAAGACTGCTCTCATCATGGCAAGTGAATTGGGTAAACACTTTTGAATGAATGTTATTTGTTTAATTTATTTAAAAATAAAAATCTTTTCCCGAGTTAAAATTTTGAATTTTATATTTTTTTGCACCCAATTCTTAATTTTAAAGTGCTAGCTTGGTAGGTACGGTATCTTTGGATAACTACATCTTACCTTTTTGTTACAGAGAGTTTTTTGTACAGTTAAAGGTACTAAATTATTCTAATTTTTGATCAAACCTATTCCAAGTTATAAATTATGAAAGGTTTCTAAGTTAGCGAGTTATAAATTACAGAGAGTCGACTGTAGTGAAATTTAAATAGCTATATTTGTATTGGATTTAATAATATAGTAGTACGATATTAATTTGTACATATTAATTTGTGGATGCAAGTTATTTGAAAGATGTAATCATTGAGCCAAGTAAATCAAAGTTGAAAAGATGGTGAACTTTTAAGATTTTTAATGATGAGAGTTCAGTTCATATTAAAAAAGACTAATCTGAATGAGAAGGGGAAAAAGATTCAAAACGTTAGTTAAAAGCTAATCCCTTATCATTGTAATAATACTTTACCTAGGTAATCAGCTGATGGAAAAAAATAAATTGAACGAGGAAGAGTTGATTGGGCGATTTGGATTGACATATATTGGTTTGGTCGGATATGGACGCGATTTTAACTGTTTTTGGCTCCATTTTGTGTGTGTGTGTTTGAGTGCAGATTATGGTGCGTTCATTGATTGAGTAGATTGTTTGAGTGTAAGATATAAGAGTTGTGTGTTATGGTGTGATTATGTAGTCTACATCCACATTTACTAAATGGGAGTGTGATTGTGTCTATGTATGTGTCGATTTGAGTTGTGTTGCTAATTGTGATTGCGATTGGTGTCAAATCCATTTTTGGTGCAATTGATTGTTTGTTTTGTGGTTTTTGCTTTGGTCGAGTGGCACTTGTGCCTTTTTTGTTCTGTGCCACACGATCAAACTAAATTCAGCAAAACAAACAATCAATGACATCGACACTAGAAGTCGCGATCACAATTAGAAACACAACTCAATTCGACATGAACACACAAACACACAGGGACAAATGGTTTGGATGAATTCTTAGTAGTTCAAAACCAACAAGCAACTAACTCATCAAATGACAAAATACGGTAATATATAAATGTAGTAATTATTCAGCAAGTCTTATCAACTTATTTACAAGATGAATAGAATTTCCCATTTTGTAAACAAATCAAACAGTTCATTTTTTGTTTACAAATCAAATGTGAATGGAATTTTCCGATGTTGCCAATATTTAAAGGAAAACTTTACTTGAGCTGACTCTTTGGAGGAGATAGAAAGAAAGTGCTGGTTTTATTGGTTGTGAGGATAGTTTGGTTTTATTTCTCGAAAGTAAAACACAAATTAAGATTTTATAAATTCAATTTATTCAATTTTTGGTGTTTTTAAAATTACATGAAAAAAAAGACTAATCTGAATGAGAAGGGGAAAAAGATTCAAAACGTTAGTTAAAAGCTAATCCCTTATCATTGTAATAATACTTTACCTGTTGGCAAAAATGTGATGAACTGAGCAGAGGAAGAGTTGTGAGATTGTGCCATTTGGATTGACATATTCGTTTGATAGGATAGAAACGATTTTCACTGTTTTGGCTCAGTTTTGTGTGTGTGTGTGTGTGTTTGAGTGCAGATTATGGTGCGTTCATTGATTGAGTAGATTGTTTGAGTGTAAGATATAAGATTGGGAGTTGTGGTGTGTAGTGTGTGACTGTCTACATTGCATAACATGTAACTAACGGTAAATGTGATTGTGTCTTTGTTTATGTCGTATTGAGTTGTGTGTTCTAATTGTGCTCACCACTAGTTCATTCGAGTCTCAATGCCATTGATTGTCAGTGTTATGAATTTGACTTAATTGAGGGGTATACTAGACTGAGACAAGACAGGCAATGTTGGACTAATATGGTCGACTTGTACATTTTGAGTCGATTCGGGTGACATATGTACCACTCACTAGATAAAGTTGTGTTGCTCATTTTTGGATTCAATCCCACGAGCAAGGGCCAACGGCTTGTTGGATTGTTTGAACGCCACATTATCCAGTGAGTCGTAAATGTCACCAGAACAGACTCGCATTCTTTGAATGTTGTTGGATTAGTGTCTCAACGCGTTGTGCCATTCTTGTCCACTCGTTTGAACCAATTGCACAACTCCAACAATCGATGGCACAGAGGCTGGAATGACACTATAGTCGTGATCACAATTAGAACACACAACTCAAATTCAACATGAAACACACAGACACATGGTTTGGATGAAATGATTTGTAAAATCAATCATTTTTAATTGTTTCTTTTCTCACACAATTTTAGAGTTTGATGGACTTGACAGTTCTTAGGTAGAAGCCAAAAAGAAAGTGACTTATCGAATCATAAAAGACAGTACTATATAAATTTATTAGTACTAATTCACCATGAAATGAAAGAAAATTTTCCCTTTTTGTAAACAAATCTATTGATGAAAGTTCAGTTTTGTTGACATCAAGTGAGCGGAATTTTTCCATTTGTACTATCAATACCTAACGGAAATATTTTGTTGATCAACATATCTAGTGATAAGTCAAAGTAAAAAGTTTAGTTGTATATTACATTTTGCTCCTAGGGTTTACCAAATTTGGTCCATTTTGTTTACGCAAATACTTTATCTGATGAACAGAGATTTTCAATGTCTTGCTTATTGTGGGAATTTCCTACTAACGTATTGTGATTACAACATCACATGAGGCCTTTTAATGAGGTGGGATTTATCTACTAATTCTTATCGTCTATTCATTCAATCTCCCTTACAAATGGTAAATGTGTTTGGGGTAATAGGGTTGTATACGAATTGTGTTGACATATTTGGGTTGATCACAATTACCACTCTTTTTGGCTCAGCTTTGCAAGTTGGTGTTCGAGTACAGATATTATGGTTTGTGTGTGATTTTATGGGTCGAGTGTTGGATAAGACATAAAATTGTAGTGTGTAATGAAATGCTTGATTGTTTATTTGTAACTGTGAATTGTGTCTTTGTTTATGTCGTTTTTACGGGTTGTGTTTCTAATTGCGACTAGGGTCACTCCATTCTCTGTGCCATTGATTGTCTGTGTGATGAATTTAGAATTTTGGAGCGAGTGGCACTGGACTGAGACAAGACAGGCACAATGCGTTGAGCCAATCTATCAACCACAAGATTGCGAGTTTGTTCTGGTGACATGCACGACTCACTCATATAAGGTTGCGTTCTTGCCCACAATCTAACCCACAAACATTTTACTTAGAAAAAGGTTCCCTTGAACATGCACTGAATTGAACGATTTGGCAAAGTTGCTGTTGGTGTGGTCGCATTGTGTTGTTTCGCACACTTAAATACCAAGTTTTATTGTCTTCTCAGATTTGAGCACACAAAACACAGCAATGCTACCTGTAAACTCCAACTTGACCCAATCATTCAACTCCGTGTATGCACAGCGTAACCTACTTCAAGGTCAAACACTGGTTGGATTGATTGCGGACAAGAACACAACACTGTCGAGTGAGTCGTACATGTCGCCAGAACAGACTCGCAATCTTGATGTTGAAAGATTGGCTCAACGCGTTGTGCCTGTCTTGTCTCAGTCCAGTGCCCCTAGATCCAACGAAATTCACAATACAAACAATCAATGGCACAGAGACTGGAATGATTCTCGATCACAATTAAAAATGCAGCTAAATTCGAGTCAAAAACACTAACTCACAGACATTACATGTAGAATACATTTTTTTTAAGTTACAACTGTATGGTTACAAGTATATAGTGATTGGGCTCCCTTGATGCTTCATATATGACGAATTTGTACGAGCAAAAGAGATGCCATTTCTAAAAATGTAAAACATAGTTATTGGGTTTTATTCAAATGTAAACTTACACAAACTTACTAGATGAAATCAATTCAGTCGCATCTCGTTAGACAATAATAAGTTGTTGATGTGTCAATGGTCTCATAAATTTCAAAGATTGAAGGTTGACTAGAATCATGGGTAGACAATTTTCGAAATCGATTTTGGATTTTGATTTACATTTGCAGACACATCATCATTTTTGTATTTTTCACAGTTTGATTGGCTTGACAATTGTTATGGTCAAATCCAAAAGCAACTAACTTATAAATCATCACAGAGGACATTAATATACCATAAATGTGGTGCCAATGCACCCAAGTCTTATCAACCCATTGACAAATTAGTAATAATTTTCCATTTTATCATCAAATCAATTTGTCGAAAGTACGGTTTACAGACATTTTCATGTCATTTTCAACGTCGCTCATTGTGTGAATTTCCTGCTAACTCATTGTGATTACAACACACAACCCCTCACGCAAGTCTCTTCAATGGAGATTTATCCGCTTCTTATCATATGTTCAATCAATTACTCAGTTGCACTGAGTCAGTGCAAATGGTAAATGTAAAATGGTGACTGATAAATGAAGACATGATGTAAAAGTAAGAACATTTTCATGTATTGAAGAGGCAAAATCAATTGTGAAATGAGATTGATTGAAACTTTCGGTTTTCACGTTTTAGTTATGAAACAAATGTGAAAGACAATTCTGTGTTTGAAGTTCTTTGAAGTATACAAATTATTAAAACATTTTAGGATATAACACCACCAATGTATCTGTCGTATATTAGTTTTGTCTGGATAATAATTAATCGCCCCATAAAATTAGTGACTCGCCCAATAGGAAATAATAACTTTTGCCAATAGTAACTTTGGCCAATAAAATTAATTTTTCATCCCAATAATAAAAGACCAATAAATATCGTGGGTATCTAGTCACCCCTAATTAGTTGGGTATCTAGTCACTCCTAATTAGTTGGGTATCTAGTCATCCCTAATTAGTAGGGTATCTAGTCACCCCTAATTAGTTGGGTATCTAGTCATCCCTAATTAGTAGGGTATCTAGTCACCCCCAATTAGTTGGGTATCTAGTCACCCCCTAATTAGTTGGGTATCTAGTCATCCCTAATTAGTAGGGTATCTAGTCACCCCCAATTAGTTGGGTATCTAGTCACCCCTAATTAGTTGGGAGAGAGAGAAACACTTTTATTAACAACAAAAGGGTGCTGCCCTCCTATGAAGGGGTGCCATAAGACACAGCATACTAATCGATCCACTTGGATAACATTCGATAATATTGTTGATCTTAAATATTCTTGACTATATCCTTGACGGTTGGGCGTTCATGTGATGATGGACCATCCTGATCGACGCCGAGAGAACCTTCCGAACAAAGAACCGAAAGAATTCGACCAACCGAAGAGAAATAGTACCACGAGTCTAGCTACCCTAATGTTTATTAGTCTTTTTTACTATTTATATTGGTTGAAAAATATATTGGTCAAAATATTAATTTTGTTGGCCAAAGTTACTATTGGCAAAAGTAATTATTTTCTATTGGGCGAGTCACTAATTTTATGGGGCCGTTAATTACCATCCGTTTTGTCTTTGAAATAAGAGAACACAATTTTGAAATACTTTGATTTGAATAACTTTAGAAATTGCACAAATATTAAGATTATAAAATATTATGAAAAATTGCTAAGAGAGATTAAGTTTGATCATTTCGGAAGTGATGAATTTTCTTTAGATGGTTACGTACGGTGGTGGTGGTGCACGGGAGCTCGATTTGAGGTTGTTTGCACGCTGGTTCTGTTCGGATGAATTGACTGATTCGCTTTTCATCATTTGCAATGTTAATTTATGATGATTAGCATCAATGCAACTTTGTTACTATGAGGATGGCTTCAATAGCAACGTCAATGTACAATCGACGATATAACCCTTTTTTCGTTTTGTGTGACATTCCTTTTCTGTCCGTTTGTACAGAACGGAACGATTAATGATTATGATAATTGCAGGACTTTGTCATGTATGTGTGTGTGTTTGGGATTTCATTAACGACGGACGAGCAACATTATGACTTAAATGGAGGACTGAACATCACATGAACGACTCATAGTCCAAACTTGTTTGTTAATGAAATGAAATGAAGGACATATCAGACGGACAGAATGAAACGACTGATCAATTCGCTTTCTGTTCGAATCTGAATCAGGAAATTCCCACAATAAGCAAACCATTGAAAACAAAAGCCAATTTTTTATAAATTCTACTCATTTGCTTTAGTTTTTCTTCATGTGTTCACCTTTTTTCCCCAAGTAAACATATTCATGAATATCACAATTGTCTATGCGGATTTTCGTTCTAAATCAGGTCAATTAGACTTTGGACAACACGAGCACCTTTTTAAAGAATATTGAAATAAAGTAACAAATGAAGTGAAATGAAAATGGATTTATTCGTTTTAGATATTATTTAGATTTTGGTTAACAAATTGATTGAGAATTCACAAGTTGCTTTCAGGATGCAATTATAGATGTGTTGTGTTGTAAAGTGTAGTGTGTAATGTGTGATTGTCAAGTCTAGATCTCCATTATGTCTGTGCTTAAGTCGTTTTGAGTTGCATTTCTTATTGCGACAATAGTTTCCTATTGCCTATCACCAAGTCTCGTTACCATTGATTGTGCTTGTATTGTAAATTTGGTTCGATCGAGTGGCACTTGACCTCGACAAGACAGGCACAATACGTGCTGACCTAATGTAGTCGACTTGTGCATTCTGTGAGTCGGTTTGGGTGACATGTACCACTCACCAGATATAATGTTGCGTTCTCGCCCGCAATCACGCCCACGATCAGTCGATCATGTACGGGAAAATTGGCCTTGAACATGCACAGAGTTGAATGATTTGATCGAGTTGCTGTTGGTGGTCGCATTGTGTTGTTTCGAATACATAAACCAAGTTTTCATGTTTTCTCAGATTTGAGCACACAAAACACACAGCAATGCAACCAACGTCAATTTGCAACTTGACCCAATCATCCAACTCTGTGAATGTTCAGTACAACATTCTGTTGCTTGGTCAATTGGTCGTGGGTATGATTGCGGGCAAGAACGACACACTATCTAGTGAGTCGTACATGTCACTCGAACAGACTCGCAATTTTGATGTGGAAACATTAGCCTAACGCATGTCTTGTCTCAATGTTCAATGTCACTCGAACAAACCAAATTCACAACACAAACAATCAATGGCACAGAGACTCGAATGATTCTCGACCACAATTTAAAACACAACTAAATTCGAATCAAAAGCACTAACTCACAGACATTACAATGCACTAAAAAAAGTTACAACTGTCTGGTTACAACTGGTGAAACTTCTCTCGGGCATAAAGATGCTTCATATGACACTTGTACGGGCCAAAAAGTGCCATTTCTGAAAATGTAAAACGTGGTTACTGGATTTGTCTAATGTAAACTAACACAAACTTACTAGATGAAGTCAATTCAGATTAAATTTACATTTGTTTCAAAACATTTTTCACATTGAATACTACCAGACTTTCGTTAGACAATAACTTTTTGACATGTCAAGGGTCCCATAAAGTTCAAAAGTTCAAATGTTGAAGGTTGGCTAGAATTATGGGGTAGAACACAAGAGATTTTCGAAATGGATTTTGAATTTAGATGCATTTGACAGGCACATCATCATTTTGTGCATTTTCCCATCACAACTAGACAGTTTGATTGACTTGACAATTGATAGGTCAAAGCCAACAAATCAACTAACTTATAAATCACCACAGAAGACAGTAATATATCAATGTAATGTACTAATGTCACGCAATGTCTTATCAACTCATTGGCAAAATTAATAAGAAATTTCCATTTTATCGTCAAATCAACTGTCGAACAGTTCAGTTTACAGACATTTTCAATGCATTGACAATGGTGCTCATTGTGGGAATTTCCTAATATAACGCATTGTGATTACAACACACACAACCTCAACTCATGAGACCCTTTTATGTGGTGATTTATCTACTACTTCTAAGCGTCTATTCAATCAATCAATCTCAGTGCAAATGGTAAATGTAGTAATGATGACAAATAAATAAAGCCAAGCAAAAAAAAACAGTTTCAAGTATTGAAGTGACAAAATCAAAATTGTGAAACAGGATTGATTGACCTTTTATGGGTGTTGACAAGTCACTTTTGACTGATAAACCCAACTTGGGCACTCACAACTTGATGTTAACAGTTCTTGAAACTGTTCTTACTTTGACATCATGTCTTTATTTATCAGTCACCATCATTACATTTACCATTTTCACTGAGACTGATTGATTGAATAGAGACGATAAGAAGCGGATAAATCTCCTTTAATCGAGCGAGGGGTTGTGTGTGTTGTAATGAGTTAGTAGGAAATTCACACAATGTGCGACATTGAAAATGGCATGAAAATGTCTGTAAACTGAACTTTCGACAATTGATTTGAATGATAAAATGGAAAATTCTTATTAATTTTGCCAATGAGTTGATAAGACTTGGGTGCATTGGCACCACATTTATATGGTATATATATTACTGTCTTCTGTCTTATGATTGATGTGTTAGTTGCTTTTTGGCTTTGATTGTCAAGTCAATCAAACTGCAAAAAAAATACAAAATGATGATGTGGCGGTGCAAATGCAACTAAATCCAAAATCGATTTCAAAAATCTTTCTCTTGTGTTCTCAACCCAC
Source organism: Rhizoglyphus robini (assembly GCA_023373905.1). NCBI lineage: Eukaryota > Metazoa > Arthropoda > Arachnida > Sarcoptiformes > Acaridae > Rhizoglyphus > Rhizoglyphus robini. Next base: position 95,829 of record JAKIJQ010000129.1, on the reverse strand, counting down.
GATTCTCGTCAACTTTCAACCCTTGAACTTTATGAGACCCTTGACGCTTCAAAAACGTTATTATTGTCTAACGAGATAATATTGTGTGACCTTTGGATCAATGTGAAAAATGTTTTTAAATAATCTAATCTGAATTGACTTCATCTAGTAAGTTTGTGTTAATTTATATTCGAATCCCAGTAACCATGTTGTACATTTTCAGAAATGGCATTTCTTTAGCTCGTGTCATATGAAGCATCTAGGAAGCCAAATGGAAGTTTCACTATAGTTGTAACCAGACAGTTGTAACTCTTTTAATGTATTCTAAATGTAATGTCTGAGAGTTTGTGTTTTTGACTCGAATTTAGCTGTGTTTTGAATTATGGTCGAGAGAATCATTCCAGTCTCTGTGCCATTGATTGTTTGTGTTGTGCAGTTGGTGTTTGATCGAGTGTCACTGGACTGAGACAATACAGGCACAACGCGTTGAGCCAATCTATCAACATCAAGATTGCGAGTCTGTTCGGGTGACATGTACGACTCATTAGATAGTGTTGTGTTTTTTCCCGTAATCAATCCAACCAGTGTTACGACCTAGAAGGTTAGGTTACGCTGCGCATACACGGAGTTGAATGATTGGGTCAAGTTGGCGTTTGCGTATGCTGTATGCTTTGTGTGCTCAAATCTGAGAAAACAATAAAACTTGGCACTTAAGTGTACGAAGCGAACACAATGCGATCAGCAACTTGGCCAAATCATTCAACTCTGAGCATGTTCAAGGCAACCTTTTTCCAAGTCAACAAGTTTGCGGGTCTGATTGCGGGGCAAGAACGCCACACTTTTTATTATTTAGGCGTACATGTCACCCGAACAGACTCGCAATTTTGATGTTTATAGATTAGCCAAGCAGATATTGTGCCTGTCTTGTCTCTATCCAGTGCCACTGGATCAAGCCTACTTCAGAACACAAACACAATCAATGGCATCGCGAACGGAATGATACCAATCGGAAATCACAATTTGAAAAACAACTCAAATTAAACACAACACTCAATCACAAACGCACTCACATCAAATTGAAGTTCATGTAAAAGTAGAACTGCACAATCATACACACTACCATTACACTACACAACACACAATCGCATTTCTTTGCCATCGTACAATCTAATCGAATCAATCAGGAACGCACCACGAACTCATGTACTCAACCACACACAAAACATTGAGCCAAAAAGTTTGATTTGTATCAATCTCAAGCCAACCAAAATGTCAACACAATTCACATCATAACAATCAGCCAACTGTTTCTCTGTCAATTCATCCAAAAGCTGTTCCAATTTACCATCAAGTACAGTACTAGAAAAGACGTAATTTTGTGTATCATCTCTTTCATTCCCGACTGGTTTCTGCTATTGTGAATTGAACTCTCAATCACCAAACTTCAACAACAACTCTCAACAATCTGTCCTCAGCTAGCTATCCAAATATCATAATATATCAATATCTGGCTTAGTTTGGATTGCGTCCTCAAAATTGTAACTTTTTGATTCGTTTTGTTATTTTTATTTTAAATCCAATAAAAACCTCAATGCAATACAAAATGCCATCTAATCAAAAACGAATTGAAAACACTGATCTACAGGAATTGTCATGTTTTTGGTACTCGGAATTTTTTGAGCGATTCTTACAGAATTTTTGACGTAGAATTCCATGTTTTGATCAAAATTGTCAGTTTTACTTCAGTTTGTGAGATATTCAAGTTCACATTTTTGTCCAAATTTCAAATTTCTAGGCTCGAAACTACAATTTAAAGCTAATTTTAAAATTCTCCACGTTTTTTCTGAAAATTTTAAGCAAAAGAACGTCCGAATCGCTTAAGATTTACTATTTAAACTCGATTTTTAAATATGATACTTTTCAGGTAAAACGATTAAAATCACCTTCATAAACTTCATAACATGATAAAAATTATTCAATTTTTTAATCGTTTTATCATCTGAACTGAACTTGAAACTGTCCAAACTATCAATTTATCTATCATGATTACCATTTGAATTGCGATTGCGAATGAATGTACGATAAGAAGTAGTTGTAAATAACCCCCCTAAAGTTGCTCACATAACACGTAAATGTTTGCAAAATGAATCCTGTATACATGACCAAATGCACGTACCATTCATTAATTTAAGGAGAAAATCAAACTGACACAAACATTGAAAAATTAAAAATCACAAACCAAACAGTGGCACCATCTAGGCGTGAGTGATGAAGGTTGTTTTTATTTCAATCATTTAATCATTCAATACTTTCGGTTAAATCGGTTTGATGATTGACAAAAAGTTTCTCTGTTTTTTGGCTCAACCTGTACTGTACTAGACATATGTGCGAGTTGTATATTTATTGTCTTTGTGGGACGCTGATCGGATCGATTTGTGTTCCAACTACTCAACTGTCAACCCAACATCCCCAAACTGAAGATACTCATGTGTAGCTCAAGTGTACACTCAAAAAGGGCGATTCACATTTGGACCATTGGGCAAAATTAAGAAACAATCTATCTGTACTTAGTAAATTAAATTATGATTTAAAAATTTGTGATGTATCGATGATTGTGAGCAATAATTTTAAACTTAAACTAACTGATCGATTGTACGATCATATTTGATTGCAACATACACACAAAATGAAATACTTCATGATACAATGCGCAAACAGTTGAGCATAAGAGAATTGCAATTCGTGTCATTTAAGGTACTAATTTGATTGTGAATGTGAATATTATTCAACTGCACCCTAAAACCAATCATTGGATAGAACTGTTCACTCAAAATTCAAGAGACTGAATCTCAATCCAAAAAGGGACAATGAAATCAAATATCGAACTGTGGAGTGAAACTCAGATAAAAATAGACTCAGTTATCACTGATTACTAATCTCTAATCTCTGTTCTATGTCATCATCAGATAAGTCGATAAGCTTTCCTCAATTGTCCAATTTGTCCAATAATCGTGAATGTGTATAACAATACAGCAATGTATTGACTGATTGTGGTTGAGTGTGTTGGTCATCTTGTTCTACTAAACATTATGAATTGGTGAATGAGTGGTAGTAGTGGTCAAGGCGCCCACAACGTAACAATACACCAAATGCTCTCATCACCTTATCAGCTCACCGCTCTACACAACTACAGTGAGGCCACACTTACACCATCAGTCACACGATTCAAGGAAAATAGTCAAATCGGCTAATATGAAATCATTTCTCGTACTAAAAGTGATAGAACCAATGTGTATCCGAACTCAATCCACAATTAACCAACAAATACTTGAGTACGTATATTAACAAACAAATATGAGGAAGCAGCGTCATCCTGAAATTCTACTTAAAGCTAAAGTAGAACCGCCTGTTGAATCAGTCCAATCAATCAGAAACAGAACACAACACAACACAACACAGTGATTGAGAGAGTGCGCAGTACTGTTGCACTGATTGTGTGAACATGCGCTTCTGCTGGTGTTGCTATCGCATGCACTCACACACTCACACCTATGTGCGACGCATGTTACGTTGCTCATTCGTTGCCTGTGATTTGTTGGAGAAGGTTGTTTCGATTTCGATTTCACCTTCTGTCCTCATTTCTACCTTGAAGAACCTGAAGTTTCTACTTCTTTTTACCATCACCAACTACAACTTCGATCTATCCTCGAACGGATATTATCCCCGACTGGTGTATCGCCCGATTTGGTGGAACGCTCGATTGGTGGCACCCTCGATTGGTGGAACCCTCGATTGGTGGACCCCACGGATTGGTGTATCCCACGGATTGGTGCTATCTCCACGTTCGGTGGACCCTCTATCCCCTTTTGTCTATTCTGTCCCACCGGTGGACCGTTCTACTCGCACTATTCTACTCTACTCTACCCGGCACGATGCCTTTTCGTCCATATCACGAGACCCTGGACCGTCCCGAAGTACTGCCCGTCGAACGTTACGAAAACAAGTGGCTGTCTCGTCTCAAGAAGTTTGAGGAGAACCCGACCTATCCCGTCCAGCCTCGACTTTACCCGATTCCTATGTTGGAGTACGAAGGTCGTCGGCTGTGTGGCATCTGCTGGGAGCCCGGCCACCCAACCGAACACGCCGTGTTTACCTTCTACAAGGCCTGCCGTCATGTTTGCTGTTACGAGTGCCTTCTCCGGTGGCTTTTCGTGTCCTGCGAGAAACGATGTCCCATTTGTGTGGCGAACGAAGTGTCCCACAAGTTGGCGGTCAAGTTGGCCTGGGCTGGTCTGCCCAATGTGGCGAATACCCCTCACTTTAGTTTCGGTTCCGAGGCGGGCGACTTTCTGCCGAAAGAGGTGGCCGGCAATGAACGTATCTTTTTCACTCGTTCCGTTATGGACTCGGACGAGGCGGTGGCACGGTACGTGGCTACGCTCAATTCGCAGGTGCACACGAGTTCCTTCTATCAGTTGGGCAGTGTCTCGCTGTGGTGTGAGACCAGTGACAAAATGGTGGGCGACATGGTGGTCGAGGCACTGACGCTGTACTGTCCTGTATGTTTCCGAGACTTTACTGCTACGAGATTTGGTGTTCGCGAGAAGAATCGAATCGACCTTTTCCACGTCAATGGCCATCTGTAAGTACTGGGTTTGGGATTATAATCTATAGATTGTCTATTTCTTTTTTCGATTCTTCATTATATTCGTCTTCAATTTCTTCTTTTGTCTAATCAGTTTTGTGTAATCGCGATTGTCGATTTCTTTTTTCTATTCTTCTTTTATCTCATTGCCCAACTATATTTGGTCATTGTTAACTTTAACCGGTCAACCGTAACATTGCCCGGGCAGTGTTAAGTTTGCTGGATTATTTGCTTTGCCCGTAACATCTCCATTATCTAATCTTTTATCTTCCACATTTGTCTAACCCCCATTGATATTAATCCATAATCTTCTTCTTTTCTCTATTACATATCCCTGATTGGCTATTTCTTTTGTCAAATCTTCTTTTGTACATTCCTTTGTTCTTTTTGTATATTTACAATTCTTCTTCTTTAGTCTAACCTCATTGTGTAATATCCACTGTCTTCTTCTTCTTTTGTCAAATCTTCTTTTGTACAAATCCTTTGTTTAATGTTCTTTTGTATATTTACAATTCTTCTTCTTTAGTCTAACCTCATTGTGTAATATCCACTGTCTTCTTCTTTTTTTGTCAAATCTTTTGTCTATTTGTAATTGTCCTCTTTTTTTGTCTAACCCCTTTTGTCATTTCACCCACTCCCAGAAAGCGGCACAAGAACGCCCTGTGCGAGCCGTGTTTCCGTGGCCAGGCCCTATTCCCCCGTGACGAGTTTGTCTTCGAGACGGAAGAGCTTGCCGAGTATCACAAGGAACGCACTCACCTCCAGTGCAAACTGTGCACCAACCCGCCCTTCTTCTACGACAAGCCCGAACTGGTGCACCACTGTCGCCGTGAGCATTTCATGTGTTACGTCTGTGACTCGAGTGAACTCTTCTTCCTGGACGCCAGTTCGCTCTACAAGCACATCGTCTCGCGTCACTACGCGTGCACCGTCTGTCCACGTAACCTCGAGACGGTCACTGCCTTTACCACGGTCACCAAACTGCTCGAGCATCACTTTGACCAACATGCGAACGAGCCGATCGATGTGGAGCGTTTCGAACTGCTCTTTGCGGTTAACAAGAACATTGTGTTCTACGAAGATAATCCGTTCCGTCACAAGCTCGATCTTATCGATGGGAGCATGCGCAGACTGTATCGGGCTGGCCGATTCCATTATGAAGTACCCGAACTGAAGTACTGAATGGTCATCATCATCATCATCGTCACAGTCAGTCTCATCAACGACGATCTCAACATTAGTCTTAATTAGCGTCTAATCGATTCTATTTAGTATATTTAGTATTAATCTACATTTAGATTATTAGTTTTAGTTGAATGTATATCACGACAAATGTCTGTCAATAGCACAAAGACACGATCACACAACACAACACATTACCCAATTTAATGTAAACACATTTTCATTTTCCCCTTATTTTTATATTTAGTTTTAGTTCCTTAGTTCGTACCAGACACACACACAATGTTTACATGAGAACATTCACACATTCTTTCGTTGTAATAATAATAATAATAATAAAATCATCGTCATCAATTTGGTTGATTTGATTTTATTTGTTTGTCTAAAGTCACAAAATAAATGTAGAAAAGCTTTTTCGCAACATTTTTACAAATTGAATTGAAATTTTTTTGTGGACAGATTCTTCGCCTTCTACTTTTTCGGGGTTTTCAATTTTTATTTCAAAACTCTATAACGATTCCATCTAGTGCAACAAAACAAGGCAAAGAAATAAATGAAATAATATATAACCACATTGGGAATACTTCCCGAATCTTCTACGAAAACCAAAATTTTCGGGGAACTTCCCAAACACACTGTCAGAATTTGTACTTTATGTGGTTTTCTTCAAAATATTCTCCCATACATTCATTTGAATTTACACAAACTACATTTCACATTTTCTTTAGCTCTCTGAAAAATACAAAGTAAAATGAAGAATGTCAAAACAAATCGATAATTCGAGAATCGTTTCCCATTCAAACTCGAAGTTCAGAGTTCTCACTGGTTAACAATTTTCCACTAACAAATAGGATCCTTCATAATTGACTCGATAACTATATCAAATCAGTTTGCAATCAAAGAGAAAGTAACCAAAACGTTTTTATTGTTATTGACATTGTGAAATAGTGAATTCAAATTACAGAAATTCTGCTAACCATTTTCATAAGTCCCGGTTTTGACAATATTGTAATCACACAAGAATATTCTATATTTTAATCATAGTAGCAATATAGAGTAGTAACGATCTCGTGTTTGCGCAAATTAGCAAAATGATGCAAATTCTGCAGGATCACATCTCGAATAGGTTGATCCTGCGGTTTGATGGTGAGTTTGACGATATTGGGCATGACGCTCGACAGTGCCCGGCAGAATAGATTTCCATCAAAATTTGGCCCAACACTCCAAAAAGCATCAGCAGTATGAGGCATAAAACGAGTGAGCGAAAGTGATTGAACCGACTTCAAAGTTGGCAGCAGTTTGGCAGATCGAGCCAGATTGTCCATATTAAAGTTGACATTGTCAAGTGTCAGGCTGGAGAGTTGAGTAAGTTTGCAAAGTTGAGGAAAGATTTTGTCGAAATCCTAATCAAATGATAAAATCATAATAAAAATGATAGTTCAAACAGAAGAATACTTACAAGTCCACGGTAAAAGTGAATGTCTAAAAATTGAAGTCGAGCAAAATTGTTACAAATAAATGACAACACTTTAGACGGATTAATTTGTGAATCAATTCGCAAGTGAGTGAGTTGACCACTGAGGCGGGCCAGTGGACTCAGGTCCAAGTGTTGGCTCATTTTGTATAAGCACAAACTGGTAAAGCAAGACTCACCAAGACGAGGTACTAAATCAAGTGTATGGTAGACACAAAGAGTGCAGTGCTCAAGCCGAGCAATTGTGCTGGCCTGAAGTTGGTAAATGTCATAGAAGGAAAGTCGTTTGAGGCCGGTCAGCTTGTTGTCGATGGCATCAAACAGTGCTGGGTGGTCACGTTCGGGAAATGTATAGTAGGGTGGCAGGTAAAAGGTGATTAGAGTTGTGGACCAATTAGCGAGCAAAAGGGGCAAATGTTCGGATTTCACAAAATTAGAAAAATTCGAAGTGATTGCGAGATTCACAACTTGGGGAAATAGTTTCACCAAAGTGAGGTACACATTTTTGTAAAGTGCATTTCGATCACAACCACCTTGGACACTTGGAATTTTCACCTTGAGAATGACACATTTCTCGTTAAAGTTGACCCAACCGTTGAGCAGTCTCGAAATCCCTGCAATGTTGACATCATCGGAACCATTTGACTCGAGCACAATCGTTGTCTTCTCCGCACAAATGTCCTCAATCACAATCAACCACCGTTTGCATACTGTGCGGATAGAAATCAAAAATTGTGCATCAAAACGGGCTAAAATGAGTCGCAATATTTCGTTGGGCACCGAGTCGACCACATTCATCTTCTTCTTCAACTGCACAAACAACTTTTCATCGAAAACAGTAACCAGTTCGCGTTCCATTCCCAGCATCGAAAGAGGTTTAAAAGGACAAATTCAAAACACAAAGAAACAGAAAGAGAAAAGGACAAAACAAGTGAAAACCGAGCGCTCGAGCGTGTATGCACAAAACAACAACATGCGCATGTTACGTCACGCATGATGTGTGTTTGTAAATCTGTAGAGAATTTCTCCCCACAAAAGATCACCTCTCCACATATGACAGTACGCGTGCAAGAAACTTGTAAATCAAATCTTTCACCAATTGGTAAGCCAATCTGTTCAATCAATTTAAGATTCTAATTATTTTTGTCAAATTGACTGGAATACTGTTGATTTGTATGATTCATTTGATCAAATTGGACTTTAATAAAAACACAATGGCAAATGCATATGTAATTATTGGACAATTTTATTTCGCAAGTGACACCAAAATTTGCACAAACAAGAAAGAAACGCAGTCTGAAACGTCCATAATTCACAATGTAAGAGCAAATTGACAAAAGTCGTGTTGAAAGCTTATTTCAATTGGTAAGTTTATTGTCTACAATTTTTATTGAAAATTTAAAGAATGCATCTGATCCATCTTTTAATATGTCACTTAAGTGATCACTTTTGCAAAAGTGTCCGTAGTAAAATAATTTTCCGTCAAGCATCACACAACATTTGACTAGATTCAACAAAACATATCATTCACTCGAACTCAAAATAGTGGAAAACCATGATTTTGATTTGAAAGCCAATTTTGCTACTAAAGTTATCCTCTTCACCTTGTATCATGATAGTACACTACACTTGCAATGTTGGCAATTTGCTTGATTTGTTTGATGTTCACCTGTGAATTGACTAGTAATGATGTGCGATGTAATAAGTGAACAGTTTTTATTGTTAACCTGCCAGATTTAGCCCTATCAACCGTTGGTAAAATTCTATTTTTTTTGAAAAATTTGAATCTATAGAATTTTCTAAGATTTTTAGTGAAAGTTTGGTGGTGATAAAATACATAGTTTCAGAGATCTGGAACGTATCATATTTGATACACTGCGGAGTTCGTATACGTATAGGAAAGCAGTGAAGTGTCCTCTCAGGGGCTGCGCGCGACAAACAAGTTGTAAGTTTCAAAGCAATTTTATTGACGAACTAATATATTTATTATACTTAAGTCGAGTTGATTGCAAAAAATGATTGAATCACTTCTTAGGTTGAACTGTATGATAAAGTTTAAAACATGGATTAGTGCATAAAGTAACATTAGTTCCACATTTTTCGCAAAAAACAGACGTTAGTTTACTACAAGTTTCTAGTTTACATCGTAGCCTTTTTCGATTGCCATTTTCAGGCTTTTCATATTCTCCAGGCCAGTGAGCAATTTTATCAAATCGACTATCACGAGTACTGGCTTCATGGTGCCTAAAAGAACCTGGTCCTTTAGGAGGTTGGGGATTCAACTTCAAATAATATGTGGCAATTCTTCTTTTGAATTGGTACAAACTGATTTTTTCTTTCGAAAATTGTTTGTATAGAATCCAAGCATTTGAAATAGTTACGTCAATTAGCCAAATGATTTCAGCGTGTTTCCGTCTTAGGTCATCTATATCTACACCTGTCATCGAGGTTAAAGGTGATGAAAGATATCGATGGTTTAAGAAAGATATGAAAAATCAACGAAAAGCCCATGTTTTGCATTTAAATGTGTTTGCGCTTTTGTGTTTATACTTACAGTCCTACTTTACTACATGCTTTGGGGGTTCCGTCATCTGTGGACGGAACAGGCAATTTAGACGTAGGCCTAGCCCGCAGTGTATCATATATGATATCAATAACAAAACTAGTTTTATCAGAAGTTCTGACGTAAAATTTAGCATAGATAAAATAAGTTTAATATTTAATTATCAAAATATAACATCTTGTTAATGTACTGAACATTAAAAAACAAGGGGGAATATGTCTATTATATTTTTAATACTCGATTTCCCATACCTTATCAAAATACATTTGACATAGTCATGTTCAGGCATGGCTTACGACAATAATGGATAAGATCTTATCAGTTTTGTGATCATTATTGTTTGCACATATAGTCTATTTTACAAAAATGTATTTGTTGCTACATATCTTGTTACTGTATAGTTGCTAGATGAGATAATTTAGCGATATCATATTTGATACGCTGCGATATGCCCGGTTAATATTGGAATTGTTATTAAAATTAAAATTAATTACAGAATTTGATTGATCAGTTCAGAGTGGGTTCAATTACTCAAGTCGACGATTGGCCAATTCTATGTCCACTCGAAGGTAGTCGTTTGGATTGCGATTGTCGGTTATGTTGAGACTTTGTTGCTGCTGTTTCGTTTCGGGCAACTTGAAATGTTGTGTACGAACATGTCGAATGACAGCCACTCGTTGTCTAGCTGAGTATGCACAGTTGAACCAAGTACAGCTGAACGGTTTGATGGCTAGGTGAATTCGTTGGTGTCGAGTCAAATCACTACTCTTTATGAATGACTGGCCACAACCAGTGGCTTTGCATTGGAACTTGTTGCATCCAGCCGCCTTCTGTCGTGCATAGCGCCTTCGATCACTGGCTCTCTTCTTTTCCATCTTTGCTTCATCCATCTTCACACGTTGATATTTCCTTTTGTACAACTTTCGTTTCTGCGCGGTACCCAGACTTGCGACATTCTGTCGGATGTTTGTACCTTTACCACCAGCATCACCACTTCCAGAAGGTTGTTCCATAGTGTAATGTTCAGTGGTCTCGAGCACTAGAATCAAACGAACCGATCGATTCAAATAGACGAAAAGGTAAAGTGTTCAAGATAAAATCAGACAACGAACCAACCAGAACCAAGCACAGAAAGCACAGATGTGAGCAGAACAAAACAAAACAAAACATACATCCGTGCATGCGCAAGTAGTAAATCTGTAGAGAATTTCTCTCCGCAAAAGATCACCTCTCCACATATGACAGTACACACAATTTGAGACTAATTCCGATTTGGTTTTATTTGTCTATTTTTGTTTATTTCATTATTTCGATGTAAATCAAAATAGTAATATCCAACACCCAAAACAAATAATGTATAATAGTAGAAGCAAGTCATATACCGTGCCACGGTAACCGTGGTATATTAATAATATAAAAGTTTTTATTATTTATTGTATATCATTACAGACAAGAAAATTTAAAATTCAGTGACAAAATTATGTGACAAAAGTAAGAGTATATTAAATAAAGCAAAAAGAAATTAAATTGAAGTGGACTGGTTGGACATTTGATGAGTGGTGCATGTTCACTCGTTCTTCGATGGCAAGTTGATTATCTTCTTCATTTTCACTGACTCAACTTTGTTGACATTACCATCACCAGTAGAGGCTTCTACATTTGCTTCAGACAAATCGTGTGTTGATGATGATGCGCCTGTCGATGATGATGTCTGCTTGTTGTTGTCGTTTGAAGTTGCGACACTTTCTACTTCACGAACACGATTTCGCAAGTTATGCAACTCACGATTGTCTTTGGCTTGTTCAACCAGCACAGTTTGCACATCTTTGACTTGCACCAGGCAGGACTGAATTTCCTCCAATCTGTTGACACCTTCTCTCAACGAGCCAAATCGTCGCTTCATTTCGGCCTCGGTCGACTTTAGTCGATCTTCGAGTTGATTCAGATTCGATGCAGCCAACTTGTTGTTGTTTTCATTCGACATTGTGATGGTGAGATGAGAACACAAATCACGAGTAGAGACAGAACAAACAGAATAAGAAAGGAAAACTCTTCGTTTTGTGTTTGGTGGTGGATAGAAATGACAGAGAGCACACATAAAATCACAGCTCGGCATGAAAGCGTGCACAACAATAACAAAACAGCTGTCTGTGTGCCACTGGGTGTGTGACAATAGGCTCGTCTATTTTGATTTGCTTTTCAAACTTGCCAACTTTGTAGACTACAACTACAAAGTCGAAATCACGTAAAATCGACAATTACTGGAGCTTAATTTTTAGGCCCTAAAAAGTGTCTGTCTGCAAAAAGATAAAGAAAGTCGATAATAACTTTGAAATGTTAAAAATTTCACAAAGACAATCACAAATACCTCTGACCATCCGCACCTTATCGTATACAGTTCATTGACAATTTTGACTATTCGATTTTGTCGATAATTGATCGATTTTTTTTATGTCACCTGAATTGTTACAAGCATGTTCACTTTCTCAAATGTAACTTTCTCCTCACTCATCAATTGGATAGTAATCACTGGGGAATTTATAAATGTTAGCAAACTCTTCAAGTTGTACACCGATTCGATGCATCTAAACAGCAATCGATGACGACAACCTGTGATTGAATGGTGCAATTCGCAATCAGTTCTTCAACTCAACTGTTTTGTCCATCAATGGCAAATTGATTGGTTCACTTTGTTGGTTGAAAATAAACTAAATTTTATTTTAATTCAAAAATTTTATAAAACAGACTATTTTGGAAAATTAAACACTTGCAAACAAGCGGAAAATGTTTGCATTGCCAATTATTTGAAACAAATTTCGCCTTTTCTTTTTATGAGATTTGCCATCAGAGATTTCAAAATTACTTTAATGTAGTTAGATTGATCAAACCAAGTACCAATGAACATTCTGGTTGTACACTTTTTGCAAGTTTTGTACGTTCAATTTGACGTAACCAATCAAGTGATTTGTATCAAGGGATGGAACATCCTAGATTTTAAAAAGAATGTCGCAAGATTAATAGCTAAAATTGGCAAAATGTTTGTAATTCACAAAACTTGACTTTGTTTCATTTGACTCCTCGTAAACAGAATACATATGATTGCCAAAATAGTGATTCGAAAGTACAATAAACAAATCAAAGCCAGGCGATAATAGAACCACTCATTTATTAGTGCAATTAGTGAAATAGTCAAAATAGTAAGAGAATGTATATTAAAATTAAATTGAATGTGTGGTCTGTGTGGAGAGTGTTGTGGGACATGACATTGAGGTGAGTGGGAGTGAGTGGTGTGATGAGATGTGCTCACATTGGTGAGTTGTGTCACTGCTGCAGATAGTCACGAGGGTTGCGGTTGTCCTCGATGCCAAGTTCACGCTGTGCTTTCTGGGTTGCTGGCAGATTGAAATGTTGAGTGCGGATGTGACTGATTACATTGGTCTGTTGAGTTGAAGCATATTCACACATGTTCCAAGTGCATTTGAAAGGTTTGACTTTTTGGTGAATTCGTTGATGATTGATGAGATGTTGCATTAGGGCGAAAGACTTGCCACAACCAGTCACTTCACACGGGAAAAGTTTGACACCACTGTGACTTTGTTGATGACGATTGAAATTGCCCTTTTGTTTGAATGACTTGCCACAGTTGGGGAATGGGCAAGTGAAGATGGTTGTCTTGGGATGGACTGATTTCTGATGGGCCAGTATTTCAGATCGAAATGTGGCCACTCGATCATGGTGACAACCATCATAGCCACACTTAAATTGACCTTCGAAGTGATAGTAATGTAGATGCTGATACAAACGATTCTGTGACTTGAATGTCTTGGTGCAGTGAGCACATGGCCAGTTGGAGATGTTCGAATGGTTGTCTTGAACATGTGGACCTAGTTCATTCCTATAAAACAAATCAATTAAACCAACTCAACATCACAACATCACACTCACCATTGCTCAAACCTTTCGCCGCATCCTTCAGCCAAACATCGAAAAGGAGAAATGTGATGTTTAACTCGCAAGTGATCGTGCAACTTGTCACAGTCAGCAACCTCATCCTCACAGTCATCCTCAGTGCACTTCAACTTGACAATCTCAATTTTGTAATGTCCACCTTCTTCCTCACCCAACTCGGTTTCATCGTCATCGTCTTCAGTTTGTCCCAAACCTTCACCTTCTCCTCCATTTTGATCGTCCACTTGCCTCTCGTCAACTGCCACTGCAGTATTCACTTCCTGGACGGTCTCTGGGCGGTCCAACTCTGTGGACACTCGAGTTCGCTTCGATCTCTTCTTCGGGCCGGGAGTGGACACTTTGCAGTTTGTCGAACTATTCTCGAGTGAAGAGCCTTCGGTGGTGAGTGATTTGCGTGTGCGTTTGAGAGTCTTAGACTGCTTTGTAGATGGCGATTGGTTCTGTCCGTGATTGTCAGGCTCGTTAGGCTCGTGATCAGCTTTGTCCACTTGTTGGTCAGCACTTTGTTCAATCGTTGAGCTGTTGGTCAGTTGCATTTGTTCGTTGGCTGATGGAGACAGCTCAAACACAGAGTGGGTTGGACTGTTGAGTTGATCACGAGATAGAATGTCGATTGGCTCATTCAAATTGGCCACACAATCGACATTGACGCGATCTGAGAGTTGCTCAGAGTTGTCATCATCATCACTCACCAATTCTTTCTTCACAAAACGTAGGTCACATCTACGATTGTCATCATCTTCATCATCTTCCTCCTTTATTTCTTCTTTTATTTCTACCTTCACATCATTCGATTCGGTTTTGATGTCTGCAGGCACATATTCCTGTTTGATGATAATGTCGTGATCCTCTTCGTATTCTTCTTTTAATTCTTCTTTTATTTCTACCTTCACCTCTTCATCATCATCATCCCATTCAGTTTTGACCGTCACCTGATTGTTTGATGTGCCTGTGCAAATATCAACAAATGTAAATAAAGTCCAATACAAACCACCTTCACAGTCCATACCATCCCTGTCCAGTCCGTCATCTTCATATTCTCGTTTGATGTTTGCATTTGCACTCAATTCACGATACTGCACCATCAAATCATCATATTTCATCTTCTCTTGTTCCTTCATCTCCACCAGTTGTGCTCGTAATTGATCATTCTCACTGCATAGCACTCGTTCACGGTCCTCAAGTTGACCAATTTGCTCTCGTAACTCGTGATGCGGTTGAGAAGTTGTCTCGTCGTGGCCAGCAGCTGCGTGACGATTCATTTCTTCGTAGATGAGAATAGACGAATGCAGAGATGATGAGAGAGATAAACAACAGAGAACAATAGCAAAAAGTGAATATGACAACACAACAACGAGGTGGCAAAAAGTGCTGTCTAGCAAAGTACGAGAGTGTGACTGTGTTTGTTGTTGTGTTGCTGTGTGAGTGTGAGAGGTAATGCAGCATGTCACACCATCGATAGTTGACAGTGAGAGCACGGTTCTCACGTGTTTACATGAACAAATTATTAACTCTCCATAATTCTCTTAACCAACTTTACCCATTTTGTATTAGTTTTGGATGTAAACGATATTGATATTCGTTTACAAAGTTTAAATAACCAACAACTTGATTACAAATCAATATGTCAAATTCAACCAACAAAATGTTCAATTTGACATTCAAAATTTGATTAGTATTAATTGATCAATTAATCAATTTAGTAGTAGTAGTTAACCTTCAGAGCTACCTTTTGAATGCAAACAAAATCGAAAACGAAACTCTAATGCATCATTGGAATGTGATTCAATTCATTTCGGAATCATTTTCCAATCTTTTTAAGCTCTAACCATTTTGTATAAAAATTAAACTTTTGATCGTATATGTTTGATTGGTTTTATTACTTTAGATACGAATTATTGAAAGCTGTGTAAGATAAAGATTGTGTTGTATATATACAACTGACGGTTAGGTAAATAGGCAATAGGGGAAACTATGTTTTGAGAGGAATATTTCAAGTGTTTGTCAATTAAACTAATCACCGCAATCACCACAAATAGCTGTGAGACCTTTGGTGATGTCAGCCCGAAAGCCATATCGCCGATTGAGCCATCGTGTCTGCTCAAGTGCAAACATGTAGCCAGATACTGAATCATCGCTATACAAGTCATACAATGGGGCATTGTGATAGCTGTCATAGAGGTCACTAGTCTGCCTCTCACCATTGCGCACATCATAATCGGGACACTGGGACAAGTGTCCTTTCACAAATCTTTTAAAGGAAAAGGTACAAATTTGCTTGGCAAACGCCAACTTTGCGGATGCAATCACGTACAGATCGTCGATAACTGGACCTAGAAAGTGTCGGTCTGAAAAAGATAAAGAAAGTCGATAAATGTCAATTTCACAAAGACAACAACTAACCTCTAACCCTGCGCACCTTGTCATACAGTCTACTAGCAATGGTGACCATTTGATCGATTTGTTTGATGTCACCAGAATTGACAAATTTGGTCACATTTTCAAATGCAACTTTCTCCTCATTTGACATTTGATAGTAATCACTGGTGAATGCGTAAATGTTGTTCAACTGCTCGAGGTGTGCCTTGAGTCGATGCATCTGAACCGCAATGCTCACCTGTTCTCCAATGGTTTCATTGTCAATCAAATAATCTATATATCTTAATTGTGCTCGACGTATTGACGGACCAGTGAATTGTTTTGACTGGTACTGTACATTAGTGACCTTATCCACCCATTTCGATGATCCATTCTTGAGTGCACTGTAAGCTAGGATAACTTCACTTGAGTTTGAACCGTCTTTCGAGCTATTATCAAAGTAATCCTTAAGGACAGTCGCGGAGTTACTGTTTTACGAATGGCCTCTCTTCACATTTTAGTGCTTATTTTGATGATCTTTGAAGGGCCATAAGTCAGTTAATACTATTCCGATTTAATCATACTATAGCTTAAATTAAAGATAAAACGTTTGGCTTTAATTGGATTAATAAACATTTAAAGATATAACTTTTGTTAAAGATATAGCTCGAATAATGTAAAAAAGTTGGGTATTTTGACACTTTGATAAGATCTCACAATGAACTGAGATAAAAATTTGTTGTGTGTTTTCTAATCAATTTTTAGTAAATGTTGTTACCTTTAATTAAAACCCTGACTCAATAAAATCGGTTAAGTTTTGAATGTACTATGGCTAAAACAAAATGGTCAGGTCGAGGTTTACAGGAGAAGGAATAAACTAAAAGGCATGCATTGGCCGGTAGGGGGAAAATACGAAAAGTGCATCTTGGAAATGTTAATTTTTCTGGACTTCCAGACGGAATATTGATCTAATTTTTTGTCAGATGATAGATAATGAGATAACTGATAACTTAAGATGTTAAAATAATTTGGAATTTTTAACCAAAAAATTGCTCCGCGACTTGCCTTAAAAGCAGCACTCATGTCATCATTAATTTTCCAATCACTACTGTCCAACATGTAGCCTGGATCGAGCGCAAACTGAACATAGTCATAGTCTGAGATTTGCACTTCACTGAAGTAGTGAGTGCCAAAGCGTGCGATGAATGTCTCATAAGCTGTGACATTGTCCTCATACTTGAGTGGCAACTTTTGGGTGATGAATTCGAGGAAATCGTGTGATAGTAACGATTGATTCACACGAGCATTACTGCCGTTACGCTGAGAATTAATCACATTAATGTACGGCACCAATTCTGCTGATCTAGTATCAATCTATATCGAATCAATTAAACATTACTCAATGATCAATCTGAATTCACGTTCACTTACATCATAGAAGACCTTGTTTAAGCCGAAATGTTGCTTCAACAAACTCGTGTATTTCGAGCTTCGAGCAAATGCACCAAGTGGGTCATCAACATATCCGAAATGAACACGAGCCAAGAGTGTACTCTTGACAGTGTCCCAGTCTGACATGAACTTGCTAACAGCACTCTTAGGTTTCACAGAAACGCCGTAAATTTGATCAGGCAGATCATAGTCGCTGAAGTCGCCTCCATCGTCCTTGTTTTTCAACTTTTGTCCAATTTTCACGCCAGAACAGGTGAAATTGAAAACATTTTCAAGAAGACCACGTTTCTCACTTGAATCTCCAATTGGAAATAGATCCAACGAGGTGATGTCAACTCCGGACGCCATTTGCATTAGAGCTGGCAGTGGGTTGGTGCATTTCTCGGTAGAAACGATTGCGGAAATTGTTATTATTACCAATAGCAACTGGATGAGTGATGGAATCGTAGCCATAGTGAACGGAAATTATTTGAGCCAAACAAACAGTGAGCTCCACTTTAAATAGCAAAAAGCACATCATTTCATTGAAAAGGAATGCAAACGTGTAAAATGTTTACTTGACATTTGGAAGTAAATTGATTAATCAATCGAGTTAACCTTCACAGTGGCCTTTTGAGTGAATGCAAATACCCCAAATAAACCATAACTTTATGGTTTTAAAGAACTATACATCTAATATTCAAATGACGACTTGAGGATAACCTAGTTTGAATACGTTTTAAATATAGACCTAATATCCACGAGTGCCACCTAGTCCACACTGGTAATTTGCCTTCTAAACTATATATCTAATATTCACATGAGACAATATGAATAACCTAGTTTGAATACCTTTTAAATGTGCACCTAATATCCACGAGTGCCACCTAGTCCACACTGGTAATTTGCCTTCTAAACTATACATCTAATATTCACATGAGACAATATGAATAACCTAGTTTGCATACGTATTAAATGTGGACCTAATATCCACGAGTGCCACCTAGTCCACACTGGTAATTTGCCTTCTAAACTATATATCTAATATTCACATGAGACAATATGAATAACCTAGTTTGAATACCTTTTAAATGTGCACCTAATATCCACGAGTGCCACCTTGTAAACATTAGTGCGATATTGTTCGGCAAGGTCACTAATTTGTTCAGTCGATTAAATATAAGCCATTATTAAATAGGCCTAGCCCTGCCAACTCTGATTTGCCGGCGAGATGGGGAATCAGTATAGTACGTGATGAAAAGCAAAAATTATGACCGAGTTTAGTGTGTGACGATGGCCAGTGCATTGACAGTTAGACTGCTGCCTGTGAAAACGCGTTATCTACATTGAGTGATAAGAGAAAATAAAAGAAAAGGGCAGGCAATATATTTTACAATGTAACAATTCCCAATTGGTTCCTAACAAAACACATCCAGACAATTTTTTGTTCCATGATCTGATGGTTTCCCAGACAAATAAGTGTATCTTATCACACAATTTGTCGGCATTGAAAAATTTCCAAAGAAATTGTGATGATATACATCCAAATTGCGATCCGGTAATATTCCAAAATGATGGAATTTTATCCTCCAATTGGTGGTCGGAGAAAATTTAAGTAAGTTCAACTTATCTCACAAAATGTGTTAGGAGAATTCACTAAATGACCTTTTGAATTGTATCCTTAAATTGGTTGTTCGTGTAAGAAATTCAATTAATTCTTTAAATCATATCGAATGCGGGAAGGACTAACCCAGGTAGACCAAAACGCACTTAGAGTGCCACTCAGAGTATGCACTCAGAGTGGGTTCGGCACTCAGAGTGCGACTCAGAGTGGCACTCTAAGTATGCACTCAGAGTGGGTTCGGCACTCAGAGTGCGACTTAGTCGGGCACTCTGAGTATGCACTCAGAATGGGTTTGACACTCAGAGTGTGGCTAAAAGAATTGGCAGAATAGGTTTGACACTCAGAGTGCCACTCGTAGTATGCACTCAGAGTATGAGTACATTTTATAGATTAATTATTTCGAACTAATAATTATTCGAAATAAAGTTATTGATGGACAATTGACAATTGCCATTTATAAATTATAAATTACTAATAGTTAGATTAATGTACACATTTATGCCAACAATAGATAGTAACAACAAATAGTAATCACCCCAATGGTCATATTCGATTACAGCCCGAGCGCAATCAAGATTGTCAACCGAGAATTTGGTGAAGGGCCGAATTGGGCCAGAGTTCTGCTTACTCAGCACAACAAAAATGAAACGAACGAATCGGAAAAGGCTCGATTAGAGGATGCGAATGCCAAACAAGCAAGCTAATGCCGACTTGTTGGCTCAACTGAACGCCGCTAACCTTCAGATTGGCAAACTTACTAATGAAGATGGTGAAGATGGTTTTAGAATGAATTTTGATGCTACTTCGAAGAATGATAAGCCGTCAGAACCATCTACGCTGGATTGTTGTTCCTATTATTGATCTACTGTTGTATACAAGTATACTTGCTCTATAGAATTGACTTTTATACTCATTTTGTAACTTTGATTACTATTTACTTTTGTTATTGAATTATTATATCAAATAAATTTAATCTTTAATATAAATTGAGGAATATAGAAGTGGTGGGCGTGGATAGGGTGGCTAGAACCAACGCTTCAAAATGCACTCCGAGTGCCCACTCAGAGAGGCACTCCGAGTGCCACTCAAGTGGCTCTACTCAGAGTGCCTCTCTGAGTGGGCACTCGGAGTGCATTTTGGTCTCCATGGGAATAGCCACTGACTATTCATTTTAGGATAGTTTGGATTATAGTTTGCAACTGTCTGTTTTGAACAATGGGGTTCCAATTATTAAAAATTCTTAGTATACCAACAACAAAACTTTGTCAACTGGAATTGGAATGGAATAGAAATCCATTTGCGAAACAACTTCACAAACCATTTTGGCATAAGATCCAATGACACTGTTTGAGAATCTTCAAAAATTCTCCAATTAGAGAAAAAGTTTGATTTCAATGAGATAGTCAAATTGTCGATAAGGAGAATCTCCATGGCCACTAATTGTAGAATAAATTCTATTTACTCATTTGGGGATATTTTCGCCGGACATGATTTTTTTGCTAAAATCCACTTATTCATCTGGGGAACCAACAGATCTACCAATCGTGGGACAAAGAAATTGATATAATGGACAATATCCTATTTTATATAGAGATCAATCGTGAATTGTTTAATTGTAAAATATATTGCCTGCCCTTTTCTTCTCTTCTGTTCTTATCACTCAATGTAGATAGCGCGTTTTCGCAGGCAGCAGTCTCATTGTCAATGCACTGGCCATCGTCACACAGCAAACTCGGTCATAATTTTTGCTTTTCATCACGTACTATACTGATTCCCCATCTCGCCGGCAAATCAGAGTTGGCAGGGCTAAATAGGCCCATTCTCTTCCAACACTAGACAAAATCTGAAAAAAAACAAATGCAGATTGCAAAAGAAAATCATAAAATGGCTGTTTGTTTGACAAAACTTGTACCGGCTTTTATATTAAAGTCTAAAGTTTTCGCATATTTGAGATGACGGATAAGCAAGTAAATAATTTTGATCAGTGCTATAGCAAGACAGTAAATAAAATAAAATGAAGTATGAAAACATTTATAGGAGTGGCAAAGTTGTGTGATCGTCATGTCCGATTATGGGTCTGTGTCTTGTTTACAATTAACAAATTTCATCTCAAACACCTTATTTACAGCTTCGCCAAATAATCTCTTCACACACGACTGCTGTCACGCAACCAAATGGGTCGCGAGAGAGTGTTGTCACCATGTCGCGGAACATAACGATCCACGAGCTTGAGAGCTTGCATTCGGTTGAGATTTATTGAAGTAAATTAGGCACAAGACAGAAAAACAGCAGTCTGGTTGCCAACATGCATGCTTTGTACATAAGAACGTACTGACTTGTTTCTCACATGTTGTGTCTTTATACACTCGTGTCGTTTGTCTGTCTGTATGTCAGTTATGAGTCGAAATAGAGTCATAAGTGATAAGAGATAAGTGAACTATTACAAATCTGTCTGTCTGTTAAGGGTTACATTTCTTGAGCCTGACTTGGTTGGTTTTCTTCTTACTTCGCAGTAGAGACCTCTGGTCGGTTGTGCGACAACTGCTATTCAACCATAAATTCCATAAAATGCATAGAAACAAGCACAGTTGCCCTGAGAATACATCTAAATTGTTTGTTCTACAGTGCATTTCAGTGCAGGCAAATAAAATGGATTAATGTAGTAAATGTGAAAATAATGTCTCACAAAAGAACAGAGGATATGATGCAATATGACAATAAAATCCCTTTACTCAAATAATAATAATTATTCTTAACTTGAGCTTTTTGTATGTTGTACAAACTATACAAAGCATTTTGGAGATTGCTAGTTCATAAGATTTTAGATTTGGATATTGTCTTTGGAATTTGATTTTTTTTTCATAAGGTAAGTCAGTGCTAATTTTTTCTATTAGTGCATATGACTTTATTGACAAAATTTTAAGCGTGTTAATGGCTTCACCAGACGATTCCTGGAAAGATGATGTTCAACGCAAACTTTTGGATCTTTTTAAAGATAATTCTGATCATTGTATGAGAATTTTGCGTGCTCTTAATTTAGAGGAAGATGCTTTCAAAAGGGACAAAAGTTCCAATCAAGTTTCACCGAGTTGGCGAACACTAAAAAATGCATTAAATCACGACGAGGTGTTCAAAGCATTCGCTGATCAAATCGCAGATGAAACAAAAACGGAGCCAAAAAATACCGAATATCGTGAAGCACTAACAGAATTGAATGATAATATTTCTCAACTGGAATTGTCTCCATCAAGCAGTCTTTTTACAGTGGATGTTCAACAAAGCTACGATTTTATTAGACTTAATAGTGCTTGTGCCATTTCAGGATTTACTGGATTTGCACGTGCCATGAGTTTGATTCCGGTGGGTACTCAGCGGCAAATATTACAACAAATCCCACGAATCATTGCAGATCGGTCTCTCGTCGCATCAGCATGTCAGTTGACTGGCTATGTCAATCGATATGGTGGAACTGTCGTCTTGGTAGCATTGGCTGCGATTAGCTTAAGCATTGAAGCGATTCGAAGCATTCGCCTTTGGTGGAAAGGCGAAATCAGTGGCGTTCGATGCTGCAAAAATATTGTTGATTCAGCAGCCACAATTTGTGGTGGCATTGCGGGTGGATTCGCAGGGACTATGATTGGTTCTCTTATTTGTCCAATTGGCAGTGTGGTGGTTGGTGTCCTTGGAGCGATTGCTGGCTCGCAACTAACCAACTCTCTTAGTGATCGATTGACCCAAGATATTTTTGGTGTGCCTCAAAGTGTGGCACTCGAGAATGCGTACAATTACTTTGGCGTCAAGATGAGTACATCGAACAGTGACATCAATTCGGCATACCGAAAATGCTGCCTGCAACATCATCCCGATAAGGGAGGTAATCGTACGGAGTTTGAAATTGTTCAAGTGCACATGGCAACGATCAAAGCTGCCAGAGGTGAACTGTGAATCACCGAAACAAAGTCAAATTATTCAGAAAGTTTTTCACTTTTCAATTAGTGTATTTTAAAAATATTTGAACAAAACTATGTCAATGCATTCGCGGTCAATTGTGTTTGAAAATACTACAAAAATATATATTATATTATGCGTTATATTATGACGCCCGTAATCAAATCGAATTTTGTATGTTTTTTCAATGGTTTCCTTTATTTTAAAACAAATGTGAAAGTAAAAAATAAAAAGAATTCAAGCAGAAAAATCAAAAATATGAAATTCTTGTTAGACAATTTTATTGTTCAAGTGTACAAATTGGAAATTATGTTCTGATTCTTTTTTGTTGTAAAAGAGGGATATACACCTACTTAGGATTCTATCGAGAACATCTTTTCCCAATTTGTTTTCATGTGCGTTTTTCTCTCCAAAATTTCAGTTTTGTGTTAATTTTTTTATCAAATCCTTTCGGCTTTCATGAAAGATTCATTGAATATAATGTCATGAATGCATGGCCCTCAATCAGAAGAACATCAAACATTTTCCAATTTAGCATTTCCCAAATCGATTTCATTCTCGGTTTGTTCGATCAACTCTGCTCCATAATTATCGTAACCAACTTTGCTGAACTTTACTTTACCATTTTTGCCCATATAAATGAACTTAATTTTCATAGTTGATAGATAAAATACGAATCTAGAATTATTAGAATTCATTAAACGTGTCAGAATGCGGATTCACTATAGAATAGATTACCCAGCCAAGAGTGCTGCCACCACTACTGCGGACAGTCCCAGAAGTATGATGAGTGTTAGAGCGTAACTGGTTGTGATGAAGCTGCAATTGCAGTAGAATGAGCCTTGACTGTACTCGGAACACATTAGTTTCTGTTTTGGGTTTGTTCCAGTTTTGTCGAGTGCAGCCTGCGCAGCCACTGCGTCGAACACTGTGCACGCAGTGTCATGTGACGCAGTAATGCTCTCAAGTGCGTCACTCACACATTTGTCGTATTTCCACAGGTTGCAACATCCAATTTGCAACTCTTCGTCATCTCCTTTCACCTTCAACGTATACCTCGACTCCAACTCGTAGTCCTTGTAGCAATTGTCTACAAATGGTGTCAGCGATTTGGCACAGTTTTTTGTGACATTCTTTAGTACAGCTCGTGCTTTCGAAGGCAGAATTTCGAATAGAAAAATGTCCAGCGTCGATTCTACTCGCAACTGCGTTTGTGCAGGATTTCGAATGGATCGATCATTGGGACCGAAATAGGGCTGTGATCTGCAATGGGTTAGATTGATTAGTATTGCTAAAGTTAGTAGTGCACAAAAGATTAGATTCTCTAGAATATTCATATTCCAAATTAGACGAAACTGAAGTGTGGATTAGTGTCGAGTGCTTTGGCGGGAATGATCTCACAGATCCGTCATGTTGATCGACAAAGTCAATGTGACTTTAGCTAAAACGTACCTTTAGTATCATAAGTGTACAGTGTACACTTTACTTTCCTGAGAATTGTGTATCTAAATCTATTTGTCAGTCAACGTACACAACGTATTTATCACAACGGATAATATATCCAAATATAACAATAGAATTTTTGTTGTTCTTTGCCCCAAACCACTTGTGCAAGAAAATTAGTCATAAGACCAATGATATTTATCTAATGATATAAATAACAAAGATAACAACGTTGTGTTCAGAAAGTAATTTTACGTAGAAATGGAGATTTGGAGAACAAATTGCAGTGCAATTTGCATTCTTGCAACTGTTTTACAATTTTATGAACATGTCATCAAACGGAGACGGAGTCCCAAATATCAATAACCTACGGAACTAAGCTAATGTCATAAAAGATTTTTGAGGCAAACAATACAATAAAATCTTGTTTTTTGTACATTTAGGAATGGGCAATATAGAGGATATCTTTTTGGTGTAAAAAGTAAAGTTGCAATTGACTATGCAATAAAATTTTGTTGTCTGAGATTCTTTAGCTTTTTGGGCCTCAAATTGAAGGAATGCAAAAATGTTTTAGCTTCCTGGAACAGATCCTGGAAGAGGTCCTAGAACTATCCCTCCACCATGCGTGATGATTATGTTTATGTTAAACCTATTCTACTACTTTAAAGTCACGTTTCCAAGTTCTTGTCAATAAGATCGCACTTATTCAAATCAAACTGAATTTTTCTAACAAATTATATATTGGAGTGATTTGTGAAATCTAAAAAACTTGACCTGACAATAAAATGGAAACTTATGTTCCTTTAGCCAAAAAGACCAAAAGCAAAATTGCCCAAAACTTTGAGAACTTAATACAAATTGTATTACAATCTACACAACATGTCTACACAAAATGCAAACTTCCATTTGTAAATTGAAATTGAATCAATTCAAATTTTGAAATTTTGAAAAAAAAAGTTGAACATACATTACCTTGTGGATGTACCGTGCAACACTGAAATTCAACAGTGTACAACGAATACAACGAATCAAATAGAAACTTGTATTCCAACTTTTGTTTCTTACCAATCATTGACATCCTCTTCCAACTGCAATTTTGTCATAATCATCATAAAAAGAAAAAAATTTGATTGAAACAGAAATAATATAAAAATGGCCGTTTGCTGGCCACCTTTTATACCAAAAAAATCTACATTATTTGAGATTGACAGATAAGCAGACAAATAATTTGGATTGCAGTGTCAAGTGACAGTAAAGCTTGAGGTCTTGTGGCCGACGTCAATTTAACGATCACAAGAGTATAATAACTTTGTTGATAATAAATAGCTTTGAGTTGACGTTAAGGAGGGGAGAAACCAACTCCAATACTGAGAATCAACAAATGTGCTTGTTGTGCTGCATCACTAAATTAAGTTAAGTGGTTGAGAGCAATATAAAGGTTGATTGTATCCTACGAGATATAACAAAATCACTAAACTTGAAGTTAAAACAAGTGTTCAAGTGTTGTTTCAAATTTTCTGGAACGGCTTTGAAAAAAATTAGAGTAATTGAACATTTTTGAACATAATTTTTTGACTGACTTGTCAATTTGAAATCATTTCTTTCATTATGCGTAAACACAAAACATGAAAGCAATTCACAATTGCAAATGACAAATTTTCATAAACAAAAGTTAAGTCCATAATTTGATGTATCTGAAAACTAACAGAAATCATAACGTGACAACAAATTAAAGCACACAAATGTCACAGAATGTAAATTGCAACAATTGAGAAGAACACGGTTACATAAGTGATATACGATTGGTTCATATAATATGAAGTACAAAAACAGCCCAATAACGAATAGGTGTCAACGGCTGCTTTAAAAAGAAATGCATTTTTGGTACACAAAATTCGTTACACAAAGTACAATTTGTGGTTGCTTTTTTATGTATGAGTCATACAGGCAATTGTTGTTTTTATCGTTATTTATCATTGTCCTCCTCAAATATGCACATTGTACAGGTATACTTTAAGCAATTTAAAATTTAATGTACAAAAAGTGAGATTGATATGCAAAAGAAAATGCATAATAAGTTCAAAGAAAACCCATTGTGTTGTATAAAAATGTACAATTTATTTATTGCCCAGTTCAGGATGAACTGAGCGTGAAATTGTACAATTTTTAAGATTTCAAATTCAAATGTAATCAATTAGGAGAAAAAAAATAATTCCAAACGATTAATATATTTGATAAATTACGATTCTTGTTGATTTGCAATCTTGACCTCATCTTACCTTGTTTCCTCTAGTTTACCTTCAACATTTTTTAAACATAAGTATTCGTGAATTAGTGTTTAGTTTAGTTTGATTTTTGCATTTCTTTTTTGGAGTAAAGTACACAAAGTTATCGGATTTAATATATATATATTTATTTATTTAAATAATAATAAAAATTGGATTAAAATTATTTGTATTAATTGATTGTTCGGTTTGTGATACAAAGAAATTGTTTGGTGTAAGCGAGCCAGGAAAAGCAACAGAGAACAGGCTCAGAAGTTGTTGGAGTTTGAAAGGAGTCCAATTCACAACAGGAGAAACCAAATCTGAAAATGGAGAATAATGCAAAACATTTAGAACAACTGTGAATACTATGGCAAATTATACTTTACCAGATTGATGCGATTGGTCCATTTGGAAGAATTGGACGAAGAAGATGAATATCACTTAAGTTGATAAAGTTTTTTGGCTCAATTCAGTCGTTTATGTTTGGCTGTTTGTTTGTTTGGTGCTTTCAAGTGTCGACAATTGAGTGTTGTGTATGTTGTGTGTGGCAAAATGTGTTCGTTAATTGTGTAAATCCTACATTCTACTATTTACTGACATTGTGAAAATGAATTTGTGTTTGCGTATTTTCTAAAATGTTATCTAAAACTATATAATCTCTAATTTTTATCGTTGACATCAATAATTGTGGGTGTATTATCCTGCCGCTGAAACAAGTCTCGATGCCACTGAGTGTTTGGATTGTGAGCGTCGTCTGAGCGATAGTCACTTTCATGTATCTCTAAATTGGGCACAATTTTCTGAGCCAACTTTTCAATCTCAACATTTTTTGTCTCTTCTGGCGACATGTAAGACTCATTACTAGTTAACGTTTTGTTTTTGCCTCCAATCAGTCCCACAAGCATTTGTCCCATGACTAGACTGCTGTGAGCATCTAGGGAGGCGGACACTTGTGCCAAGTTGTTGTCATTCTGAGTATGCAATTCAATGCTTGGTAGCGCAATGCGAGAATAGTTTGATTCGTGTGCTAATTGAGAGATACACGAAAGTGTGTCTGTCTTATTGCTGCTAATGTCTAGTGGAATTGAGCAAACACTTTCCATAAATTTGGGCCAAGTCTCATTTGAAAGTGGATCTATCTTATAGGACAGTTGCAAATCATATTGCTCAAACAAGTCATCCTCAATCTGTGCTTCGTCATACTCTTCATAGAAAAGCTCCATCTGTAAATCATCATTCTTCGCAGCTTCACTCTCAGTATAACTGCCCGATCCTACAAGTTCTAGATCAACCACATCTTTGTACATTTCCAGCTGCTCAAAGGACACTGCACCAATCATTTGGCTCAGTGTAATCTGCCACATTGCGAATGGACTCAACATGAGATCGCCCTCCTTGATTTTAGTGTACACATTATTTGCATCAATTGGCGCACCATTCGAGTCCTTCGCAAAGGAATACTTTATGTCCTGTGTCTGATTGGCGATCACATAGTACTTGCCACCGTATCGATAGTAGGAATTGCCCGTGTGGATGGCACTGACCATGAACCATTTCAACTTGTCATCAATCTCTGCCTGTGTTGTTGTACTGTTTGTAGCTTTGAAATGAAGCTCTACCAAATTGAATTTGATTGCATCCTTGTTTGGGTCACTATTGCGCACATCTGCCTTCAGTACAACCGACTCACCAGACAGCAATTTGGAAATTGCACTCGAATGTTCTGCATTTTGCCATACATAGAATGGTTTTACACCAGGATCGACACTATTGAACCGCGCAGTATGTGAGTACTTGTCAAACACAGAAATTGAGGTCCTATTCTTGACAACTTTAGCTTTAATTTTGTCCAATGACACTGCCGCATTTGCGACCAACGTATTCACGTCTGTACTGTCAAACTTGAGCTGAGTTGGCACTGTCATTGTCTCTAAATAGTAGTGAGCATATGGAAAGACCATCTGCTTGAGGGCAACAACTGTTGCATCGAACTGTTGCAGTACAACATTGGACCGAATCACAATTTCGAGTTTGTTGACTGCCGCCGCAAGTTGTGGATCGACAATGTTGTCTCGATTGAACTCGACCGAATTGATGTTGGCCATAAAATTGGCAAATTCTTGCTGCTGTTGATAGCTTTGAATACGATCGTATATTTTGGTCAAAATAGTCATCGATTCATCCAACTTTTCAATACAACGTGGCAAATCGTCCTCAACTTTCATGCCTTTAGTAAATTTTGCCATTTGCATTTTGACATCTTTGAGCATGCTCTGCACTTGCCACTGGGTGAGATCCAGTTCCACCTGAGATTTTGTTCCCATTTTACTTCGAATTCTGCTCAAGTCATTGCTCAATTTTTTCATGTTTGGAGAAATAGTTTTATAAATTGTGGTTTTGTATTCATCCTTCATGTTCTTTAAGCTTTTTTTTCGGCTGCCTTCAATGCCTCGTCGGTTGCATCCAATTTTGATTGGTCACCTCGAATTTTGTTATAAATGTCCACTGCCACACTGCTCATGTGTGTCAGCTGATTCACTCTTTTGATTGCCTTCATAGCCACCTCCGAAACATGTTCAGCTTTATCGATTTTAGCCTGCAATTCCACTTCTTTATCATTGACAACTTTTTTCATTTCCTTTTCTGCCTCTAAAATTTGTTTCAATTCAATCAGATCAATCAAATTCGGGTGAGCCTGATCATCTTTGAACAAATCAAACCAAATTTTTTCAATTCTCTCTGTTGTGTCACTCAATTCAGGAATGGGCTTCATTTCTTTAGTAGCTTCGTCAATTTTTGTTTTCAAGTTTTTAACTTTATCCCCATAAAAGTCATTCAACCCAGTTTCTAGTGCACCGATGCTATCTTTTACGCCAGAAGGCAAATCGAATGTTTCCTGTTCCTGGTCATGGAGCAGAAAGCCTTCGGCAAGTGAATTTGCCGCCCCAACAGCCGTTCCAATCACCATACTGGTCGGTCCAAATAAATTAGCCACCTGACTTGCAACATTGATCGCACTGAAAATGCCTCTGAGCACAAGTTGTGACTGTAGTTGGTTTCGTTTCTTGATCAGTTCTTGTTTGTTTTCTTCAGCCTTTTTCTGCAACTCCACAGTCTCCTTTATCAGCAGATCAATGTCCTTATCAATTTTTGCACTGATTTTGTCGAATTCGGGTGTGACCTTGCTCTCAATGAACTGTTTGGCTTCTTCAATCTGTTGTTGAATGCTCGCTTGATATTGCTGCTTGTGCTGCTGCACAATTTCGTGTGCACTGTGCTGTTGGCGCAATTTGTTGAGTATGCTCACACTCTCCTGCACATAATCGAGATAGTCCACCACGTCAATGATCAAGTTTGTCTCAGCGCCCGCTTTTAAGTTGTACAACTTGCCCAGCGTGGCCGCATACAAGTAATTGAGCATCATCTTGTGCTGATCCGACTTTTCTGTAGATTTAGGAGACTTGGCATATTCGGCGATTCGCTCCAAGAGTGATTCGTACCAGTGAATGCAATCTTCTTTGTGCTTCAGCGCACGAAACTGTTCCTCTAAGCCTTGAAGCTCGTCGGCCAGTGCCAACGAATCGTACTCTCTGTTCAGTTGCTCACTAGCATTGAGTTCATCCACGAACTGGAGGATCGAGTGTCGCTTGAAACGATTGTTTGCGTCATTCATATTTTCTCGTAGAAACTTTTTATACTCATTCACTATCTCCACCGGACGCTCAATGAAAACGGCATTTTCGGGTGTATCGACTCCATACCGATTTGCACCGTCTGTGCCACTCTTTCCCGAAGCGGCTCGATTATCATTTTTGATATATTGTACACTTGAAACTCGATACGAGAAACCCGCAGTGACACAATAGAATCTAGTGGTGTATCCATCAAGGCCCCCAATACCACCCGCCCCACCCTTGCCAATGTATCCTTCATTTCCATCTTCTGCACTTGATCTAATTCCACAATTGTTCAAACAGTATAGCTTCACATTTCCTGGCTTTCCACCATTACCGCCAATTCCACCATCACCACCATTTCCACCAGCTTCACCCTTGGAACCAATTTTTTCGTAATGATTTCTCTCAATTGAAGTTGCGTCAATAGAAAAGCAATCATGGCCAACAGCAACATGGTACCGTACACCATTCAATCCCTGATGGCCATTGCCCCCACCTTGGCCTCTGCCTCCCTGTCCCCCATTGACAGTAATAGTCAACCAATTTGCATTGACAAACACTCGACCAAGACCGAGAAAACTTCCAGATGATCCACCCGGATAGCCAGGTTTGCCCGTGTCACCATCACCTCCATGATATTTTCCATTGTCTGCATTGAAATTGGAATGAGAGTTTCCATTAGGTCCGTCCAAGTATATTCCTTGATTGCCAATAATTTGCCACATGGGTGCAAATATTATGACCTTCATCCTATCACCAACCAAATTCATAATGCCATCAATGAACACCCTGTTTGAAGAATAAATATATACTGTCTTCACTTTGGCACTTTGGGGACAAAAATTGGCTATTCGGTGACTATTAGGCTGAACCAGATCACTCAACCGAATGTAATCTCCTTTTATAACCAGTGTACCCTCAGCTGTACATTCATAGTCAAACTTGTGCTTCAGCGTCAGGCTCAGTGCCTGATTCAGCTCACTCAACTGCCACTCAGAGATTTGCATCCTCTTCACCGCATCACACTCTACAATGTTGTACTGTGTTATTTTGTCGAGAAAAGTTGGCAAATTTTGTTGAAAAATTTTAATCCCCTGTAACTTTGTTTCACCCGCGCCCTAGTCGTCCAGATTGGCCACATTGAATCTACTAGGATTCTGTTGAAATTCGTATTCTTCAAATTTGGCATAAATACCATTCAAGAATCGATACCATTTCTCTGCATTCAACATAATGTTCGCAGTTTGGCTGAATGGTGCAATCCAATCCACAGACCAAATGTTCAACGGTTGATCGCTCAATGCTTTCAAATAGTCCAAATATTTTGCACGTGTAATGACACTCAATGTTTTGCTTTTAATCAAACTATTTTCAACACCCAAAGCCACCGCATTCTTACTGATAGTAGAAGCCAACTGTTGTGCATTGGTTTGTTTGGCCAATTCGAGTGTCATGCCCTGCATGATCGAATAATCGCGGGACAATTTTGATGCCAAACTTTGAATCTCCATTGATTGCATTTGATTGAGTTCGCCTTTCCACATTTCATTCGCAATCTCAATGACAGTAGAGCTGATTGCACTGTTCACCAGTACCACCAGTGCTTTGACGTCGCTTTGTACAAGTGACTTTGAGAACGTCAGTGAATCTACGGTGCCTTGCAACACCGATTCCCATGGTATAGAGTCAAGAGTGGTGTCAGTGACACCTTGAAGAAATTCCAAATGTCTCGCTTGTGTTGAAATACTCTCTACTTTGTCATTGAATTGTTCAAT
Source organism: Rhizoglyphus robini (assembly GCA_023373905.1). Classification (NCBI taxonomy): domain Eukaryota; kingdom Metazoa; phylum Arthropoda; class Arachnida; order Sarcoptiformes; family Acaridae; genus Rhizoglyphus; species Rhizoglyphus robini. Next base: position 63,494 of record JAKIJQ010000129.1, on the reverse strand, counting down.
CTCCAAAGTAGTGAGAGTGCGATTGAGCTTATCTGCAAGCTGATTGGCAGTCGAGTTGACCACTTCCGCCACTAGTTGCGATATGACGAGATGACCTGTGTTGAGCTTATCGGCGAATGTTTGTGCTTCCATTTGATTGGCATCCACAATGCCGCTGGATGAGACAAAAGTGCGTATCTTGACACGCATTCTATCCACAATTTCCTGATAGAATGCCTTTATCCCATTAGCTATACTACCCAAATCTTGCCAAACATTATCGTTGATATGACTCACCAAGCCATGAATGGTATTCTTGGAACTGTCCGAAATAGTAAAACCAAAATCATTCTCACCTCTCGGGGTGAATTTGAGTTGTTCAAACATTTCAGCCATTTTGATTTTGCCCTTCAACAACAGCTGAATCTCACTCAAAGGTCCAGGCATGTCTGGCCTACGAAATAGTCCAATGCTTGGATGCGTTTTGCCGCCATCATCATCACCATCCGGCACATGCAACAGTGCATCAATAAACTGGAATGCGTTCACATTCTTTTTGGCCGACTCATCTTTCATTTCCTTCTTCACCTCGAGCAGAAAGTTGACAATCGCATGAATGACACTCGAATCGGGCACATAAATGCGCTCCCCCATCGACAATATCAATCAAATCATTCTCCACCTTTGACACGACAAGGCCAATGCTAGTGTGATACTTGTTCACATCCTTCACCAGCTCAGTGGCATGTCTCAACAAGTCGGTGAACTCGCCCCGATACATTCCCATTCGCACCGACGGATAGCCCACAATGAAGATCAGCCTCACACTCTGAGCAAAGTTTGTCAATTTTTTGATAAAGTATGTGCTCGCAATGTCATGGCTGGCACTGCGAGTGTCACTAAAGCCCGGACAGTCATAGTAAGCCATGTCGGTCTTGGGGTCCACGACAAATTCTGGAAAAACAGTCTGTGACTTTGTGGTGGAGTTGCTAATTCGGCTCGCATCTTTAATGATATAATCTTTATACGATCCTGGCACTTTCTCCGAAATCAACTGAGAGTCATCACCGGCAAACCACTGGACAAATGCAGACTTACCAGCACCAGTACTTCCCAGTACCAAGGTGACATTACGGTACTGTTCGCATAACTGGATCTTTTCATCGCCTTCTTTTAAAAGTTCAAAAGTCTTTTCTATCTCAGTATCATTAGAAAGAGAAACGGAGTCAGAGGTTGGAAACATGTTTAAATTTTTTTTAAGAATTTAATTATATAATAAAATTGTAAATAAAATTGTAAATGGATAAGATATGCGAAAATTGACTGAAAACTGAGCAAAGCTGAGGTAATAAGGTAATGAATAAATTGATGAACTGGCTGATAATTTACTTATTTGATAAATGTGATTCAAAAAATCAGATAGAACGAAAATTTATTGATTAAAAAATTTCAATGAGTAAATTGTGCTTAAGAATAGACTGAAAATTGGATGGTTTACTAAAATGCAATGAGTTAATTGTGTTGGAAAAAGGCTGAAAATTAATCGAATTGATAAAATGCAATGATTAAATTGTTGGAGAAGAGAATTAAAATCAACTGATTTAAAAATGACAATGAATAAAATTTTCTAGAAAAAAGAGACTGAAAATTCACTGATTTTTTTAAAATTGTAATTGGAGGAGCGAACGAACAAACTTGTGGATAAATTGTGTCGGAGAAGAGATTGCAAATTCACTGAATTGAAAAATGACAAAGAAAAATTGTGTAAAAAAGTCTGAAAATTGACTGATTTAAAAAATGTAATGAATAAATTATGTCAAAGAGATTGAAAATTCACTGATATTTTTAAAATTGTAATGGATAAATTGTGTCGGAAAAGAGATTTAAAATTGGCTGAATTAAAAAAAAGAAAAAGAAAAATTGTGTAAAAAAGAGTCTGAAAATTAACTGATTTTTCAAAAATTGTAATGAATAAATTATGTCGAAGAAGTGACGAAGTACTTTTCCAAAAAATGACTGAAAATTGATTGAATTTAAAAATGGTAATGGATCAATTCTGTCGGAGAAGAGATTGAATAAAGTTGGACAAATGTCGAAAATGATTTCTATATTCGCAAGTCACAAATGATTAATTGATTAATTGACGATCATTGATCAACTCACCTTAGTTTGGTGTAGGTTTGTGTTGGTTAGCTTCCAAATTGATGATTTATTTTGATGATTAAATGCAGAGTTTTGAGAAACACTTATTTTGAACTGATTTGCACTTGTTGTGAAATCACTTTGAAAATGAAAAGAAGAAAATGGTTGTGAAACAGTTTTAAGATGAATTCATTTCTACAGTTTGTACCAGTATGATAATGTTACGAAGCAGTAGTTGTAATGAGAAATTTAAATTAATCAAACTATTTATTTAGCAAGGTAGCAAAATTTTGATGATGATTTTTTGATGAAAATATTTGTGAAATTCATAAAAGTAATCACGAATAATAAGTTATTATGAACAAATTACATAACGATAATGTTGAAAAGTTTAAAATGTAAATCTGAAGACCAAAGTTCAAGGAGGCAATAAAAGTTTTGGCTAAATTACACAGTTTTAAAATGTGAAATCCAATGATCACCGATCACTTGCTAATAAAAATTTTAGCAAAAGTTTTTTTTTGCTTAAGTTGTGTTGTATTCTTTTGGGCAAACATTGAAAAATTGCACATGAAGGGACACTTCTTTGCATTTGGCTGTTGCGACAAAAGGTTGAAGACTGACTGATCGTGCTTGACAACTACATTCACTGCGTCTGTTTTTGCTCAACATCTCTATAGATTGTTTCACTTTTAACCTCGACTGTTCTATTTTACAGTTGACGGGTGCCTCTTTTGATCAATTTCAGTGATAATAAAGTGAACTTTACTTTTAGGTCAATTGGTACTTTGTGGTATCTTCCAATACAAGATTGATTTCTATCAATCTAAAGTGCTCAACAAACTTGCAAGTTTGGTTCAACTGTGATAAGTTCACAAGGGAAAATCCCCCTGAATTGATGCCTAAATATGTATGTACAAATGAAGATATTGCAATGTATTCGAGCAACTTGAGGTCGGAATATGATCTCATTTCGCAGTGATTGGTCCTGCTGTTTTACCATCTATCGATCTTATTGGAACCTCTTTTATCATATTTTGATATCTAAGTCACAAAATTAAACACTACTAAAAGCGGCTGAATGATCCAAATGTACAGGAGATCGCACTGCAACTCACTGCAACTCTGTCCCCATCGAATGCATATATGTTTTCTCTTTCTCTGATAACAGTTTTCATTGCTTTTGATTACTATCAATGCTAGCCTACATTTTGATCAGATTTCATCAAATTTTCACCAAATTAAAGTTAATAAATAAGATTATTGCCAACCACCCAAAACGAATCACACTAACCGGACCAATTTGCCTAAAGACAATCAAACGAATCTTTACTCAAAATAAACAAATCATCATTGACATTAAAATTTAAATGAAAATCAACGTAGATAGTCAGAAGTCAAGAACAAGTGGAAGGAGACCAGATGAAACAAATTTCGAATTGTAATACTTGGGTGTGACTATTACAAGTTATAGGACAACAGAGTTGAGAAAATGATCGACATATCGCAGTGTGATCACACACAGAATGATTCACACACCTGTTTGTCAAGAAGTGTACCATTAATTTAATTTATAGATCAATTGCCGGAAAACGACAATTGTAAATTTATTACAATTAAAACTTAGGATTATTTAGAAAGTGAATAAAAATTTTATTTGAAAACCAAAAGTATTGCACGATTCATTGAATCATGCGGGGCCGTTTATTTTGGTTTGAAATACGAATCAAGACCTGAGCGTCAAGTCAATATTGGAAATACCTGCTGAATTGACATTTGAAAGTGAATTGACCAACCAATCGAGTTAACCTTCACAGTGGCCTTTTGAGTGAATGCAACCTAAATAAAGCACAACTTCATGGTTTCCTTAAACATAACAAAATATTTTCCAAATATCACTTTGTTTGACTCAAGTCTTTGTCAATTCAAAAACAGAATATTTTAAAAATATAAAATTCCCGGACAATTTTATTGTACAAGTGAAAGAAATGGAAACTATGCTTTGACATTGTTTTCTTGGTAAAGAACGCTAAAGATGCTATCACAGGAACATTTGTGCCAAATTTTCTCTCTTGTGTGTGACTATCTCCAAAAAGTTTAGAATTTCTGTGTTTTTTAAATCAAATCATTCATGAAAGATTCATAGCCATAACGTCATTTATGTACGGCGTAATACATCGTACAATGTACAATGAATCGACGGTTCATCTATTTCTTCTGACGATAAGCTAAAGTACTTGGGTATAACTATCGACGAGAACAACAAGCATCGTTTGAAACGTGTGGACATTGCGCCTGTGCTTGACAAGTTGAAGAGAGCAAGTCTAAGACCTAATCAGAAGCTTTACTTGCTTCGATATCATGTGATTCCCAAGTACCTCCATAGATTGACTAATGAAGACTTTACTGCAACAATACTAAAAGACATTGACGTAGCGATTAGGAATTGTGCGAAAGATTTCCTCCACTTGCCAAACACTGTCGCTAGTAGCTGGTTCCACTTGTCTATACGAAACGGGGGTCTGGGACTCAAAGAATTTGGATTCGAAATCCCGGTCCTGGCTTACAAGAGATTTTCAAGACTGAAGCAGTCCGACTCCTGGATATTACAAGACGTGGTCGAGTCTCGCTGGTTCACGAATAAGATGTCTAAAATTGAACGACTTCTTCCTTACTACAAGGACAACCAATTGCGACTGCTAAACGATCTAGAAAAGATCAAGAACTTTAAAGGTCAAACATGTTTCGGTGTCGCGGGAAACTTAGTCAATCGACATCTACGAGGTAACACTTGGTTTGGTGGCCGCCTTTTCGTGACTTACCTTCGTATGAGAACATGCACAATCGGGGCTTCTGGTTATGAAGCAGATCCTGTTTACTGTCGACACGGGTGTGGAAAAATTGAAACTCTCAAGCACATCTTGTCTAGCTGCAGACACATGAAAGACATGATGCACCGCCGTCACAACAAAGCCCAGAAGATTATAGTTGATCATCTGCTGTGCTCAGGTTGGAAAGTCTACACGAACTACTCCGTGATCGATGGCCAAGGAAACGAGAAGAAGCCGGATATTGTCGCTGTTAGTCCTGATTCGACGAACTGTTTGGTCCTTGACGTCCAGGTTTCTTTCGAAAGTGAGAAAACTGTTTTCCAAGACCGGGACAAATTCAAGCGAGATAAGTACTCGGAAGAGTCGGTGCTCGAAGCGATCAAGACGAAACTCGCAGTGGATGGTCACGCTCCGCAATCTTTTGACGTCTTTGGGCTCATTTTTGGAGCGAGAGGAGCCATCCACAACACGACATTGAATATACTCAAAAGTCTAGACATGTCAACCAGCAGGGTTGGTTCAATTATTGATATAATTACAAGGGAGTCGCTGACTCTGTTTTGGATGTTCGGTTCTGAGGAACCACAACCAGGCGCTTAGTGCGTGTTGTTGTACTCAACTCTAAGTTTATTTAATAAATTTATTGAGAACTAATGTACATTCCTCGATCACCAGAATCAAACATTTTCCAATTTATCTTTTTCTGACTCAACTACATTCTCAGTTTCGATCAATTCAGCTCCATAATTGTCGTAACCAACTTTACTGAACTTTACTTTACCAGTTCGTATATAAGCAAACTTTATTTTCATAGTTGATAGATAAAATACGAATCTATAATTATGTTTATGAAACTTTAGAAAGTGGGCATTATTGTATGTATTGTACATTACCCAGCCAAGAGTGCAGCCACCACTACTGCGGACAGTCCCAGAAGTATGATGAGTGTTAGAGCGTAACTGGTTGTGATGAAGCTGCAATTGCAGTAGAATGAGTCTTGACTGTACTCGGAACACATCAATTTCAGTTTTGGGTTTGTTCCAGTTTTGTCGAGTGCAGCTTGCGCAGCCACTGCGTCGAACACTGTGCACGCAGTGTCATGTGACGCAGTAATGCTCTCAAGTGCGTCACTCACACATTTGTCGTATTTCCACATTCCAACATCCAATTTTCAACTCTTCATCATCTCCTTTCACCTTCAACGTATACCTCGACTCCAACTCGTAGTCCTTGTAGCAATTGTCTACGAATGGTGTCAGCGATTTGGCGCAGTTTTTCGTGACATTCTTTAGAACTGCTCGTGCTTTCGAAGGCAGAATTTCGAATAGAAAAATGTCCAATGTCGATTCTACTCGCAACTGCGTTTGAGCAGGATTTCGAATGGAACGATCATTGGGACCGAAATAGGGCTGCGATCTAGAATGGGTTAGATTGATTAGTATTGCTAAAATTAGTAGTGCAGAAACGATTAGATTCTCTTGAAATTGCGTATTAGTCCAAATTAGTCAAAAACTGAAGTGTGGATTAGAGTCGACGTGCTTTAGCGGGAATGATCATTCGTGATACCAAACGACCAAACTCACTCTTCTTAGGTAAACAACATTTTGCCTAGAACGTATATACCTTTAGCATATACGTTTCTGTTAATTCTCACTAAGAAACTAGCTTATCACGGATCATGATATACAAATAGTACACTCGATATAACAATACAAAAATATCCACTTGTGCCAAATCCAACAGTCATGGGATCGTTGTCATTTGTCATTGTTTGTTTGCGTACAAAAAGTTTCCAAATGGCGCGATTTTATCTTGAGAACTAATTCCAATGCCAATTTTTATTGAAAATGTTTGAAAATTTTCTGAACAGGAGCATTAAACGGGGAAATGAGTTCGGAGAATAATGTTTTAGTTGTAAATAACCTAAGAAACTAAAACTATAGCTAAGCTAAGTTATAAAAATTGTTTTTTGTCGCGCAATTTAAGTCTTTTTTATATTCCTAAATGGGCAATCCAGAAAAGATATCTCAGAAAAGAATGCGATGCTGCAAAGTTGCATCTGACATTTGCAATAATGTTTTCTGTCCCCTGTAACATTAGTGGATTTATTAAAATATATTTGGTTTGAGTGTAAAGCTTAGCTTTCCTCCAACAGATCTTGGAACCAGTGATGATTTTGTGTATATGAATCTATCATTTTATCTCTTAAGTTTAAAGTTCTACTCAATAAAATCACTGATCATACTGATCTAAAGCACAACATGACAGCTGAATGCAAACTAATTTAGTAAAGATTCTTGTCCCAATTGCCCAAAATGTTTGTTTCTATCTACTAGATCTCTACACAAAATGCAAACTTCCATTTGTAAATTGAAATTAAATCAATTCAAATTTTAAAAGGCTGAAATACATTACCATTTGTGAATGTACACCACAACACTGAAAGTCAGTTTGCTGTATACCACGAAATCTTTCGTAGACCACAAAAGACAAATAATCGAATATGCATCATTGTCTTTGCATCAGTCATTGCTCCAACCATCCTCATACAAAATTTTCACGAAAAAAAAACAAATTACATATTGAAAAAGAAAATCACATAAAATGGCCGTTTGCTTGACAAAACGAGCCACCTTTTATACTAAGATCTAAGGTTGTCGTATTTAGGGTGACTATTTAAGATGTTTGACAGATAAGCAAGCAAACAATGTTTGATTACAGAGTCTTAAGACAGTAAATAAGTTTGCTGTTGTTGTGCTCTTTCTATTTATGATCACAGGTGCATAAGACTTTGATGATAATAATAAAAAGCTGCGAGTTGACGTAAGTAAAGTGGAGAGAAAAGAAATGCCATTTCTGAGAATCACAAATGTGCTTGTGATTACTTATAAATGGCTGTGTTGGGTAAATGTTGATTATTTCTTAAGAGATAATGACAAAATCTCTTTATCTGGGTTCAAACCAAGTTTCAAGTGTCGTTCAAAATTCCCTTAGACGATTTTGAAAATTTTGAATTTCGGAAATTAACCACGTTTTAACAATTCAATTATCATTTCATCATATATAATTTGACGGAATTTGTAATAATACAAAATTGTTGAAACCAAACATTCTCATTCATTTATCACACAGTCCAGCTAATTACTTTGCAAAATGACACAAAAAACGTGTGCAAAATAAATCGCTTTCTGAAACGCATATTACGTCACAATGTAAGAATAAATCAACAAAAGTCATGTTGAAAGCTTATTTCAATTGATAAATTGCAAGTTGAAAAGTGACACTTTGATTGTAGTACGAAGAACACAAATAGGCTATTTGAATTAACCCAATAACGAAAGAGTCAACTGCTTTAAATAGTAAAATGTATTTTGGGACAAAATGTTTCGTTACACAAAGTGCCAATTGCTGATGCTCTTTATGTATCATGAGTCATACCAGTGATATTGTTGCTATCGTTACTATTTATCATTGTCTTTCACAAATATGCACATTGTACAGGTATAAGTTGAGTAATGTAAAATGCACACAAATAAGATTGACATATATTACGAAAAGAATTTCGTTACAATTGGTATATTTGCTTTGTATTTTTGGTTGTAATGATAGATCGATTGTATCGATAGTTTAGATATTGTCGTATGTAGATAAGGTACAATTTTCTTGATATATAGTTTTAGCTGAATTAAATTGATTCAATCAATAGACAACATTTGTGATTGTTTAGAATTTTTATTGAAAATTAAATTTTAAAGAATCCATTTGATCCATTTTGAATATGTCAAGTAGTCACAGCGACCCAACTTAATCAAACATTGTCTAATTTCATCTTTTTTGATTCAAATCCATTCTCAGTTTTGTCCATCAACTCCACTGCTGCATAATTGTCGTAACCGACTTTACCATTTGTATTAGTTTTGATGTAAATGAACCTGGTTCTCAGGGTTGATAGATAAAACATGAAACTAAGAATACATATTGAAACATTAGGAAACTCATTTGGTATGTATTGTACATTACCCAGCCAAGAGTGCTGCCACCACTACAGCGGACAGTCCCAGAAGTATGATCAGTGTTAGAGCGTAACTGGTTGTGATGAAGCTGCAATTGCAGTAGAATGAGTCTTGACTGTACTCGGAACACATCAATTTCAGTTTTGGGTTTGTTCCAGTTTTGTCGAGTGCAGCTTGCGCAGCCACTGCGTCGAACACTGTGCACGCAGTGTCTTGTGACCCAGTAATGCTCTCAAGTGCCTCACTCACACATTTGTCGTATTTCCACAAGTTACAACATCCAATTTTCAACTCTTCATCATCTCCTTTCACCTTCAAAGTATACCTCGACTCTAACTCGTAGTCCTTGTAGCAATTGTCTACGAATGGTGTCAGCGATTTGGCGCAGTTTTTTGTGACATTCTTTAGTACTGCTCGTGCTTTCGAAGGCAGAATTTCGAACAGAAAAATGTCCAATGTCGATTCTACTCGCAATTGAGTTTGAGCAGGATTTCGGATTGAACGATCATTGGGACCGAAATAGGGCTGCGATCTAGAATGGGACAAATTGATTAGAACCGAAATCAGTAGAATTGGAAAAGCACAGTCCTGTAGGAATTGCATATTCCATCAAGTAATTGAATTGAGTGATTTTTCAATCAGTCAATTTGAAACAGTCATTGCATTTCTTTCAAACAAAAATGAGATCAGCTTTTACATTAATACTTAAACATAGCACACAGGTAAGAGGATTTGATTGCGACACAATTCCAGGAAAAACACAATTGGCTTATCACTATTTTGGCTTGTCAAATAAAACGAAAGTAGAAATGTCTATTGATGTAATGTACAAGCCATATATAACGGAACAAAAATTGTCCGGACACACACAAGTTCCTGTTAACTTTATTTAAGAAATAGAAAATGCTAACTAGTAGTTAATAAGCTTGATATGACTCATGTACAAACAAAAATTTGAAATTATTGCAGGGAGTTTCTGTGGTAACGGATTTCTAATAAAACTATACATCGTATACAAATTGGGAATTTGTGGCGCTTGATGCACATTGTTAATTGCACAATTACCTTGAGCTAAATGTAATCTATTCTTGGAAAAAATGGATTTGACGGAAAATGACAAATTGCTTGCATATATATGCTGTTTGTAAAAAAAAATGTGTTTTCTAAAGAACGACGCATGAAATATTCGGTCAAGCAAAGGAATAGGATCTGCAAAATACTGAAAAATACTAAAATGTATTTAAGAAATGTGGCAAATGTCAATACTTTGTACTCATAAACACAGCACATGATTTGGTAGGTAAACACAATTTCCGGAAAAGCACTAACGTTATAACTTACAATTGTTAGTTCTCCTTACAACTGACTGTTTGTCAAACTATTCCAATCACTAAATTACTAAATCCAATTGATCTTCTATTGTAGAATCATGATTCAAATAAACTCACTTAGGAAACTTTTGACATGATTCTGGTACAAATAGTCCATTAATTCAAATTTTTGGGTCAACATAAACACTTTTACCAAAGGCATTTAGGAAATGTTTACATTTGCCGGTAAATATGCACAATTACTGGTAAATCTTTGTTGTGTGCATAAAAACAATTTTACTTTACTGGGAAAAGTGCGTTTTTACAGACTATACACATTTACAGTAACATTTATTGATAAACAATTTAATACAAATAATTCCGGTTAAGGGTATATTTGTAATTCGAGCATTGAGAGTATTCAAGCACTCTTGAGTGCTTGTGTTCGCTGGTTTGCAGAATTTCCAATACCGTTGAAAATGTCTTCTATTTATAAATCAATCGGTCGGTTCAATTAAGACGTTCCAATTCTTAAAAAAAACTTACTATTAGTAAGATACCAAATGTTGCTTCGATATTGAGCTCGACTCTTTGTACCGGATTGCCAATAGGAAACTGACTTTCGATAAACTCGAAATCCAATTGCGAACTTCTCAGACTCCAAGGCTGGATCCAACATCCAAAATTTGTCAATCCACCAATCGATCTTAAATGGCACCTCGCTCATTACACAGTAATCATCGATTGTTGTTTCATCCAGATTTTTGTAAAAGAACATTTTGAGACTGTGACGAAATTGCATTAAAGCTTTGGATGATTTGATTTTGCCGATCAGATGCAGTTCTTCCCAAATGAAATTCATGACATCCCGCGGATTCCTCGGCCAGTCAATATAAACAATCCGAGGGCTCCAAGGCCGTAGATTGTACTTGTAGATGGTAATGTGCTTGATTTGTTCAAAATCGTACCAAAATGTATCGGGTAGAGTAGATTTGATTGCAACTTTAAATAAGTCGGGACTAACTGTCAGTTGACCCTTGAATTGTGATACTATTCTTTCGTAAGATTCGTTTGAAACAATAAAATTGCTTGCCATTGTCATTGTGAAAGTGAGAGAACAATGCAAGCACTTGGAATTGGTTAATTTAATTTAAGCTTTTTTGATTAGCTTTTCACCACTCGACTGATTGCGAGAGTTTGACAATTGAACACAATTCTAAAACGAAAACCTTTTTATATTTAGTTGAATTGACTGACTATTAATTATTGTTGTCTCGCAAAAATGAAACCGAACAAACACAAATGTTACTATGTGAGCAATCGATCTATTATATCAATTAGTCTGTCATTTAGTCACGTAAGTCTGGGCCGCAAAAATGTCTAGACCAAAAAGTGTAACATACACGTGTTGTCTTCAAGGGGGATAATTTGTTCAATATTTAGCGATTGGTGATTCTATAGAATATATATTCACCTCCACCTTGTCTGTCTTGACGGTGTTATCGATTTTGGCCTCCACCGCTCGATCTGAGTTTGGCTCGTGTTAATCATTAACGAAAATGTTTCGCAACAAACTATAATTAAATACTCAAAACATTTCTCTCATTTTACTGGGTTTTTTGTTTCAGAATATTATTTTCTAAATATTTAGTTTGGCAGGTAAAGTCAGGGGCAAAATGTGAAATTTTGTCATGATTGTTAATACAAATAGCTAAACCACTTTACCTTAATTTGCTTAATTGGGCAACTGATTGCGTAAATTAAAGTAACAATTTCAAAAATTAGGGCAACTCGTACTTCTTGTTACAACTAAACAACTAATTTCCAAATGAGAATCAAACTATTCACCAATTGGGGGGATTTTTGCCACCTATCAATTGTAAAACAAGTTACTAAAATTTTTTATATCAAAAACAAATTTTTTGGAACAGTTATTGTTTTAATTGATTTTTTTAATTATAAGAACTGGAAAACTATGCAGACAAAACTATGAGTCACAACTTGCTACTTCTACTTGTGATCACTTTATACTGATAATCGGCGTTGTTATTGTTGTTGCGTAGGTGACATGTGAAAAGGGAGTTGTTGCATGTGTGATTGAATATCAACTCAAATCTGTAGACGTGGATGTGCAATTGAACCAATTTTGCAAACTCCTTCAAAAAATATAATCATAATCAATAAGAACTTTTAACTAATGAACTCAGAAATAGGAATTAATTTGACACGAGTAATAATGTCAATGTAATTGTGTTGGTTAGAGGCAAATGTTGACAAACACGTTCCACGTGTATAATAATCGAAAACTCCCACAAAATAGACAAAATGCACTAATTACCCTTAAAAGTGACAATTAAACTTGGAATTATTATATTGTTATCTAATGAGGACAGATATTGCGTCAAACTTGATGCAATGCAGATGCCTTTTGTTTATTACGAGTGTTTATCAGTGGCGCACACATGCAATAACCAATGCTAACAAGTTATTGTTCCAATTCTCAGAATTGCGTGTGCTGATTACAATTGTAAAGTTGCTGTTTCACATGTATACGGAAAATCATTAAATGAAGGCGTTTTACTCTGTGAACATCAAACGTATACATTATCATATCTGTTATATCAGAGATCGTCAATTTAGGTCATATTTGTTACATAGTGAATGAATATACGTTGTGCATAAATTGAGCATCATTTTGGCTATATATGAAGGGCAAAAGAGACGCATCAAATCATAAGCAAAACAAAAATGTAGAAGCCAACTTTTTCGTTGTGTTTTACTTTGAACTTCAAGTTCAACTCAAAGTTCTCAATTGAATGCTGAAGAATTTAGCCTGAAAATTTGAAATATATGCCTGAATTTGTAAAATTTTTGTGGCACTGCGTATGATCCTGAAGATGCTGATGAAATCGGTAGACGTATCACGAATTTGAAATTTAAGTTGATGAAGGTGGATGATGATGATTTACAAGAAAAACTTTCCTTGTAAACCCATTTATTATTGATCTTCATTTTCCCTATCCAACAGCTCACCAACATCATTCTGATTCCTTCTGGCTCTTGCTCGCAAGTACACGAGATTTGTTGGCAGGGTCGATAGATAGAACATGAATCTACAAATTTACAAAAATTTTAACAAATTTCAAATCAACAAGAATATTCTTACCCAGCCAAGAAAATCGCCACCAAAATTGCACCCAACCCCACAACCAAAATAGCCACCAACCCCAAACTGAGTTCCACAAAATTTGCACAGTAGAACGACTGTTTCCTGTACTGTGAACACATCAACTTGCTCTTTGGATGCGCTTCCGTAGCTTCCAAAATTTCTTCAGTAGCTTCTGCATCAAACTCCGAACATAATTTGAACGAATAGTGAGCCAATCTCTCGACCGCAGAAATGACACATTCGTGATACTTCCACAGATTGCAACAGCCCACCTTCAGTTCGTTCACAGTGCCAGACATCTCGAGGGTATATTTCGAGTTCAGCTCATACTCCTTGTAACATTCGTCAATAAAGGGAGTGAGAGCACGTGAACAATTCTTCTCGACATTCTTCAGTATGAATTGAGCTTTGAAGGGTAGAAGTTCAAGTAGAAAAATATCTAATGTATTCTCGATTCGCAAACTTTTCGCATCAATTTTCGATTGTGTAAGAGATAATATTGAGATTAAAATCAAAATTTTGAAATTCATTTTTGTTGTTGTTTAAATTAGTTATCAAACCAAACAATCAAAGCGCAAATACAAATTTTTTAAGTAGACAAATGTGTACGACGCAGTCAAACATTAACATTGAGACAGGCAAACTTGTTGGTTGAGACTTGAGAATTACACTACATTTGTTCTACATCCTTCAAAAACAAGTAAAGGGTGGTAAAAAAAATTAACACAACTTTTTATATGATCAAATGAGAAAAATGTTGCTAATATTGCTAAATTGTGAATATTTTGAACTACCCTGTCTCTTCAAATACCGTATTTTCCCGAATATAACCCGCCCTCTGAGTATAGCCCGCACCGGTGTATAGCCCGCAGAAAAATTTGCTTCGGTAAATTATCCCGTGTATTGCCCTTCACCAATGTATAGCCCGCACTTTTAAAATACTCACCAATTGACCTATTCTTGACCTTGTTTTATGGTATATTTTGACTATACTTTGGGTTATTTTCGCTATTTTAAATGTGGTGAACCCAAAAATGCCCAAATACGACTAAATTTTCAGTTAAATTATGAGATAATTGAATAGAAAGGTAGATTTGTAAGGATCAATGCCAATTCCTGATACTATCCCCGTGTATAGCCCGCACCCGAATATAGCCCGCATCAGGCCATGAAAAAAAGTAAAATCGTGTATAGCCCGCGGGCTACATTCGGGAAAATACGGTAAGTGAAATATCTTTGGTTAGTTTGACATCATAATCTCCAAATCATAAATCACCTCAGTGCCAATACATTGAGCAAATAAGTCTTCCACTTGTGCATATTGTGACTCTTATCTTATCTACAGGAGAGTAAATCAACACAAAGTCTTATGACCATCTTGACATAATAAAAATACCTTACCTTATCAGCAAAAGTTGACTTAATTAGCAAGTCTTGTCAAGTCATAACCTGCCAAAGTCTTAACTTAAGACTCTTAAGTCAATTCACTCAATTGTCTATCGCAAATGATTGTATCTACCATAAACTATATATTTTTATTTGACTTGTCTTGTCTGATTTAGCAGTTAGAGATGAGCATCAATTCTTGGAATTGGACTTGTGGAAGTGCGTTACATTGTGTTGTAGATGTATTTCCACTCTTTTGACATTTAACTCGTTAGACACTTTGCATGTTAGATTAATGTTTGCATGACTTACCGTACTTCCATCTAGTGTTTGTTTTTTGATTGACAAAACTTTGAATGCAAACCAACTTTGGACATCATTATCATATTCAATTAAATATTAAGTGCATGATTCATTAATATCGTCAACAATCCAGAAATCAAAACCAGATCGAATAAACATTATTACATTTGTTCAACCACCTTGTAATGTTTTTACTTTAAAGATATTATCCTGATTCTTATATAGAATATATATAGCAATTCCAACTTGGATTAAAAGCGAGTCTCAGTTTTGCTTCAGAAAATCGAAATCTAATTCTAAATATGTTTTCTGACATATTTGGAATTGTTTTTTTCAATTTTCTGTAGCACTGTTGGCTGGCTTGTAATGTCAGTTGAAATTATTTTGTTTATTCTCTTACCTAAAATACCTAAAATAAAGATCACTTTATGTAAATTTCACAAAATTCTAAAGTTTTTCAGCCATCAAACACCCCAAAAAAGCTTCAAATGTTTTGACCCTGTTGGTTTATTAGAGAGATAATTAAATTGGAGTGACTTTGTACTATGACTTTGGACTACTTTGAAGTGCTCTTCACTGTCATGATAAAATTTCCCCCACTCTTAGACAAAATCATAAATAATGTGCTTAATAATGTAGAACAATGCGAGATAAACTGAGTATTTATGATCTAAAACGATTATATTGAACGTGTAATATAAGTGCATTTAGCATTATATATTGTATGCTTGATTTGGTCTCAGGCACTCACAACATGCGGGAATAATTGATGAAAAGTGATAGAAGATATTATCGCCAACTGTTGTTTCAAATCATTACTTGAAACTATCACTTTATAAACTATTGAATACATTTTGAAGATGCATAGATTGAGAAGCGATAGTTCAAGCAATTGATTGAAACAATAGTTGGTTTATATAGAGATCTCAGCTTAACCTCAGAAAAATTCAGTGGCGCATAATGGTCCCCTTCATAAGCATGGTGACAGGATATTTCTCAATTTATTCCTGGGAGTTTTCTCTCAAACGGCTAAAACGACACAAATGAGACTGCTTTGGGTGTAAATAGTATTTACAATTTGTGTTTACCTCGAGATGTGTTTGTGGCGGTTTCACTCGACTCGAGCATGTTGACATGTTGCCTCTGTCTCTTCTTTTTCGCACACTCTTTGGCTTCAACGATTCAAGTTTTGCTTATCTCATCATATCTTATCAAACTATCACCATCCTCATCATATTACATCACCATCGTTTGGTTCAAATCATATCATCACTATTCTCATAATCGTACATTATCATACATAACATTCACCACTATTTATTTATATATTTATTTTTTATATCATCACTATTCTCATAATTCTACATCATAAAAACTTCACCACTATTTTATTCGTATTATATCATTACCATTCGCATCATTTTCATCTTAATACCATCACCACTGTTCTATTTGTTCCACAATGAAGGACCGTATAGAGAAAATCCGCCGATCGGACGGCAAGTACTTTCATCTGAATGGTTTCTATTTGGTCGAAACCGAAGTATGCCCGAACTGTCCCAACAAACCACCAGCACACGAACACTATCACTGTATCTATTTTCATAAAGATATTTCTTGTTCATCCAAGATCAGTGATACTCGTTGGAAGCTGAGGAAGCACTATCTTGTTGCCGGAGTACAAGATTAGACTAAGGGAGTTGAATGCAAGCACGACTTGGATAATCCACCTCGACGTTATCAAGCAGACAAGTTTAAAGACCTCTCTGAGGATAATAAAACTGCTTTCCGAGAAGGTTCGTTTTAATTTTTGAATTATTTTATAATAATCATTTTATTTCAAGGTACTATGGCTTTTCATGCTCAAGCTCATGGTCAATCCTTCAATGCTCAAGACTGCTTGAACGATATCCAAGTCGAAACGTGTGATGGTTCGTACGAATGTGGACTTGTTGATGACCAATCGCTGAGAGATGCGATTCGGAGCGTCGACAAATATTCGGAAGCAAAGTTGGTCGACAAAGAACAAAACAAGCACTTTTTTGACGACTTCGAACCAGAAAATGACGACTTTCTTTTTGTTTCGAGTTTTGATCATGTTGATCTTGAAGAAGTGACTGAAATGGACGTTGATGACGATTTTGATGCCGACACTATTATTGATGAAGATGTGTCGTTTGATTACAATTATGACGATGAGTCGGATTTGTCTGCAGTCGAATTGAACAAACTTGAAGTGACTGTTGACGATTTTGTTGATGATTTGCACAGTCCGAAACATGTTCAATTTGACTCACTCGATTATTACTTGGATTGCCCGGAAATTGTTGGCAATGTTGTTGAACTTGACGATGACTTGGATCTTTCACCGTCTGATTTGTACAAACCGGACGAGATTATTCTGGACGATGACTTGAACATTCCGAAACACGATTCAACTGGCGACCCTCTAACTGATTATCAAGATCTAGTTCGACTCGATCCATATGCTTCATTTTATTGTCCAAGTGACAGCGAATAATCAAACACTGTACTGGAAACTGATATCAACATTCGAGAAGAAACATCAACTTTCAAACCTCGACACGATCAGTTCAATCGGTGCACCGAAGAAGATTCATATGAAAACTTTAAAACACCAAGTGATTTGTAAAGAACTGCATTCATAAAAGTTTTCCCAACGTCGAAATATCTCCCAACTCGAAGCGGTTGAGGTATCGAACATATCAAGAAAGTTCAACCAAACAACAAAAAGAAAACAAGTCGTCCAATTCAACATCTAAGCCATTTCCGAGTGCCAAAATTGTTTAAGTGAATGTGCTGATTCGTAGCAACGAAAATCTCAAGCCAACTTGAGTGACCATTCTGTCACCGTAACCGTTATTTCTTTTTGTGGTTCTACCACAATTGTACATTTGAATGTATTCATATAATCTAAATCAATCTAACCATTGATTGGATTAGTTATCTCACAACCATTTGTGGTACTTTTGTTGTTCGTTTAGTTTAATGTTTTCTATTGTAGTTTTATCACAATCGTTCCCTTGGATATTTCACATGAAGATCTCAAGTTATCTCAAATCAACTCGTCAATTGAGTGGTTTTGCTCGGTTCAATCACCATGTCAGTTTAGTTCGGTTATGAGATAAGTTATATTTATGTATCTATTCACATAAGCTGATATATTCTCCCTAGATATTATTAATGGATTTCAAACATCCTTTGTATCGTTACAATGTCAATCATAGCCGATGTCAAACACAAACCTTTTTCTTCCTTGTCAACTTTTGACAAAACTCGACATTCATAAACAACAAGGTACACTTGAACAAATTAAACGTATCCAAATGCTAAGAGGAAATTTGTACTTTCACCCTGACAATGATTTCTATGAAACTTCGACCGCCAAAAAGGTTTTTGGAACAGCATTGACTGGACATAGTGCAACACCGAAAACACTAGCCAGTTGGTCAAGGAAATTAACGATGAGACTAAAGAGAAGATCAACATGTTGTTGTTGTACAACTACAGAAAGCAATGTCAACTTCAAGAACAGCGTCAAGAGTAATTCTCGACCGACATTCAAGAATACACTTCCAGTAGAATCGGGGCCAGCTCGTCTGCCGCTTCGCAAAACCAAGATTGCTGTTTATTTTTTGACAATGCCAATCCTTTTGTTCTATTAAACCCCACGACAGAGCAATTGTTATCTTGATCACTTTTTTAGTAGCCTTTTAATGATTTGTCACAATAAATAATTTATTTTGTAAGTCTTTTCTTATTTCGTCGTATAATTATGAGTACAACTTGAGTTTAATTTACTAATTTACTGACAATAGCAATTGGAGAATTAAAAATTGTTTGGGATGTTAAAACAGGATAAATTGAGGGATTGTAATGTAAAAAATCTGCGTTTATTTGGAATTGTCTGTTTCGTTTTCAAAATTAATTCAAAATTCAATTCAAAGTTTGGTTGAAATAGCCTTTTATTCGGCTATTTCCACATCAAAATATACGATTTATTGGCTAGGCCGATTTCGGGAAGATTTCTCAGCGATTACTTCAGAAATTTCTTTTTTCTTCTGAATACGCTGTGGTTAAGCTGAGATCTCTAGTTTATACTATCTTCTGACACTTTATGTATTTATACAATGCAATCGGTAAGTCGTGTATTTGGTTTAAATTATAATGACTTAACTAACACTTTATTATAATTACAGTTGCTGTTAACACGGATCAATCTTCTCAATCAAAATCTTTAACAAGAAGAAATGAAACTCGTGGACCTTTCGCAAGGAAATTTCCTTCTCGAACTACAGACAAATAGCTACTGTTTGTTTAATTATTTTTCCTAAGTTTCACAATGTAATTAGAGTACAAGAGCTATGTTGTTTATTCAACTGTAATTGAAAAAACATTAAGTTTTTCTACTTTTGATACATCGTTTTCGTTAAGATAGATAATTAAATACGTGTCTATCTATCTGTATTCCGAACAGGAAAAGATTTGTGTAAATGAATTGAGTGAAAAGATTGTAATTAAATCTGACAAACTGTACAGTCTGCTTTGCCTTAAGCAAACTGAAAATGTATTGTACTAACATTTAGTCCCATTTGGACAATAACTTTGTAAATTTTATTTCTAATAAACTTTGGATTACAAACTAATCAATGATTGTATTCCTGTTGTTTAATTTGCTTATTAAAAGAGTATTTGGTTTTATTGATGTAAATGCACAGTAGATATCGCTTGAATCAAATTATGGATGAGGTGACCATACAGTTCAAAAAGAGGATTCTGCTTGAGATTGGACTGGGCCAAAGATTGATCCATTCTTCCATAGGATAATATCCATTTCCGCTAGGAAATTGTCCAAATCATCAGAACTCGATTCTGTTGTTGTTTCCGAAATGTTTGACGACGAATCCATGGATTCGAAACCTTCATCACTGGATTCATCCTCAGACAGGATCGACTCTACATTTTTGTTCACAAAACTCTCGAGGCTGTATTTTTCTGCTTCTTGAAGCCACATTTTGCCAAGATCGTTCAGAGAGACTTTGTTTTCAGGTTTAAGATCAGGATGATAGCTTTTGTGTTTACGGACCAAGTTGGTGATGAATCCTAGATAGGCTTGTGGGTACAGGTGATTGTTGGGGTTGTGTTTGAGTGGTTTGGGCAATGGGTGACGGACATTCTTGGGAATCTTCTGTTGATTGGATTTATGAATTCTGGGAACAAATGATCGGGCATTTGGGTTGAGAGTTCTGAGATTTTCTTCGAGATAATAATCAAATAGTTCGTATGTCTCAGGTTGAGTGGGAACTTGGAAATATTCTGGATCGTTGAATGAGAATTCACCGGTCCAAGTTGGATACTGTGACAGGATTGACTTGTACCGAGGACGAAGTTGACTTGAATTCGCATTATAATGTTTCTTAGAAGATCGGTAATTGCGATTGAAATACGATCGCCTTGCTGTCGACATGATTCGTGTTGATTGTAGTTGTGGTTGTGATGGTTGAGAGAACTGATCAAACAACTGTGGTACATTACAACACTCATGTGATACCTTTTATAAGTGAAACTTTGAAAAGTGGTTTTACACATTTTGACTCAAACTTGCTTAAGGCTGCTTGATAAATCAAAGCAATTTCCAAAGACAAACAGCCTTAAGCAAATTAATGCTCAAATTTCCAAATTAGTGATCTAGGCCTGAAGATCAAACTTATGATTTTTGTTTTCCGTGATTGAATTCATTGGACATCAAATTCATTGAATTCATGATTCATTACTAATGACTTGTTTGTGTTCATGACTAGTTTCAGTTTAGACCATAAACAAAAAAAGAAGATTTCAACAAGTTGCAAATTAAAAGTAGAATTGAGAAATTCTAAACAAAGACACTACTCATTTTATTGTTTTTATTCAAAATTAAAACTTGAACGCTCCAACAAGTCTGCCAAAAAGATACAACAACAAATAGTCGTTCACTAATGCACTGAAGAAATAGCCAAAGTGTTATAATTTATCATGGGACTGTGTGGGTAGATTTAGTTTTCTTAGGGATTGGCTCACTTTGGTATTGTAAATAACAAATCACTTTATCCTCTGTCTGAGAGTGCTGAACTTTTACTCTGAAAAACTATTTTTGATGAGTCATCATCCAAAAAAGAAAATCGCATATCTAAACAGAAGCAATCTATCATCGTCGGAAATGCGTTTCACTAATGCTAAATTTACATGTTTGTTACCAAAAGTTGCAACATCCACAAGTTGTTGACTTGGTTTGCAAAGTTTTATGATGTTTCCCATGATTTACCAGAAGGGAAATAAACGTTCCTCTTTTGCTAAGGTTTTTGGGGAGGTGAGATAATCTTGTGTTAATTTTATAATACATTGTATGCCTGCTTAATGACAATTGTGTTTTTCTTGGAATTGGAAAGCGATTGAGAAATGGGGATGCGTTTGTTAGGCGTTTACGGTATACGCTTTGTATGTTTTATCAACAAGTACGTTTTAGTCGCTAATCACTCATACCATATGCTCCATTTCTCATTGTGCATGTAAAATGCATAAAATGATTGTCAGATTAATTGCCAGTCACGCACAATCCTTTTGTCCACGCAGTCCTAAAATTGTCAAGTTTTTTTGGCTTTTTTGGGTGGAATTTCACTCTCAAACACCAACACAAAATGCAACTTTTCATTCCAAATCTAATATGTATCATATTTTTGCTCATTGAATCTCTCGCTCCGACTGAGGCACGTTCACCGCCCTACTTTGGCACAACAAACCGAACTATTCGACATCAACCCAAAACTGAGAACCAAAATCGAATCGAAACAACATTGGACATATTTCTACATGAAATTTTACCATTCAAAGCAAAATTTGTACTCAAAAATGTTTCGCCCAAATGTGCAAAAGCACTAACGCCCATGGTGGATTACTGTTATCAGGACTATTGGATGGTCTCGAAAGTTATGCTCAAAGTGAAAAGTCCTAAAACTGAGCAATTGAGAACTGGTTGTTGCAATCTGTGGAAATATCACGAATGTGTGCTCAAAGCAGTGGAGAGGTTAGCACACTACTCGTACAATCATTGCACCGAGTTGGATGCGATTTCGGCGGAAAGTGTACTCGAAGCTACGGAAGCACAACCACTTGCTCGGTTGATGTGTGAAGACTATCACAAACAGTCGTTTTACTGTGCAACATTCATCGAAGGAAGTTTGATCATTTCGCTTATTTTTGTACTTGGGTTTACTGCTGTTCTAGTGGCGGTTTTATTGGCTGGGTAAGTTTTATTTGATAATTCTTGGATTTTGACTAATTTTTGATTTTTTCTGGCTAAAGATTTACGTTCTACCTTTCAACTTTGAAGACTAGAACAAGAATTGTGTACATTCAAGCAAATATGATGACGAACAAGGGTTATGTTCAAGATGGAACGGAATTGATGGATTTCAAGAAGGAAAAAGTCGGGAGATACAATGTTTAGCATTTCATTTTACAAATACTTCAATTCAAAAACTGCCTAATATAAGTTAATTAATGGATATGCATATCCCATGGGAACCCCAAGTTTCTCGAAAATCAAAATAAAAACGATTAAAGCATTTTTTAGGATTTCAAATTTTCAAAAACTCAAAATTTTACATTTCACAGTGAATTATTGAAATTCACACACATACATCTCATGTATCTGTCAAACTTTACAAAAATATAAGTTTCGAAAAAAATCCAGGAACAAATATAATTTCTCAAGTTGATATTTATCATGATTAGAATTTGAACAATTCCAAGAAAAAAACAGAACGAAGGAAGAGCTTTTTCCTGATGCTGCATGAAAATGTTTGCTACTGCATAAAGATCAGCTATTTTCAACATATCCTACAAATGATCTCACAAAATTGTATACAATTTAGCATCAAATTGATGCTTTTCTAAAAATATATTTTGCCAAACTAAAAAACTGTCCAATTTTGTTGAAAATCGAAAACTTTTTCATTTTTCAAACAGTACAACGCGAACAATTTGGAGTTTAGATTTTTGTTGAATAAATCATCACAACACTTACACTCTCACACTATCAATCTATCCATCAATCGGTTAAATTGTTTTTTTCATTAAATTTTTATCTATTCAGCAGACAAACACAATTGTTCAATGAGTACACAAAGTTTACTTTAAAGTTAGATGTCATCTGAAATGTGTTCACTTTTCACAAACATTTACATTTAAAAGACAAAAGGTTGAGTCAAATAAACTAAAGTATTTAGTAAATACATTAGTTGTTCAAAGAAATTAAAACTGTTAATTCAACTTTGACATCAAACAAACTTCAAACATTGAAGATGTTATTATCAAGTTAGAATGTTTGTTTTTGGCTTGAGCAAACAAGTGGTCGATCAAAATGTAAGATTAGATTGAAAAACAACTTTGAACTTTTTCTTATAAGTAGCATGTTGAATGGTTATTTTCCAATTGTGTGTTTTCAATTTAGATTTTATTGTCTTCTACCGAAACTTGAAAAGAGAAACCCAAAATTTTTGCAAATGAAAGTTTTTGAATTCAGTTTTGATGTTGGAGGCCGAAAAGGATCAGGAAGATTCCAAAGTAAAATCTGGAGTTTCTCTTTGGAATTATTTTTTTATCTATTCGTTTGTGCCTTACTGTTGATTGGAACCGTAGCCAGCAATGGTGATTCTAATCTCAAACAACAAACATCTGATTCGCAATATCGACTCGACTTTATACGCAACATGACCCGCAACGCCTGGAACGCATACATCAAAGTTCAATATCCGAAAGTGGATTTCACTTGGGATGGCGATCTCTACAATGGCGATCACACCCTGGCTCAGTCGATGTCAACACTTTGGGTGCTGAATTTAAAGGCCGAATTTGCAGAAGCAAAACTTTTGCTTGAAAAGACACCTGTTTTTCCCTATTTTGATAACAAAGTCTATGTTGATGTGCCGAATGTAGTTGCCGAGTACATTGGTTCGATGTTGTCCTGTTATTCACTGACTGGGGATGAGTGGTTTCGGGATAAAGCACAGCAAACTGCAAATCTCATCAAACCTGCCTATCGGACGAAGGGTGGTATGCTGTGTTTATGGATCTTACTAAATGTTAGCCTAGAATTTGACCAAAATTTTCCCTCATAAACAGGTCTTCCGTATTACAGGATAAATATGACACATCAACATCTTCCCTACTTTCCCAACTACATGTACACACATTCATTGACTCAACTGGGTGGCTCCCAGCATCTCGAGTACCGTTACCTGGCAGATCTGACAAAAGATGTCGATTTTGATGGAGCAGTATCAAAAATTCGTTCCGTTCTGCGCACAATAGAAAAACCCCAAGGTCTGTACATGACTCAACTGGACTATGAGTATCCTCACTGGAAAACTACGCAATCTTCACTCAAGCTCACTCACTTTCACTCGTATCTTGTCAAGTCGTATATTCAGTCAAACTTTACCGATCACGAGCCAATGGAAATGTTCCACCTAGCGATTGATGCAATTGAGGCGGCTGGAATGATTGTCAAGACAAATCAAACTGCAAAAGGACTAACGATTGTGAGGGAATACGATGTTAGAAACAAACGTTATGGCGAAGAAATGTACTATTCTCAATGCAGATTGGGTGCAATGTTTGGGCTGAGCGTTTGGGCGCTTAAGAAGAATCAATCGAATTCAATCGAAAATTCTGTACGACTGAAGAAGTATTTGAACTGGGCTGAGCAGTTGACTGAAACGTGTCACTATGTGGGCAATAGGACAAATACTGGATTTGTTCCACGGAGCTTTAGTATCGATGCAAAGGGAAAGGTTACTTATGATGAATATGGGAACGTGCTGTAAGTGATGACATTCAATTTACCATCTAACCTATTTCCATTATTCCCCTATTAGTTCATATCTAGCGGAAAGCTATTTCGTGTTGTACTGCCTGACCAAGAATCCCAAGTACCGGAAATACGCTTGGGAACTGGTGCAAAGCATTGCAAAATACTCTCAGATGCCAAATGGTATATTCCAAAGATATTTAAATGTCGATGGTGACAATCGGGATTCCTGGTTGGTTCGTGATAATGCACAGCCATTTGATTTTATCGGGTCCACTCTCAAGTATCTGTATCTGACTTTCACTGATGAGGATGTACTGCCACTGGATCAGTGGATTATAAATAGGGCAGGACAGCCACTGCCAATTTGGGATAGAAATCGAATGTATCCTGACAATATTGAAGGTTGGAGAAAAAGTGAAAATACTTTAATGCCCCTTAAAGTAATAACTGACGCAGCCCAAATGAGCAAACAAACCAAACTCGATTGGATCAAAAACATGACTCTAGAAGTGTGGAAACAAGAACACGAGAAGCCAAACAGAGACGGAGTGAAAGGTCTGGATTTGGTGCAAATGTTGAGCAGTCTTTGGATGATGGGTCTGAAGGATGAGTTTGAAGAAGGAAAGAGGTGGATCGAAACGAACAATCGTGACAGCTTCCTTGAAGCGTCCAACAGTCCACCTGGCACTTCAACGATCTCAACCGAATATTTTTGTGTTCACTTTTGTCTTGTTATGCGCTCACAAATGATACGACCTGGTTGGACAAAGCTAAACTGGTTGGAGATAGATTGAAGGTTCAATTTGATACAGCCACAGGTATAAGTTTTTTCGTAAACTTAAACCAAAACTTTAAATGTTTCTACGAAAAAAACACTAGGTTTACCATTCCCTGTACTGAATAGAGTTACAACTAGTAGAGATTGTGCTTGGGTTCATTTGGGTGAAATGGGCGGACAGCAGCTGGAGTTCATCTACCTGGCTGACATGACCAACGATTTGGAGATGAAAACTAAAAATTCGTACTGTAGCGAAATATCTTGAGAATATCGTCACAAGACAGGGCCTGTACAAATACATGCTCAATGTGGATGATCGTCCTCGTGTCTATGCAAGAGATTCATCTTATTTGCCACCTCTGCCTTCGAACCAGTTCCATCAGTATTTGGCTAAAAGTTTCATTCAATCAAACGGTCAAAATTTGAGATCAATCAAAACGTACAAAAATGCTCTGGACACTATGATAAACGTCAATTCCATGATTCAAATATCAAACAGGAACAATCTCACATATGAATTGGTGAATGGATTCATGAATTACAATGGATGCAGTTTGGGTGCAATGTTGGCACTGGGCGCGCATTCAATGAAACGGATATTTGGAAACAGTTCTGAACAAGAACAGAATCGCATTGAGCAACACTGGAGATTGGCGAAAGAGGTGACTGAGGCCTGTCACATTGGCTACAACAAAACCAAGACTAAATTAACTAAACAGAACGAAAATTTTGATGATGAAGCTATAAGTGATTACAGATTCACATTTGAAGCAACGTAAGTTAACTTTTTTTGTAAAATGATTTTAATGTAGAGCCCTTAGAGCTCCAATAGCTGAAAGTTATTTCGTCTTATGGCGTCTTACTCATGAAGCAAAGTACCGAGATTATGCTTGGGAGCTCCTACAAGCAATCCACAAGCACTGCCGTACTGAGGAGGGCAGATACTTTCATCTGACTGATGTTGAACTGCAATACTCGAGAAACAATTACGAGCGCCCTAAATTACATCTTCTCGGCGCCACCCTAAAGTATCTTTATTTGATTTTTTCTGATGATTCCGTTCTTTCCTTGGACCAGTGGGTTTTTAATCGAGTAGGTCAGGCATTGCCGATTTATGGGACAAATCCTGCTTATCCTAACGGAAAAAGTTCCCAACCACTTGAATCAGTCACTAGTTCCAAAATTGCCAAACAACTCGACAAGATCAAAGACATGACACAAGAGGTTTTCTGGCAACAGTACAACTATTTTCAAGATCCAAGTTATAGTGATTACTATGACTATGATCTAAGTGAGCTAAGGGAGACATCACAGAAAAAAGGTCTCATTATGGCGCAGATGATGAGCACCCTTTGGGTGATGGAGTTGAAGGAGGAGTTTCTGCTGATTAAACAGTGGACCAGACATCACCGCTACAATGAGAGCGATTTGAGCCAGCCGAGTAATACTTTTGTGATGACCACAGAATATATGGGCTCATTGTTGTCCTGCTATGCATTGACCAATGATACGAACTTTTTGAACAGTGCCAAATTGGTTGGAGATAGATTGATGGTTGAGTTTGATACACCCACAGGTTAGAGAAATGAGTTGTTATGAACTTAATTTGTAATTTGATTTATTTTAGGTTTACCAAACAAATTTATGATGAAGCAAACTTCCAATACTTCAAGGGTGCACCTGGCTGAAATGTCTACCTACACGGGTATTTTCGTGAAATAGTTGACTTAACTTGTATATTTAATCTATTTCTTAGGTTTACCATACCATCTTATGAAGAAGCAAACTTTCAAGCGTAATACAATGGTTTCCTTAGCTGAAGCAAGCGGACAGCATCTAGAGTTCATCTACCTGGCTGACATGACCAACAATTTGGACATGAAAAGTAAAGTTCACAAAACTCGAACATTTTTGCAAAATGTTAAGAAACGATTCAACAATGGTTTGTACATGCACGATATTGATGTCAATACGGGTGAATGGACAAGTAATTGCTCAACTCCCTTTTGGCCTGCAAACACATTCTACCAGTATTTGATCAAGAGTTATGTACAGTCGGGTGGGAAAGATGAACAAGCAATCGAGATGTATAGAGATGCAATCGATGCGCTGATGAACAATTCGATGATTCAAAAGTCAAAGGAAGATGGTCTCACACATTTTGGACCTTACCAGATCGAAAGTAACATTTCCGTGAAATATGATGAATGCTATTTTGGTGGAATGTTGACACTGGGCGCGAATGAAATGCAGAGAGAATTGGGAAATAAATCAAACCAAGAACAAAAACAACGAACTCGTATTGAGAAACACTTGACATTGGCTAGAGAAATCGCTGAGAGATGTCACATTAAATATAACAAGACCATGACTAAACTTGCCAAGGCTGGTTTCAATGATGTTGTCGACTATGGATTCCGGGCTGCGCCAGAAATGACTTTCGAGACCACGTAAGTCAATTGGTTCAAGTAAAAATGATTTTTGTATGTCTTTAATCATTTCATAGAGCTGCAATTGCAGAGAGTTATTTCGTCTTATGGCGTTTCACCAACGATCCCAAATACCGAGATTATGCGTGGGAGTTGGCACAATCAATCCACAAGCACTGTCGTGCCGAGGATGGGATGTATTATCAATTTACTGATATCCACAAAAAGTATTTCAGAAACACTGAAGAAGAACATGCTAAACTCAATTTCCTCAGCACCACTCTAAAATATCTCTATTTGACTTTTTCGGATGATTCCGTTCTTCCACTGGATCAATGGGTCTTGAACAAAGCTGGTCAACCGCTGCCGATTTGTGGTAAGAATCCGGCTTATCCTGCTCAAAAAGTGTGTTAACAAGAGTAAATGGTTCAAATGGTTGATGAGTTTGTTTACATAAGCAATTTTCAGTGCAGTCTGTATTACTTACCCTTGTTCAAACAATAAAGCCTTCATTTAACTTATAAACTTATAACTTGTGAATACTTCAAAATGGAATGTACAACGTCGATGCTATTCAGCAAAGAAACTGGAAAGCCCCAGACTGGAAATCAAGTGCTCCAATCAATTTCAAGATGCTAATCGAACTTTGGTTCATTCAAATCAAGTTTTGTTGAAATTCAATTTGAATGTGTACTACTATTGTCATCTAAAGTAGACTTAAAGTTGAAAAAAATAAAAGTACATACACAAATGTAGTACACAAAAGAAGATGATTGAAAGAAGTGCACTTGAAAGTTAAATCAAATCATATAAATAAATCCATGGATCATAAATCATATCAGAAAATCGATCAATCAAATTGAACTTTGTAGCACAGTAGCAATCACTTGCAACCTCATCGGATAAAATCACGCGCATTTGATTTTATATCTAAGATTACTGCGTTTCTCACTTACTAAGGTAATCTATATATTTCTTATTGCCAACAAAAGTTGCAAAGTTTCCAATTTTATTGGATCACTGTTTGACACAATTTTTATTGACACTTGCACAAACAAACAAAACCCTGTTCCTTTCCTAAAACTACCAATTAATTGCTTTATGATGTTTTGCACTCATCAATGAGTCATCATCATCCGCATTTATCAACGATAACGTTTTTCTCGGAATTGAAGCGAGAGGCGATCGCATATGTGTTAAGTATTAGGCGTTTGCACTGCGTATTGTTTGCATTGTTTATCATCCAACTACCTGTCCAAATCCTATCTATCATCAACATGTGCATTTGTCCCCATTTGGAATGTAAAAATGATGACAATATAATGGGTGTCTTACTGATTAGTTGTACAACGCAGCTTTGCTTTTTGGTAAATTTTTGTTTTCCAAACACCAATATTTTCGACACAAAATGAAACTTTTTGTTCCGTATCTATCGTTTTGTATAATCTTTTTCCTTATTGAATCTCTTCTCACTCCAACTGAAGCTCGTTCACCGCCCTACTTTGGTACAACAAACCGAACCATTCGTCACGAGCCCAAAACTGAAAACTTACGAAGCGAAACAACATTAGACATATTTCTACATGAAATTTTACCATTCAAAGCAAAATTTGTACTCAAAAATGTTTCGCCCAAATGTGCAAAAGCACTAACGCCCCTGGTGGATTACTGTTATCAGGACTATTGGTTGGTCTCGAAAGTTATGCTCAAAGTGAAAAGTCCTAAAACTGAGCAGTTGAGAACAGGTTGTTGCAATCTGTGGAAATATCACGAATGTGTGCTGGAATCAGTGGAGAGGTTAGCACACTACTCGTACAATCATTGCACCGAGTTGGATGCGATTTCGGCGGAAAGTGTACTCGAAGCTACGGAAGCAGAACCACTTGCTCGGTTGATGTGTGAAGACTATCACAAACAGTCGTTCTACTGTGCCACTTTCATCGAGGGAAGTTTGATCATTTCGCTAATTTTTGTACTCGGGTTTACTGCAGTTTTGGTGGCGGTTTTACTGGCTGGGTAAGTTTTATTAGAGAATTCTTGAATTTTGATTTAATTTCGATTTTTCTGGTTAAAGATTTACGTTTTACCTGTCTACACTAAAGAGAAGACAAAGAATTGTGTACATTCAAGCAAACATGATGATGATGAACAAGGGTTATGTTCAAGATGGAACGGAATTGATGGATTTCAAGGAAAAAAAGATTGGAAGATTTAATGTATGATGCATTTCATTGTACAAAATTTTTGAAATTTGATTAACCAAAAAAAACTGCCAAATGGATATTAAATACTTTAGGTTTCTCAAATTAAAAAATTTTAAAAAATGTTTGATTATATATGAAAGGTTGACCACGTGGAATGGTGCCTTTACCAGAATAATCGAGAGAACGATACTTCAACCAGTGACCAATTTATTTGGGAAAAACCAAACGAGGGAATGATCAAACTAGGTTGCAATGATGGGACAACCTTAATATTTGAGGACGAAACCAGATTCCAAGATTCTCACGCCGAACAGAAATCAGTCGAATATGTCGGACACCCGAAAAAGAGGGCAGAGATAACGATCCAAACGATGATAGTCTAGGGTTCAAGCTCGAAGTTGCTAGGTCCAAGTTGTAGAGAGATAAGGTAAAG
This sequence comes from Rhizoglyphus robini, assembly GCA_023373905.1. Taxonomy (NCBI): domain Eukaryota; kingdom Metazoa; phylum Arthropoda; class Arachnida; order Sarcoptiformes; family Acaridae; genus Rhizoglyphus; species Rhizoglyphus robini. The sequence goes on along the minus strand of JAKIJQ010000129.1, from coordinate 32,646 downwards.
TAGGTAATAGCGCGTGTGTTGAGTAGGTTGTAGTAGAGGTTCACCTGTGAGTGTCGATGTACTGCAGATGTTTGCCATTAGTTTGAGTTGAGTGATGAGAGCGAATACGAGACAAGATAGCTAGGTCAAAACAACCAACAGCAGAGGAGAGAAGGGAAAAGGAAGGATATGAAAAGAATAGTTACCGATGCCATCTGACGGTCAGGATTACAAAACAATGATACAGCAGAATAAGTGTCCGAACATAGAGAGGAACACTTACATATATATCACATTTCAAATTTAAATATCAGCCACAATTTTCTTATATATTTGCATCATATTTGACACTTCTAAATTGGACAATACTTTCTAAAGTTGATTTTGTCGTTCACTATGAAAATTTTGAGCAAATCCAAAGTGCATTAACTTTTTTTATATAGATGAAATCACAAAGTCAAAATCAATTCACTAATGTTGGACATATCCGGGTCGAAAGTAGTATCTACACGGACTATGATGGATGCTATTTGAGTGGGATGTTGGCACTCGGCGCCGATGCAATGCAGAGGAAATTGGCTAATTGTTCAAACATAGAAGAACAAACTCGCATTGAACAACACTGGGCGCTGGCTAAGGAAATAACCGAGAGATGTCACATAAATTTTAGAAAAAATAATATTGCAAAGAATAATTTCAATAATGGAAACCGTGCTGCGTCAGGAATCACATTCGAATCTACGTAAGTCAATTCACAATTGTACTTTACTTTGATTTCACTTTGATTTTGTATGTGTTTGAATGTTTACAATCATTCAGAGCTGCAATGGCGGAAAGTTATTTCGTTCTATACCGTCTCACCCACAATCCCAAATACCGAGATTATGCGTGGGAGTTGGCACAAGCAATCCACAAGCAGTGCCGTACGGAAGAGGGCAAATACTATCAACTCAGTGATGACCGCCGAGAATATTACAGAAATAAGATTGAACAAGCCAAACTGAATTTCCTTGCAACCACTCTCAAATATCTCTATTTGATCTTTTCGGACGATTCTGTTCTTTCTCTGGATCAGTGGGTATTTAACCGTGCCGGTCAAGCATTGCCGATTTGTGGCAGGAATCCCGCTTATCAAAAGTGTGCTTAAAGTAAATCAAATGGTTGAATATTTTGTATACATAGGCACTTTTCAGTGAAGGTTGTATAACTAATAAAAAATGTCAAGTTAATATGAACACAATAAAGTCTTCATTTAACATTTCTTATGAATACAATTCAAAATGGAATGTACTTGTAGATGCTATTAAGCAAAGAAAGAATAACGGGATTGCCCCAGACAGGGAATCAAGTGTTCCAATCAATTTCGAGAGTTGGTAATTGAACTTTGCACTTCAAACAAATCAAACATTGGAGAGTTTGTCAAGTTTGTTGTTTGCTTTTGGCTTGGTCAAACAAAATGTATGATTTGATTAAAATTTCCATTTTCATATAAGCAATAAAGATTCAATAAAGATTTCCATTTGTACATTTTGATTGGACGCTTGAAAAGTTAAACTTACAAACTTTTACTATTTCGTAAATGAAGTACAAAAAGTTTGGGTTCAATTTTGATGTCGAGGACCGAGAATCAGGTGGAGGAATCCGAAGTAAATGGAGTTTCGTGTTGATTTTGGCATTTATTCTTATCTTGGTTTGTGTTTTACTGCTGATTGGAACACGGTGCAATGTTGATTCTACTCTCACGAAAATCTCTGATCCAGAAACCGAATATCGTCTAGATTTTATCCGAAACATGACCCGCGACGCCTGGAACGCCTACATCAAAGTTCAATATCCGAAAAAAGATTCATATTCCGCCCTCCGCCATCACACCCTTGCTCAGTCACTATCAACACTTTGGCTGCTGAATTTGATAGAGCAATTTGAAGAAGGAAAGATGTTGCTTCAAAAGGAGCCAAATTTTCCCAATTTTTCCAACAAACAACTCTATGTTGATGTACCGAATGCAGTTGCCGAGTACATTGGTTCGATGTTGTCCTGTTATGCTCTTACTGGGGATGGGTGGTTTCGGGATGCGGCACAAAAAGCGGGCAACTCTCTCAAAGCTGCTTATCGTACAAAGGGTATTGTGTACATACGAACTTTCATATAGAATTTTCTATCAATTTCTCTTCCATAAACAGGTCTCCCATTTTCAAAGTTATGTCTGAAAAATAATTCCTGTCCACATTATGGCCAATTCCAACATTCGTTGTCTGGACTGGGTGGCTCCCAACATCTCGAGTACCGTTACCTGGCAGATCTGACAAAAGATCGTGATTTTGATGAAGTAGTAATGAAAATTCGTTCAATTCTGCGCACAATACCCAAACCTGAAGGTCTGTACATGACTAAATTGGACTATGAGCCTCCTCACTGGAGCACAATGGAATCCTCACTCAGGTTCACTCACTTTCATTCCTATCTTCTCAAATCGTACATTCAGTCAAACTTTACTGATCACGAGCCACTGGAAATGTTCAATCAGGCGATTGATGCAATTGAGGCGGCGGGAATGATTGTCAAGACAAATCAAAGTGACAATGGATTCACGATTGTGAGGGAATACGATGTTAGAAACAAACGTTATGGCGAAGAAATGTACTATTCTCAATGCAGATTGGGTGCAATGTTTGGGCTGAGCGTTTGGGCGCTTAAGAAGAATCAATCGAATTCAATCGAAAATTCTGTACGACTGAAGAAGTATTTGAACTGGGCTGAGCAGTTGACTGAAACGTGTCACTATGTGGGCAATAGGACAGTGACTGGTTTTGTTCCTGTGCTTTTTAGTATTGATGCAAAGGGAACGGTCACTTATGATGACTTTGGGGACGTGCTGTAAGTGTTTGCAAAATGATATTCAATCTATCATTTAACCCATTTCAATCATTTCCTTATTATAGTTCGTATCTAGCGGAAAGCTATTTCGTGTTGTACTGCCTGACCAAGAATCCCAAGTACCGTCAGTACGCCTGGGAACAGGTGCAAAGCATTGCCAAGTATTCTCCACTGTCAAATGGTCTATTCCATAGTTTTGTTACAGTCGATAGAGATAATCGGAAATTCAAGTTGGGCCCAGATGAGCCACAGGCAGTTGATTTCATCGGTTCAACCCTCAAATATCTGTATCTGACTTTTACTGATGATGAGGATGTGCTTCCGATGGATCAGTGGATTTTTAATCGGGCCGGACAGCCACTGCCAATTTGGGGTAGGAATAGAATTCGACATTAATGTATTCTGAAAAAATTGATGGTTTGAAAAAAAAGTGAAACTACTCAATTGACACAACCTAAAGTAAGGTTAGATTAAAGTAAAAAAGTCTTACTGTTAACAATATAAAGAACAACTCAAAGAACAATTTTTTTAATAAATTGAACAACAACAACAACATGAAATCTATATACAAGATATTTTATTTCAAAGTACCAAGAAGAATCCTTCCTCCTTTGAAAGGGTTTAATTTATTTACATTTTTAAGCAGGATAACCCGGATTCTTACCCCTAACCGGCAGGGGTTGGCCCACTTGGTTAAAGACCCACTGATCAAAGGGAAGGAGAGTGTCTTCGGAGAAAATCAAATACAGAAACTTGAGAGTGGTTGCAAAAGAATTTAGGTCTCTAGGTTGTCTGTAATTGTTTCTCGAGTATTCCTGTTCAACATCAGTCAAATCATAGTATCTGCCCTCCTCCGTACGGCAGTGCTTGTGGATTGCTCGAATGAGCTCCCAAGCGTAATCTCGGTATTTGGTTTCGTTGGTAAAACGCCATAGAACCAAATAACTTTCCGTAATTTCAGCTCTAAATAGGGTCAAACATTAAAATCATGTAAATGTAGCTCAAGTCAAAACTTACACGGCCTCAAACGTTTCTGTGCTAGTCAATTTGGTCTTGGTCTTGGTGTAGGCAATGTGGCAACTCTCCTTGATTTCCTTTGACAGTCTCCAGTGTTGCTCAATGCGAGTCTGTTCTTGGATTGTTGCATTAGATTTTTGATCCAACTGTCGTTGCATTACAACCGCCCCCTGTGCCAACATTGCACCCAAGCTGCACCTAATGGTGCACTTGTATCCATCTGGATATTCATAGATGAGATTACTATCTCTGTTGGAATTTTTGTGGATATTGGTTAAATTTTTAACAAAATAATCTAACACTTCGCTGTACAATCGAATTGATTGGTCATCTCTCTCGTTTGATTGAATGAAACTTTTCAACAAATTCGGATAGAACTGATTTGAAGGCGACGGCCATACATCTTCTCTTGCTCTGCCAGTTTCGACATGAACAGAGTTGTGGTGCAGGTTGAGTTTTTGGATATTTTCCAAAAATGTCTGCGCCTTGTCAACTTTAGTTTTCATGTCCAAATCGTTGGTAATGTCAGCCAGGTAGGCAAACTCAATGGAGCTCCATGAACTCAGCTCTAGTTGGCCCTGATAATCCCATTCCTTGATAGGTCCATCATCTTTTCTTCGCGGTCCAAGTTGGGAGTATGGCAAACCTGTAGGTTTTGAAGAAACATTCTAGTTTGACTTTACATTAAATTTAGTTCATATGACACACACCTGTAGGTGTATCAAATGATAATTTAAGTTTGTCCCCAACCAGTTTAGCTCTGTCCAACCAGGTCGTATCATTTGTGAGTGCAAAACATGACAACAGTGAGCCCAAGTATTCAGTCGAAACCTGTGATGTATAAATGAAAATCTCAGGATATTCGGGATCAAGGAAACTGTCACGATTGTTAGCTTCAATCCATCTCTTCCCCTCCTCATACTCATCCCTCAGACCCATCACCCAAAGGTTGCTCAACATTAGCACTAAACCGAGACCTTTCACTCCGCCTCGGTTGATTGAATCTTTTGTCTCATGTACTTGTTTCCAAACTTCCAGGGTCATCTTTTTGATTAGATCGAGTGGTTTGGTTATTTGGCGAGGAATGTCTGGGATGAGCACTTTAGTTGGCATATTTTCACTTTTTCTCCAACCCCCAATATTGCCAGGATACATTCGATTTCTACCCCAAATTGGCAGTGGCTGTCCGGCCCGATTAAAAACCCACTGATCCAGTGGCAGTACATCCTCATCATCAGTGAAAGTCAGATACAGATATTTGAGGGTTGAACCGATGAAATCCGATGGTTGTTTTAGTTCCTCACAGCTGTCTTCACAGTTGGCTCGATTGTCCCTATCAACATTCATTTCTTGGTGGAATATACCATTTGGCATTGGAGCGTACTTGGCGATGCTTTGCACCAGTTCCCAGGCGTACTGACGGTACTTGGGGTCCTTGGTCAGGCGGTACAACACAAAATAGCTTTCCGCTAGATGAGGACTAAAGGGAGAGATTAATACAGATTATCCAATATTCAATTTAACGTTGCACTTACCTTAAAAATACATAATCAGAATATGTCACTAACCCATTCTGTTCAATTTTAAAATCTATAGGAACCATCCCAGTTAGTGTCCTACTGCCCACATAGTGACAAGTCTCGGTCAACTGTTGGGCCCAATCCAAATGCTTCTTAATTCGTTGTGCATTCTCTTCGATTTCTTCTTTCTTCTTCTTTAGAGCCCAAACACTCAGTCCAAACATTGCACCCAAATTGCATGAATCATACGACATTGCGTCGACATAACTTTTTTTCCTAACATTATAAAACCGCACAAATGTGAATGCATTGTCACTATGATTCGACTTGACTATCATTTCCGCCGCCTCAATTGCATCAATCGCCTGATTGAACATTTCGATCGACTCACGATCGGTGAAATTGGACTGAATGTACGACTTGATCAAATACATGTAGAAACCATTGGAATCGAAAGATAGAGAAGAATAAGCAGTTTCTGAATCTGTTGATCAGTGAGGTGGCTCATAGTCCAGTTGGATCAGATACAGGCCTTGAGGTTTGGATATTGTGCGCAGAATTGAACGAATTTTATCATTTCTTTGATGAAATTCAACATTTTTTGTCAGATCGCCCAGGTAATGGTACTCGAGATGCTGTGAGCCACCCAGATCAGTCAATGAGTGTTGGTAATAATGGCGCATGTAAAAGCCTTGAACTGATTTGTTTAGATTTACATGGTTATATGGTAGACCTGTTTATTAAAATTGAAAAAATCAAGGGTAAAAGTGAATAGTAAATCATCAAATCAGCTAACAGTACCTTTGGTGTCATAAGCAAGTTTCAGAGTATTTGCAGCCTTCTCTGCAGAACTGAGGAACCACTCATCTCCACTGAGGGCATAGCAGGAGAGCATCGAACCAATGTACTGGGCAACTGTCTTGTGAACAATCAAAAAGGGCAAGTCGGGATCATTTGAAAAATCTAGTTCCTTTTGAAGTAGTTGTTTTCCTTCCTCAAATTGCGCACTCAAATTCGCCACCCAAAGTGATGACAGTGACTGTGCTAGAGTATGATCGATGCCGTATTCACCATTTTCAACTTTAGTATTCAAATACTCGACTTTGATGAAGGCGTTCCAGGCATTGCGGGTCATGTTGCGTATAAAGTTGAGACGATATTCAGTTTCTGGGTTAGTTTTCTTGGTAATTGGAGAACCATTGTATCCATTGATCAACAGTAGAGCACTAGCAATAAACAGAAATTTTTCATTCAACCCGAAACGCCATTTTGTTTGAATGTCTTTTGACTTTTCTCTGTCCCCAACATCAAAATTCAACCCACGAATATTGTTCTTCATTTACAAAAATTGTGGTTTTCAAATTTCGTTAGAGAAGCTTCACAAGTACTTCACCAAAACCCCTTTAAATGAAAAGTACAAATTGAAGTTGCAATACTTTGAATGCTGCTTATATGAAAAAGTTCATCGTTGTTTGATCAAGCCAAAAGCAAACAAACAAACTTGATAGTAACATTTTGAATGTTTGATTCGTTTGATGCAAAGTTCAATTAGCACATTTTGAATACGGTCTGGACACTTTATCTTTGCTTGTGTGTTTGTCAATTGTGTGATAAAATGCAAAATACATATCATATAAAATCCCAAAAGAAAATGTTTCCCTTCAAAATTTTGGTCAAGTCCCTCTGTGTATGTTCTCATAGGAAATAATGTGTTTTGTTAGATTTTTAAAAACTAGATTGCAACTGTTTCTTCATAAAAAAATATCGCAATATTTGAAATAGTCCTTTGTGTTGATCAATTTAAAATAACATTTGACCTGAAATGTGCAGATGTTTTCAAGGTTAAAGGTTATAGTAGCAAATAGAAGAGGAAAACTGAGCTTGGGCGCAGTTTATATCGATAAGGATGTGTTATGACAATAAGTGCTTTTTATTTTCCTACTGCTTGACTTCAATTTTTAGTCCTTTTTGCTGTATTATAAATATCATATTCTAAAAATGTCTCATCAAAATTCGCATTCAGTGCATCAGTCAAATCTAAACTCGAATCCACTCCAAAATCCGCAACAAAATTTATTCGCATATTTGTACTCAAATACGAGCCCAAATATGATCTCAAATACAATTCCGTATCATAATCTTTACTCAAATCCAGATCCAAAACAAAATTTAAATGGACAACCAAATCCAAAATTTACAAATACACATCAAATCTTCACTAGATTTCACACCCAAATTCAATCATCGATCCACTTTAGAATCAAAATTCTTTCCAAAATCAATACCAAACGCAATATCAAATTACACATTCAAATACTTATGCAAATCATAATCATAATCCAATCTCAAATTTGAACTCAAAGAAACATAAAATTTCATACCCAAACCAACTTGCAGTAAAATATACAAATGAACACCAAAATCAATTCCTAAATCAACACCCAATTCAAATTCCAATTCAACGCTCAAATATTCACTCAAATCTGTGCCAAAATCTTTATCCAGATAATAAAAGCCCGATGTTTATGCCTCTATAGGCATGCTTGAGGTCTAGATTAATAATGCATTGAAATCTTAAATGTTACTAAATGTTGTTGTTTGTTTGTGTGAATTTCATTAATTTAAAATGTTTTTACTTTTAATTCTGCTTAAAAGAAAGTTCAATATTGATTTCAGAACAATCTTGATTTCGATTTTATTTGTTCAAGCCAAGAGCAAACAAAACAAACTTGAAAATAATCTCGGATGTTTGATTTGTTTGATTACAAAGTTCAATTAGCAAATCTTGAAAACGAGACTGAAGTTGTAGTTGATTTTTTGAGTTTCCAGTGTATTACTAACCATATGTGTATTAGTTGGTTGAACAGGGTTCAATGAGCAACAAAAGCACACAATCCATACTCGAGTACTCGTGGGTCAAGTTGAGCCCTTCAAATGTTTGTTGAATAGGAAATTGTCAAGATTACAAAATTAATGTTTCAGCGTTTTATTTGGATAAAGAGTTTCTATGTAAATGTGCAATCGAGTACATAATGGGTAACAGTTTAAATGGGAAAATTGGTCCGCGTAGATTTTAATCGAGTAACAATACAGTTATGTTCGTGTTGTTAATTTACATTTTATAGCATCAAATTGACCAAAATACATTCAATAAAATGTTTTCCCGTGTGCACATTTTTCAGCCGGATAGGCGGAATTATTGCCACAAACCGGCAATGGTTGACCAGAACGATTAATAATCCACTTATCCAGGGGAAGGACAGAATCATCCGAAAAAGTCAAATAGAGATACATTAGGGTGGTCGACAGGGAATTTAGATCTTTAGGTTGTTCGTAATTGTTTCTCGAGTATTCCTGTTCCACATCAGTCAAGTGATAGTATTCACCCTCCTCCGTACGGCAGTGCTTGTGGATTGCTTGTGCCAACTCCCACGCATAATCTCGGTATTTGGTTTCGTTGGTGAGTCGCCATAGAACGAAATAACTTTCTGCTATTGCAGCTCTAACATGATCAAAAAGATAAAAATCAAGGAAAACCAAGGAAATGTACGATAAAAATGATAAACTTACGTAGCTTTGAACCCAATTGCGTAATCATCAAAACATTGAGTATAAAAACATTCATTCTGTTTAGCCAATTTGGTCTTGGTTTTGGTGTAGATCACGTGACAAGAGTCAGTGATTTCCCTCGCCAGTCTCCAGTGTTGTTCAATGCGAGTTTGTTCTTGGATTGTTGCATTTGAGTTCGTGTTAGATTTTGGCTTTTGATCCAACTGTCTTTGCATTGCATCCGCTCCAAGCGCCAACATTGCACCTAAAATGCAGCCACTGGCTTCCATGTTCCCACCGTGATCTTCATAGGTGAGATTGCCTTTGTCTGTTTTACGAATCACGGTTGTATTCTTCAAAATATAATCGAGCGCTAGTTTGTACATTCGAATTGGTTGGTCATCTCGCTCGTTTGATTGGATGAAACTTTTCACCAAATTCTGGTGAAATTTGTTTGAAGGTCTCTCTATTGAATATTCTCCTAGTTCACCAGTTTGTACATTATTTGTGACATCTTTGTATATGGCGGGTTTTTGGATACTTTCTAAGAAATTCCGTGCCTCGCGAATTTTAAGTTTCATGTTCAAATCGTTGGTCATGTCAGCCAGGTAAATGAACTCCATGTGATGTTCACCCGCTTTTGCCAAGTAACGCCAAATATCTTCGGTTCCTAAGCTGCTGTACGGTTGACCTGTGTAGGTTTTGTTGAGAAAGTATATTAGTTGTGTTATTCATAAAAGACGATCTATACCTGTGGTTGTGTTGAATATGACTTTGAGTCGGTCTGCAACTTGTTTCGCACTGTCCAACATTTCCGTGTCATTTGTCAGTGCAAAACAGGACAAAAGTGAACTCAAATATTCTGTCGAGGCCATTGCAGTACGAAAAATATTGTAAGGAATTACGCGATAACGAAAGTTGTCACGATTGTTAGCTTCAATCCACCTCTTTCCCTCCTCATACTCAGCCCTCAGGCCCATCACCCAAAGGCTGCTCAACATTTGCACTAGATTGATACCTTTCACACCAACTCGGTTGAATGCATCTTTTGTCGCGTATAGTTGCTGCCAAACTTCTCGGGTCATGTTTTTGAGTAGATCGAGTGGTTTGAGTTTAATTTGAGGAATGTTTGCGTTGATTACTTTAGTTGGAAGTACAATTTCAGCCTTCAACTCTCCAATATTGCCAGGATACATTCGATTTCTACCCAAAATTGGCAGTGGCTGTCCAGCCATATTGAACACAAACTGATCCAGTGGCAGTAAATCCTCATCAGTGAAGATCAGGTATAGATACTTAAGGGTGGAACCGATGAAATCCGATGGCTGTCCAGGGTAGTCACAGCGTGACTGTGCACAGTCCCATCGATTGTCCTCATTAACATTTATTTCTTTGTGGAATATACCATTTGGCATTGGAGCGTACTTGGCGATGCTTTGCACCAGTTCCCAGGCGTACTCACGGTATTTGGGGTCCTTGGTTAGGCGGTACAGCACGAAATAGCTTTCAGCTAGATGGGGACTAATTGAGGAAAAGATTATATCAAATAGCCCAAATTTAGTTGAACTTACCTCAAAAACCCAGTGCTGCTATCAAGTGACACAAATCCATCCTGTTCAATTCTAAAATTTACAGGAACCATCCCAGTCAGTGTCATATTGGCCACATAGTGACACGTTTCGGTCAACTGTTGTGCCCAATCCAAATGCTTCTTGAGACGTGATGCTTCCCCTTCGGTTAAACCCTCTCTATTCTTCTTAATGGCCCAAACACTCAGCCCAAACATTGCACCCAAATTGCATGCTTCATACGACATTTCTTTGCCACAACTTTTTTCCCTAATATTATAATCACGCACAAAGGTGAATGCATTGTCACTATCATTTGACTTGACAATCATTTCCGCCGCCTCGATTGCATCAATCGCCTGATTGAACATTTCAATCGACTCACGATCGGTGAAATTTAACTGAATGTACGATTTGATTAGATAAGAGTAGAATCCATTCGATTGAAAAGAGAGCGAAGATTGCAGTGATGTTCGGAATGGATCGGACCAGCCTGACCAGCGAGGTGGCTCTGACCAGTGAGGTGGCTCATAGTCTAAATAGGACAGATATAAACCTTGAGGTTTGGATATTATGCGAAGAATGGTGCGAATTTTGGCATTTCTTTGATGAAATTCAACATTTTTTGTTAGATCGCCCAGGTAGTGGTACTCGAGATGCTGGGTGCCGCCCAGTTGAGTCAATGAGTGCTGGTAATAGTGATAGTAGGGGTGTAATTGTTCAATTTCGTTTAGGTTGATTTGTTTGCTTAGATTTGCATAGTTGTATGGTAGACCTGTTAAATTGAATGGTAAAATTGAGTTCAACATCTAATCAGAAACACACCTTTTGTGTCATAAGCAGGTTTCAGTTTGTTGGCCACCCTCTCTGCAGAACCTAAAAACCACTCATCCCCAGTCAGAGCATAGCAGGACAGCATCGAACCAATGTACTGGCCAACTGCTGAGTAAGCGAACATAAACGACAAGTTGTGATCATTTGCAAAATCCAGTTCTCTTTGAAGCAGTTGTTTTCCTTGCGCAAATTCTGCACTCAAATTCGCCACCCAAAGTGTCGACAGTGACTGAGCTAAGGCGTGATCGCCCCAATATATACGATTTTTATTTCTATTCGGATACTGCACTTTGATGAATGCATTCCAGGCGTCGCGGGTCATGTTGCGTACAAAGTCGAGACGATATTCGGTTTCTGGGTTTGGAGTTTTCGTTTTGGTTGTGGAAGCACCATTGCATCCAATTCGGTCAATCAACAGTAGAGCAACAACACAAACAAAAAGCAAACGAAAAGTCAAATTGAATCTCCAATTACTTCTACCTGATTTCTCTCGGTACCCACCAACATCAAAATTGAACTCAAAAAACCTCATTTGCAGTAGAAATTGTTGGTAGATTTTTTACAGATTTATTTTGGCAAGTGTCAAAAAGGTATACAAAAGTAACAACTTTTAAATGTTTCTCATAGTATGAGCCTCATACGAGAGAGGGTTCAAAGTTTGTTTTCAGAACAATCTTGATCTTTCTGGAATATTTGATTAAGCCAAAAGCAAACAAAATGAACTTGAAAATCATATGATAAATACATTCAGTGTTTGATTTGTTTGACTATCAAAGTTCAATTAGCAAATCTTGAAATCAACACTGATCCACTGAGCACAATCCATACTCGAGTACTCGTGGGTCAAGTTGAGCCCTTCAAAGGTTTGTTGAATAGGAAATTGTCAAGATTACAAAATTATTGTTTCAGAGTTTTATTTGGATAAAGAGTTTCTATGTAAATGTGCAATCGAGTACATAATGGGTAACAGTTTAAATGGGAAAATTGGTCCGCGTAGATTTTAATCGAGTAACAATACAGTTATGTTCGTGTTGTTAATTTACATTTTATAGCATCAAATTGACCAAAATACATTCAATAAAATGTTTTCCCGTGTGCACATTTTTCAGCCGGATAGGCGGAATTATTGCCACAAACCGGCAATGGTTGACCAGATCGATTAATAATCCATTGGTCCAGGGGAAGGACAGAATGATCCGAAAAAGTCAAATAGAGATACATTAGGGTGGTCGACAGGGAATTTAGATCTTTAGGTTGTTCGTAATTGTTTCTCGAGTATTCCTGTTCCACATCAGTCAAGTGATAGTATTCACCCTCCTCCGTACGGCAGTGCTTGTGGATTGCCTGTGCCAACTCCCACGCATAATCTCGGTATTTGGTTTCGTTGGTGAGTCGCCATAGAACGAAATAACTTTCTGCTATTGCAGCTCTAACATTATCAAAAAATGAAAATCAAGGAAATGTAGAATAAAAAATGATAAACTTACGTAGCTTTGAACCCAATTGCGTAATCATCAAAACTTTGAGTATAAAAACATTCATTCTGTTTTGCCAATTTGGTCTTGGTTTTGGTGTAGATCACGTGACAAGAGTCAGTGACTTCTCTCGCCAATCTCCAGTGCTGCTCAATGCGAGCTTGATCTTGGATTGTTGTATTTGAGTTCGTGTTAGATTTTGGCTTTTGATCCAACTGTCTTTGCATTGCATCCGCTCCAAGCGCCAACATTGCACCTAAACTACAGCCACTGGCTTCCATGTTCCCTCCGTGATCTTCATAGGTGAGATTGCCTTTGTTCGTTTTACGAATCACGGTTGTATTCTTCAAAATAAAATCGAGTCCTAGTTTGTACATTCGAATTGGTTGGTCATCTCGCACGTTTGATTGGATGAAACTTTTCACCAAATTCTGGTGAAATTTGTTTGAAGGTCTCTCTATTGAATATTCTCCTAGTTCACCAGTTTGTATATTATTTGTAAAATCTTTGTAAATGGCGGGTTTTTGGATGCTTTCCAAGAATGTCCGTGTTTCGCGAATATTAGTTTTCATATTCAAATTGTTTGTCATGTCAGCCAGGTAGCTGAACTCCATGTGCTGTTCACCCACTTTTGCCAAGAAATACCAAATATCTTCCAAAAGTCCAAAGCTGTAGCTGTAGCTGTACGGTAGAACTGTAGGTTTTGTAGAAAAGTATATTAGTTGGGTTATTCACAAAAGACGATCTATACCTTTGGTTGTGTTGAATATGACATTTAGTCGATCGTCAACTTGTTTCGCACTGTCCAACATTTCCGTGTCATTGGTCAGCGCAAAACAGGACAACAGTGAACTCAAATATTCTGTCGAGGCCATTGCGGTACCAAAACTATAGTCAGGACTTACGGGATCACGAAAGTTGTCTCGATTGTTAGTTTCGATCCACTTTTTCCCTTCCTCATACTCAGTCCTCAAACCCATCACCCAAAGGCTGCTCAACATTTGCACTAAATTGACACCTTTCACTCCGCCTCGGTTGATTGAATCTTTTGTCTCGTGTACTTGTTTCCAAACTTCCAGGGTCATCTTCTTGAGCAGATCGAGTGGTTCGGTTATTTGGCGAGGAATTTTAGTTGGAATTTCTTCACTTTTTCTCCAACCCCCAATGTTGACAGGATACATTGGATTCCTACTCCAAATTGGCAGTGGCTGTCCAGCTACATTAAAAACCCACTGATCCAGTGGCAGTGCATCCTCGTCATCAGTGAAAGTCAAATACAGATATTTGAGGGTTGCACCAATAAAATCCGATGGGTAATCACATTTGGACTCACAGTTGGCACGATTGTTCCCATCAGCAAACACTTTTTGCCGTAATGTACCATTTGGCATTGGAGCGTACTTGGCGATGCTTTGCACCAGTTCCCAGGCGTACTGACGGTACTTGGGGTCCTTGGTCAAGCGGTACAGCACGAAATAGCTTTCCGCTAGATGAGGACTAATGATGGAGGGAAATGATTATCCAATAGCCCAAATTGAGCTGAACTTACCTCAAAAACACAAAATTTAAGTTTAGAATTCTATCATATGACACAACTCCATTGTCTCGAATACTAAAATACCCATGAAACATCCCAGTCAGTGTGCTATTGGCCACATAGTGACACGTTTCAGTCAACTGTTGTGCCCAATCCAAATACTTTTTAATTCGTGGTGCATTCTCTTCAATTGAACCCTCATTTGCACTATTCTTCTTAATCGCTAAAACGCTCAGCCCAAACATTGCACCCAAATTGCATGCATCATTCGACATTTTATCGGCATAACTTTTTTCCCTAACATTATAATCACGCACAAAGGTGAATGCATTGTCACTTTGATTCGACTTGATAATCATTTCCGCCGCCTCGATTGCATCAATCGCCTGATTAAACATTTTCAACGACTCACGATCGGTGAAATTATACTGAATGTACGATTTGATCAGATACGAGTAGAAACCATTGGAAGATAGCGAAGATTTCATTGGAGTTATTAGTGGATCTGACCAGTGAGGTGGCTCATAGTCAATTTCGGTCAGATACAGACCTTGAGGTTTGGATATTGTGCGCAGAATGGTGCGAATTTTATCATTTCTTTGATGATATTCAGCATTTTTTGTTAGATCGCCCAGGTAGTGGTACTCGAGATGTTGGGTGCCGCCCAGTTGAGTCAATGAGTGCTGGTAATAGTGATAGTAATAGTGAAATGGGGCCATTTTGTCTAGATTGATTGGTTTGCTTAGATTTACATAGTTGTATGGTAGACCTGTTAAATTGAATTGTAAACTTGAGTTCACCATCTAATCAGAAACATACCTTTTGTATCATAAGCAGGTTTCAGTTTGTTGGCCACCCTCTCTGCTGATCCTAAAAACCACTCATCCCCAGTCAGAGCATAGCAGGACAGCATCGAACCAATGTACTTTCCAACTGCTGAGTAAATGAACATCAACGAATAGTTGGGATCATTTGCAAAATCTGGTTCTCTTTGAAGCAGTTGTTTTCCTTGCGCAAATTCTGCACTCAAATTCGCCACCCAAAGTGTCGACAGTGATTGAGCTAGGCTGTGATCGCCCCACTGGGCCCAGTATTTACTTTTTTTATTCGGATACTGCACTTTGATGAATGCATTCCAGGCGTCGCGGGTCAAGTTGCGTACAAAGTCGAGACGATATTCGGTTTCTGGGTTTGGAGTTTTCGTTTTGGTTGTGGAAGCAGCATTGCATCCAATTCGGTCAATCAACAGTAGAGCAACAACACAAGCAACAAACAAGCGAAAAGTCAAATTGAAACTCCAATTACTTCTTCCTGATTTCTCTCGGTACCCACCAACATCAAAATTGAACTCAAAAAGCTTCATTTCACCGAAATTGTCGGGATTTTTTTTTCACAGGTGTCCAAATGTACTAAAATAATTTATCTTTAAATGCTGCTCATAGCTATGAGTCCCATACGAGAAAGTTCAAAGTTTGTTTTCTTGATCTCGAGTATATTTGGTTAAGCCAAAAGCAAACAAAACGAATTATCAAGTGTTTGATTTGTTTGACTATCAAAGTTCAATTGGCAAATTTTGAAATCGTCACTGAAGTATTTTTGACCCCTGGTGTTTGCAGTAACTTAGTTGGTGGAATGTTCAATGGAAAACAACAGCAGAATCCAAGTTTGTTTATTGTCCGCTTCAATATGAACCGAACGTAGCAGAATCAAAGTTGAGCCCTTCAAAGGCTTTTACGAATTGGAAAATCTCAAGATTATAAAATCAGTGTTTCGGCATTTTATTTGGACAAAGTGTTTCTATGTACGAGTAAATGTGTACTATAGATGGACTTTAAATGGAAAAATGGTGCAAATTGATTGGCGATTCATTAGAGTAACGATACAGTTGTTGTTGGTACTGAATTTACATTTTATATTTTGCAAAATAATGCATTCAATGTGTCTTCATTTACCCGTACGTACACTTTTCTAACTGTTAGAAAACAACAACGTCACAAACCTCCAAAAAAAAGTATACAAATTGAAATTTATTTATGTGTATTCATGTGAACGAAATGAACGAACGAAGAAAAAATGTCAAACTTTTATCGTTTGATTGATCGTTTCTGTTGGTGTAAAAAGAGTTAACATTTCAAAAAATCAATCAGAATCGAGAATTGGGAATTCGGTAATGCTCAACCTCATATTCCTCATAAATAGAATATTCCTCAATTAAACATTACATTCAAAATTGATTATTTATTATTCAAACAAAATGGAAAATTAAACTAACAAAAACATTACATCTCACAACAACTCGGGCACAACCTCGACATAGTCTTTCGGGTCACCGAGTTGGGCAGTATCATTCGAACTTTGGTCATCTTTAAGGTGCATAGAACAAATGTGACGAATTGTGTTGTTTCGTTGAGCAGAAGCAAACTCGCATTCAGGCCAGGAGCATTTGTAGGGTTTGGCACCAGAGTGGACTCGTTGATGTTGCTTCATGTAAAACGCAATTCGGGTTTGGAACTCACAACCACCAGGATAGTCACACTTCAACAGAGTCAGTGGTGTCTTGTGGTAATGTCGGTAGTGGTCGTGCACATTCCTTTTGTGAATACCCGCGAATGGACACAGTGGAAAGGCACACTGAAAGTAACCGAACTGGTGCTGTTGAATGTTGTGTTTGGACAATCGATTGTATGAAGAAAAGTGTTTTGGACACTGGTCACAGTGCAATTCGGTGGTGGACTGGTGTGACTGTTTGATGTGTTCACTTAGAAAATGTCTATAAATAAAATGATAAAAGAGTTAGTGAATGATGATGCAACAACAACAAACCGAACCGAATTGAGTAAACTCACTTGTGATTGAATGATTGTGCACAGTCTTTGACCAGGCAACGATGCGGACCAATCAAATGTTTGTCCCAAAGGTGTGCGCTGAATTCGGCTGTGGCCAACATCTCGAGACAGTCAACTTGAGGACATTGTAGAGTGACTGTGATGACTTGTTCCACTTTCTGTTGGGTATCACTCGATTCAGTTCGAGATCGTTTCACTTGTGGAGGACTGTCTTCGTCTTCTTCCTCTTCGTCATCATCATCCAATTCGATAACTTCAATATTCTCTTCTTCTTCATCAACAATCTTCATTATTATCACTCCATTTCCTTGTTGTTTGACAAAGTCTTCGTATTGCACCGTTTCGATGATCGCGTGTGATAGTAGTTGGTCTGTTGAACAAGAAGATACAAACATACAAATTAGTAAAGTCATTGTGAAAACATTCAAACATTTACCTGTGTCCACTCTGTCTTCTTCTTTATCCAAAATAGTCAAATTATTATCGATGTTGTTGTCAGTATTCACACGTCCACGAATCGTGGATTCTTCTTCTTCTTCTACTTCATATTCATCACGTGATAGAGCTGATGCAGTGGACATGGTGACTGTCCGAGTAGTGAAACAAAGAAAAATGCTCGTTGAAGGATAAAGTTGAGTACGTGAAATTACGCGTGCACAAAGCAGACAAAGCCAAATCAGAGCACGCTGTGTTGAATCAACTCACAACAACAAAGCAACCTTCATCATTCCCTCACT
Organism: Rhizoglyphus robini; assembly: GCA_023373905.1. Lineage (NCBI taxonomy): Eukaryota > Metazoa > Arthropoda > Arachnida > Sarcoptiformes > Acaridae > Rhizoglyphus > Rhizoglyphus robini. The sequence goes on along the minus strand of JAKIJQ010000129.1, from coordinate 14,707 downwards.
AGATGGCGACACTGAGTTTGACGGAATTTTTTTATTTTTTCATTTCATTACAATACACGAAATTTTAATTACACAATACTTGTTTGATTGAATCAAATAGAGCAAATCATTTTAACCACTAAATTTTGTGGCTAACTTTGCAAATGCATAAATCCTTAAGAGCTCTAGAGGGTTTGACTTAGAACCAGATTTCATACATTTTACATCAAATCGTTCAATTCACGTTCCAATCACGTCTCGACCCAAGATTGACAAATGGCAAGTAGGCAAGTTGGAGTACGATCACGGCGACCATGACAACCAGTCAATCACGGATCAATAAATCCAATTTACCAATTTCTACGGTGCAGCCTATGAAAACAATTTGAAAATGCCAAGTACGAAATCTTACAGAAAAGCCATTTTCCTTTATTGACAGAGAAACTCTCAAAGGCCGAAACTTTATTCGAATGTGCCACGACTGCTATGTGGAAATCACGAATGAATGAATTTAACCAACGGCCAATTGATTGTTGAAGACGATCAGATGAAGTAAGAGATATTTCATCCACTGATGGCACAAACTCATGAAATCCTATTTGTTGGAAAAAATATTTCGCGATCAATGTCAATTCTGAAAACATTCATAGACATGTTTGCATAGAAATAAATATCGATGATTTCGTTGTTCATTGATTAAACAGGTACACATGCATCGAGATTGTTTTTGCCCCCTTGTTGGTCAGTTGGTTACCAATTCGGAAAACTTTGATTCGTTTCATTTGACTACTCGTGACATGAACAAAACATATGACTGCTCAAATAGTGATCCATCAGTACAATAAAATCAAAGCCAGGCAATTATAGAACCACTCAAATTTATTATCGTACAATTTAGAATAGTCAAAATAGTTAAAGAAACATATACATAATGATCATTAAAGTGAATGTGTGGTCTGTGTAGGGAATATTGTTGGACAGGACATTGAGGTAAATGTAGTGAGGAGTGGTCAGTGGAGGCGTGCTCAGATTGGTGGGTGTTCCTGTTGGAGATAGTCACGAGGGTTGCGATTGTCCTCGATGCCAAGTTGATGTTGTTCCTTCTGGCTCTTAGGGAGATTGAAATGTTGGGTGCGGATGTGTCTGATTACATGACTCTGATTTGTTGAAGCATAGTCACACATGTCCCAGGTACATTTGAAAGGTTTGACTTTTTGATGAATTAGTTGATGACGTTCGAGATTTTGCTTTAGGCCGAATGACTTGCCACAACCAGTCCATTCACAACGGAAAGGTTTGACACCAGTGTGACTTTGTTGGTGGCGATTGAAGTGGCCCTTTTGATTGAATGACTTGCCACAGTTGTTGAACTGACAAGTGTAGATGGTTGTCTTGGGATGGACTGATTGCTGATGAGTCCTTATTTCAGATCGAAATGTGGCCACTCGGTCATAGTGACAACCATCATAGCCACACTTGAATTGACCTTCAAAGTGATAGTAATAGAGATGATCATTCAAACCAGACTGAGATTTGAATGTCTTGATGCAGTGAGCACATGACCAGGTGGTGATGTTCGAATGGTTGTTTTGAACATGTCGACCTAGTTCACCCCTACAAAACAAATCAATTAAACCAACTCAACACCACATCACACTCACCATTGATCAAACCGTTCGTTGCATCCAACAGCCAAACATCGATAAGGAGAAATGTGATGTTTAACTCGCAAGTGATCGTTCAACTCGTCTCTGCTTGCAACCTCATCCTCACAGCCATCCTCGGTACACTTCAACTTGACAATCTCAATCTTGTAATGTCCAACTTCATCTTCCTCACCCAACTCGGTTTCATCGTCATCATCTTCAATTTGTCCCAAACCTTCTCCTCCTTCATTTTGCTTGTCCATTTCCCTCAAGTCATCTGCCACCGCAGTACTCACTTCCTGGACGGTCTCTGTGCGGTGCAACTCTGTCGACACTCGAGTTCGCTTCGAGTTGGTCATCGGACCAGGAGTGGACACTTGGCCGCTTGTCATGGCTGTGCGTTTTCGTGTGCGACTTTGGGACGGTTTTGTAGTTGGCCATTGGTTGGGGACGTGAATGGCTGGCTCGTTAGGCTCGTGTTCAGCTTTGTCCACTTGTTGGTCAACACTTTGTTCAGTCTGTGAGCTGTTGGTCAGTTGCATTTGGCAGTTGGCTGATGGAGACAGCTCAAACACAGAGTGCATTGGACTGTTGAGTTGATCACGTGATAGAATGTCGATTGGCTCATTCAAATTGACCTGCGCCACTTCATCGACATTGACTCGATCATCGAATTGCATCGAGTTGTCTTCATCATCACTCACCAATTCTTTCTTCACCAAACGTAGGTCACATCCACGATTGTCATCATCATCATCTTCTTCCTCCTTTATCTCTTCTTTTATTTCTACCTTCACATCACTCGATTCGGTTTTGATGTATGCAGGCACATATTCCTGTTTGATGCTAATGTCATGATCATCATCGTATTCTTCTTTGATTTCCACCTTCACCTCCTCTTCATCATCCCATTCAGTTTTGACCGTCACTTGATTGTTTGATGTGCCTGTGTAAATAGCAACAAATGTAAATAAAGTCACCATCCAAACAACCAACCAGGCATACCTTGGTTATCCAGTCCGTCATCTTCATATTCTCGTTTCATGTTATACTGCACCATCAAATCATCATATTTCTTCTTCTCTTGTTCCTTCATCTCCACCAGTTGTGCACGTAATTGATCATTCTCACCAATCAGCACGCGTTCACGGTCCACAAGTTGACCAATTTGCTCACGTAACGAGTGACGATTCATTTGTTCGTAGATGAGAACGGGTCAAGTTGGTTTTGGGAAAGGGAGCAAATGCAGAATCGGTCGTGGTGATAGAAATGAGAGCGACAGTGAAAGCAGACCGACAGACACAGCAGAACACACAACAACTGAAAACTTTCACTCAGCCCGACTATTTTCACTTTGTTTGGGTGGAAATAGTGGCACTTGCAGTTGTTGTGTTTGCAGAGGCTGCCTCTCTCGTTCACATATGACTGTGTTTCTCGTAAACATATTTCCTCACCACATTTCGTTTTGTCCTCTTCACTTTTTCTCTGTTGCTTATCTCGCGTCAACTATCTACTTTTGTCAATTGTCATCTACTCGTCATGAATGGTCACGCAGCTGCAGACAAGGACGAGGCAAATTGTGGAATGCATCACGAGTTACGAGAGCAAATGTGTCAACTTGTGGACCGTGAACGAGTGCTGACTGGTGAAAATAATCAATTACGAGCACAACTGGTGGAGATGAAGGAACAAGAGAAGAAGAAATATGATGATTTGATAGTGCAGTATCGTGAACTGAGTGCAAATGCAAACATCAAACGAGAATATGAAGATGACGGACTGGACAACCAAGGTATGCCTTGCTGGGTGTTTGGATGGTGACTTTATTTATATTTGTTCTATTTGCACAGGCACATCAAACAATCAAGTGACGGTCAAAACTGAATGGGATGATGATGAAGAGGTGAAGGTAGAAATAAAAGAAGAGATAAAGGAGGAAGATGATGAAGAGGATGAAGATGACGATTGTGAACATCACCTACATTTTGTGAAGAAAGAATTGGTGAGTGATGATGATGCCAACTCTGAGCAACTTTCAGATCGAGTCAATGTCGATGAAGTGGTACCGGCCAATTTGAATCAGCCAATCGACATTCTACCACGTGATCAACTCAACAGTCCAACCCACTCTTTGTTTGAGCTGTCTCCATCAGCCAACGAACAAATGCAGCTAACCAACAGCTCACACATTGAACAAAGTGTTGACCAACAAATGGACAAAGCTGATCACGAGCCTAACGAGCCAGTCAATCACGGACAATCGCAAACTACGATACGGTCCAAAACTCGCAAACGCACACGCAAATCACTCACCACCGAAGGCTCTTCACTCGAGAATAGTTCGACAAACTGCAAAGTGTCCACTCCTGGCCCGAAGAAGAGATCGAAGCGAACTCGAGTGTCCACAGAGTTGGACCGCACAGAGACAGTCCAGGAAGTGAGTACTGCAGTGACAGTTGACTTGAGGGAAACGGACGAGCAAAATGGAGGAGGAGAAGGTTTGGGACAACTTGAAGACGATGACGATGAAACCGAGTTGGGTGAGGAAGAAGGTGGACGTTACAAGATTGAGATTGTCAAGTTGAAGTGCACTGAGGATGGCTGTGAGGATGAGGTTGCTGACTGTGACAAGTTGCACGATCACTTGCGAGTTAAACATCACATATCTCCTTATCGATGTTTGGCTGTTGGATGCGGCGAAAGGTTTGAGCAATGGTGAGTGTGATGTTGTGGTGTTGACTTGGTTTAATTGATTTGTTTTGTAGGGGCGAACTAGGTCCACATGTCCGGGACAACCATTCGAACATCTCCAACTGGTCATGTGCTCACTGCACCAAGACATTCAATACTCATCATCATTTGTATAATCATCTATATTTCAATCACTTCGAAGGTCAATTCAAGTGTGGCTATGATGGGTGTCACTATGATCGAGTGGCCACACTTCGATCTGAAATTAGGAATCATCAGCAATCAGTCCACCCCAAGACCACAAACCAAACCATCTTCACTTGTCAGTTCCCCAACTGTGGCAAGTCATTCACCCACAAGGGCAGTTTCAATCGTCATCAACTAAGCCACACTGGTATCAAAGCTTTCCCGTGTGAAGTGACTAGTTGTGGCAAGTCATTCACCCTAAAGCATAATCTCGAACGTCACCAACGAATTCATCAAAATGTCAAACCTTTCAAATGTACTTGGAACATGTGTGACTATGCTTCAACTCAGCAGGGCCATGTAATCAGACATATCCGCACTCAACATTTCAATCTGCCAGCAACCCAGAAGGCACAGCGTGATCTTGGCATCGAGGACAACCGCAACCCTCGTGACTATCTGCAGCAGTAACACATCTCACCACACCACACCACACCACTCACTCCCACTCACCTCAATGTCATGTCCCACAACACTCTCCACACAGACCACACATTCAATTTAATTTTAGTTTATATATTCTGTAAATCTTTTTTGATTATTCCACTGATTGCACTAATAAATGAGTGGTTCTATTATTGTCTGGCTTTGATTTGTTAATTGTACTTTCGAATCACTATTTTGGCAATCATACATGTTCTGTTTATGAGGAGTCAAATGAAACAAAGTAAAGTTTTGTGAATTATAAACATTTTGCCATTTTAGTTTTAAATCTTGTGACATTCTTTTTTTAAATGTAGGATGCTCCATCCAACGTACAAATCACTTGATTGGTTACGTCAAATTGAGTACAAAACTATAACAAACCAAAAATAAAACAGATAACGTTGAAAGTACAGTAAACAGAACAAACTAACATAAATTGCACAATTGCAAAATGTAAAAGTGAACATTCATTTCGACAGACAAAATGATTGAACCAATCGATTTCAAATCACTCAAATTGTTATACCAAACTCAAACTTACTCCAAAGTCTTATATTGGCAATTTTAACACATTTTCAATCAATCGAAAATTAATCGAAAATGGGTTCAAAAACCAATCAAAACCGATATAACTCAAAACAGTTCAAAACTAAATATTGGTAAAGTATAGACCCACATATCTCAAATATTGTCATCACCATTGAACACGATTTTATTATAATGTAATTTATATTCATAATCGATTATTTATTAGTATTCAAGCAAAATGGAAAATTTAACAAAAACATTTCATCTCACTCACAACAATTCACACAGCACCTCGACATAGTCTTTCGGTTCATCGAGTTGGGCAGAAGCATTCAAACTTTGGTCATCTTTAAGGTGCATTGAACGAATGTGACGAATTGTGTTGTTTCGTTGTGTAGCAGCAAAGTCACATTGAGGCCAGGTGCATTTGTAGGGCTTGAGACCAAGATGGGCCAGTTGGTGATGGAACCGACAGCCAGGATGGTCACACTTCAACATTGTGTGTGTCTTGTGGTGATGTCGGTAATGGTCGTGTACTTTTCTTTTACGAATTCCCACGAATGGACACAGTGGGAAGGCACATTGAAAGTAACCAAACTCGTGATTCTGAATGTTGTGTGTTGACAATCGATTGTATGAAGAATAATGTCGCGGACACTGGTCACAGTGCAATTCGATGGTGGTGGACTTGTGTGACTGTTTGATGTGTTCACTTAGAAAATGTCTATATATAAAATGATAAAATAATAGAGTTAGTGATGAAGAAATGACGATGATGCAACAACAAACTCACTTGTGATTGAATGATTGGGCACAGTCTTTGACCAGGCAACGATGCGGACCAATCAAATGTTTGTCCCAAAGGTGTGCGCTGAATTCGTCTGTGGCCAACATCTCGAGACAGTCAACTTGAGGACATTGTAGAGTGACTGTGATGACTAGTTCCACTTTCTGTTGAGTATCACTCGGTTCAGTTCGAGATCGTTTCACTTGTGGAGGACTGTCTTCGTCTTCTTCGTCATCCAATTCAATAACTTCAATATTCTCACCATTCTCCTCTTCTTCTTCCTCAATCTTCACTATTTTCACTCCATTTCCTTGTTGTTTGACAAAGTCTTCGTATTGTACCGTTTCGATGATCGCGTGTGATAGTAGTTGGTCTGTTGATCAAAGAAGATACAAACATACAAATTAGTAAAGTTGAGTTGCATTGTGAAAACATTCCAACATTTACCTGTGTCCACTCTGTCTTCTTCTCCATCCAAATTAGTCAAATTATTATCGATGTTGTTGTCACTATTCACACGTCCACGAATGGTGTTTTCTTCTTCTTCAACTTCATATTCATCACGGGATCGAGGTGATGCGGTGGACATGGTGACTGTCCGAGTAGTGAAACAAAGAAAAATCCTCGTTGAAGGGTAAAGTTGAGGACTTGGAATCACGCCGTGCACAAAGCAGACAAAGCCAAATCAAAGCACGCTGTGTTGAATCAACTCACAACAACAAAGCAACTTTCATCATTCCCCAACTAGATGGCGACACTGAGTTTAACGGAATTTTTTCATTTTTTTCATTTCATTACAATACCAAAAATTTAATTACACAATACTGGTTTGATTGAATTAAAATAGAGCAAATCATTTTAACCACCAACTTTTGTGGAAAACAATGGAAATGTTTAAGTCCTTAAAGATGGGGTTGGAATTGAAATCAGAATTCATACACTTTACACCAAACCTTGAGTTTAATTCATATTCATAATCATGCCTCGGCCCATGATTGAACAAATGTCAAATAGACAAGTCGATTACGATTTGATCACCACGACCATGACAACCAGTCAACCACGGATCAATAAATCTAATGTGGCTTGTTCCATTTACCAATTTTTACGGTGCAGCCGATCAAAAGGATTTGAAAATGCACAAGTACGAAATTTTACAGAAAAGCCATTTTCCTTTATTGACAGAGAAACTCGCAGAAGCTGAAACTTTATTCGAATGTGCCACGATTGCTATGTGGGAACCAGGAATGAATTCATTAAGCCAACGGCCAATTAAACGATGAAAACAATCAGATAAACAAGAAATATTTCATCCACCAAGGGTACAAACTCATGAAAACCTATTTGATAGAAGCAAACTTTGCGATCAATGTCAATTCTGAAAACATTCCTACGAGGTGTTTGCACTAATATCTTTACTCGAGTAAGCTGATTCATTGATAAGGAAACGTACACTCACAAGACAAGTTTGTTCAATTCTGGAATCGGACTTTGCTAATCGTGTTATGACAAGGCGATCAAAAAATTGATGATAGCGGGGAACTTTTTCGTGAAATCGCTCTTACAAGACGTGATGCCAATTTGAAAATAAGAAAAGCTTTATGTCGCTAAAGCGAAATTTAATTCTAGAGACAACTTTGCTCAGGAAGAAAACCCGAATGTTTTATTTTGTTTATGTTAATAACTATAAACGATTTGATCTACTTACCTCTAAAATAATACAGGAGAGAGTGTCTGTCTGTTATAGAAATAAATATCGATGATTTCGTTATTCATTGGTTCACAAGTCAAACAATAATAGAACCACTCATTTGTTTTATTGGCGCAATTTGGCACACTTAAAATAGTAACCGAATATATATTATGTGTTGAATTGAATATTGAAAATTGAATGTGTGGTCTGTGTGGAGAATGTTGTGAGACATGACATTGAGGTGAGTGGGAGTGAGTGGTGTGGTGTGGTGATGAGTGGTCAGTTGAGTGGCGCTCAGATTGGTGGGTGTTCCTGTTGGAGATGGTCACGAGGGTCGCGGTTGTCCTCGATGCCAAGTTCACGTTGTTTCTTCTGGCTTCGAGGGAGATTGAAATGTTGAGTGCGGATGTGTGTGATTACATCACTCTGATTTGTTGCAGCATAGTCACACATGTTCCAAGTACATTTGAAAGGTTTGACATTTTGATGAATTCGTAGATGACGTTCGAGATTTTGCTTTAGGCCGAATGACTTGCCACAACCAGTCACTTCACACGGGAAAGCTTTGACACCAGTGTGACTTTGTTGGTGACGTTCGAGATGATGCTTTTGGGCGAAGGACTTGCCACAACCCGTCCATTCACAACTGAAAGGTTTGACACCAGTGTGACTTTGTTGGTGGCGAATGAAGTGGCTCTTGTGGTTGAATGACTTGCCACAGTTGTGAGATTGACAAGTGTAGATGGTTGTCTTGGGATGGACTGATTGCTGATGAACCAGTATTTCAGATCGAAATGTGGCCACTCGATCATGGTGACAACCATCATAGCCACACTTGAATTGACCTTCAAAGTGATACAAATGTAGATGTGTATATAAAAGTTTCTGAGAATTGAATGTCTTGGTGCATGAGTGAGAACATGGCCAGGTGGAGATGTTCGAATGATTGTGTTGAACATGTGGACCTAGTTCACCCCTGTAAAACAAATCAATTAAACCAACTCAACACCACCACATCACACTCACCGTTGCTCAAACCGTTCGTTGCATCCTTCAGCCAAACATCGATAAGGAGAAATGTGATGTTTAACTCGAAAGTGATCGTTCAACTCGTCTCTGCTTGCAACCTCATCCTCACAGCCATCCTCGGTACACTTCAACTTGACAATCTCAATCTTGTAATGTCCACCATCTTCCTCACCCAACTCGGTTTCATCGTCATCTTCTTCAATTTGTCCCAAACTTTCTCCTCCTCCATTTTCCTCGTCAACTTCACTCAAGTCAACTGCCACTGCAGCACTCACTTCCAGGACGGTCTCTGTGCGGTGCAAGTCTGTCTCCACTCGAGTTCGCTTCGAGTTGGTCAACGGACCATTCATGGACACTTGGCCGTTTGTCATGGCTGTGCGTTTTAGTGTGCCACTTGAAGACTGTTTCGTAGTTGTCGATTGGTTCTGTCTGTGATTGGCTGGCTCGTCAGGCTCGTGATCATCTTTGTCCACTTGTTGGTCAACACTTTGTTCAATGTGTGAGCTGTTGGTCAGTTGCATTTGGCAGTTGGCTGATGGAGACAGCTCAAACACAGAGTGGGTTGGACTGTTGAGTTGATCACGTGATGGAATGTCGATTGGCTGATTCAAATTGGCCTGCGCCACTTCATCGACATTGACTCGATCATCGAGTGGCATCGAGTTGTCATCATCATCACTCACCAATTCTTTCTTCACCAAACGTAGGTCACATCCACGATCGTCATCATCTTCATCTTCTTCCTCCTTTATCTCTTCTTTGATTTCTACCTTCACATCATCCGATTCAGTTTTGATGTATGCAGGCACATATTCCTGTTTGATGATAATGTCACGATCCTCTTCTTCTTTGATTTCTACCTTCACCTCTTCATCATCATCCCATTCAGTTTTGACCGTCACTTGATTGTTTGATGTGCCTGTGCAAATATCAACAAATGTAAATAAAGTCACAATCCAAACAACCAACCAGGCATACCTTGGTTATATCCGTCATCTTCTTCCTCCTTTATCTCTTCCTTAATTTCTTGCTTCACAGCCATCCAACCATCCCTGTCCAGTCCCTCATCTTCATATTCTCGTTTCATGTTATACTGCACCATCAAATCATCATATTTCTTCTTTTCTTGTTCCTTCATCTCCACCAGTTGTGCACGTAATTGATCATTTTCACCAATCAACACTCGTTCACGGTCTACAAGTTGACCAATTTGATCACGTAACGAGTGACGATTCATTTTGAGAAGATGAGAACGGGTCAAGTTGGGTTCGGGAAAGGGAGCAAAAGTAGAATGGGTCGTGGTGATCAAACAGAAATGAGAGCGACAGTGAAAGCAGACAGACAGACACAGCACAACACACAACAACTGAAAACTTTTCTCAGCCTGCCAACTATTTTCACTCAGTTTGGGTGGAAATAGTGGCACTTGCAGTTGTTGTGTTTGAGGCTGCCTCTCCTCTCTCGCTTACATGTGACTGGTTTCTCTCGTGAACATATTTCCTCACCACATTTTGAGTTGTCCTCTTCACTTTTTCCCTGTTGCTTATCTCCCCTCAACTATCTACTTTCGTCGATTGTCATCTACTCGTCATGAATCGTCACGCAGCTGCAGGCAACGACGAGGCCAATTCTCAACCGCATCACGAGTTACGTGAGCAAATTGGTCAACTTGTGGACCGTGAACGAGTGTTGATTGGTGAGAATGATCAATTACGAGCACAACTGGTGGAGATGAAGGAACAAGAGAAGAAGAAATATGATGATTTGATGGTGCAGTATCGTGAATTGAGTGCAAATGCAAACATCAAACGAGAATATGAAGTTTACGGACTGGACAACCAAGGTATGACTGTGAAGGTGGTTTGTATTGGACTTTATTTACATTTGTTGATATTTGCACAGGCACAGCAGCCAATCAAGTGACGGTCAAAACTGAATGGGATGATGAAGAGGTGAAGGTAGAAATCAAAGAAGAATACGAAGAGGATCGTGACATTATCATCAAACGAGAATATGTGCCTGCAGACATCAAAACAGAATCGGATGATGTGAAGGTAGAAATCAAAGAAGAGATAAAGGAGGAAGAAGATGATGATGATGATGACGATCGTGGATGTGACCTACGTTTGGTGAAGAAAGAATTGGTGAGTGATGATGATGACAACTCTGAGCAACTCTCAGATCGAGTCAATGTCGATGAAGTGGCGGAGGCCAATTTGAATGAGCCAATCGACATTCCATCACGTGATCAACTCAACAGTCCAACCCACTCTGTGTTTGAGCTGTCTCCAGCCAACGAACAAATGCAACTGACCAACAGCTCACACATTGAACAAAGTGTTGACCAACAAGTGGACAAAGCTGATCACGAGCCTAACGAGCCAGACAATCACGGACAGAACCAATCGCCATCTACAAAGCAGTCTTCAAGTGGCACACGAAAACGCACAGCAACGACAAACTGCCAAGTGTCCACTCCTGGCCCGAAGAATTCGAAGCGAACTCGAGTGTCTTCTCTTTTGGACCGCACAGAGACCGTCCAGGAAGTGAGTACTGCAGTGGCAGTTGACGAGAGGCAAGTGGACGAGCAAAATGGAGGAGGAGAAGGTTTGGGACAAATTGAAGACGATGACGATGAAACCGAGTTGGGTGAGGAAGAAGGTGGACATTACAAGATTGAGATTGTCAAGTTGAAGTGCAACGAGGGTGGCTGTGAGGATGAGGTTGCAAGCAGAGACGAGTTGAACGATCATTTGCGAGTTAAACATGGAATATTTCCTTTTCGATGTTTGGCTGAAGGATGCAACGAACGATTTGAGCAATGGTGAGTGTGATGTGGTGTTGAGTTGGTTTAATTGATTTGTTTTATAGGAATGAACTAGGTCCACATGTTCAGGACAACCATTCGAACATCTCCACCTGGCCATGTGCTCACTGCACCAAGACATTCAAGACTCATCATCGTTTGTATTATCATCTATATAACTATCATTTCGAAGGTCAATTCAAGTGTGGCTATGATGGTTGTCACGATGATCGAGTGGCCACACTTCGATCTGAAATATTGAGTCATCAGCTTTCAGTCCATCCCAAGACAACCATCTACACTTGTCCATTCCCCAATTGTGGCAAGTCATTCAACCACACTGGCAATTTCAATCGTCACCAACAAAGTCACAGTGGAGTCAAACCTTTCCATTGTGAAGTGACTGGTTGCGGAAAGTCGTTCACCCGAAAGCAACATCTCAACGATCATCAACGCGTTCACCAAAATGTCAAACCTTACAAATGTTCTTGGAACATGTGTGACTATGCTGCAACTCAAAAGACAAATGTAATCAGACATATCCGCACTCAACATTTCCATCTCTCAGCAAGCCAGAAAGCCCAGCGTGAACTTGGCATTGAGGACAATCGCAACCCTCGTGACTATCTCCAGCTGTAATTAGGTAACACAACTCACCAATGTGAGCACACATCCACTGACCACTCATCACCACACCACTCCACTCACTCCCCCACTCACCTCAATGTCATGTCCAACAACATTCTCCACACAGACCACACATTCAATTTAATTTCAATATATATTCTGTTACTATTTTGACTATTTTACTAATTTTTCACTAATAAATGAGTGGTTCTATTATTGCCTGGCTTTGATTTGTTTATTGTACTTTCAAATCACTATTTTTTGGCAATCATACTCATCAGATCATGATCATCATCATGTTCTGTTTACGTGGAGTCAAATGAAACAAAGTTAAGTTTTGTGAATTACAAACATTTTGCCATTTTAGCTTTAAATCTTGCGGCATTCTTTTTTTAAAAATGTAGGATGCTCCATGATGGAGCCTCCATCTAACGTACAAATCACTTGATTGGTTACGTCAAATTGAAGGTACAAAACTTGAAAAAATGTACCACCAACTCGATAGAAGAATGTTCATTGGTACTTTATTCCAACCAATATGAGATATAGCACAAATCAGTTCAAAACTAAATATAGGTAAAGTAAACCCACATATCTCAAATATTGTTATCACCATTGAACACGATTTAATTATAATGTAATTTACATTCATAATCGATTATTTATTATTCAAACAAAATGGATGAAAATTAAACAAACAAACAAACATTACATCTCACTCACAACAACTCACCCACCACCTCGACATAGTTTTTCGGGCCACCGAGTTGGGCAGTACCATTCGAACTTTGGCCAACTTTAAGGTGCATTGAACGAATGTGACGAATTGTGTTGTTTCGTTGTGTAGCAGCAAAGTCACATCGAGTCCAGGTGCATTTGTAGGGCTTGAGACCAAGATGAGCCAGTTGGTGATGCTTCAAGTGAGACGCAATTCGAGTTTGGTACAGACAACCATCACCACCAGCATGGTCACACTTCAGCATTGCGTGTGTCTTGTGGTGATGTCGGTAATGGTCGTGTACTTTTCTTTTGAGTTCTCCCACGAATGGACACAGTGGGAAGGCGCACTGAAAGTAACCAAACTGATGATTCTGAATGTTGTGTTGGGAGAGTAGATTGTATGAAGGATAATGTCGCGGACACTTGTCACAGTGCAATTCGGTGGTGGTTGATTTGTGTGACTGTTTGATGTGTTCACTCAGAGTATGTCTATATATAAAACAATTTAGAGTTAGTGAATGATGCAACAACAAACCAAACTATACTCACTTGTGATTGAATGATTGTGCACAGTCTTTGACCAGACAACGATGCGGACCAATCGAATGTTGCTTCAACATGTGATCGTTGAATTCGTCTGTGGCCAACATCTCGAGACAGTCAACTTGAGGACATTGTAGAGTGACTGTGATGACTTGTTGTTGCACTTTCTGTTGGGTATCACTCAGTTCTGTTGTAGTGCGGTATCGTTTCACTTGTGGAAAAATGTCTTCGTCTTCTTCTTCGTCATCCAATTCAAAAACTTCAATATTCTCGTCATTTTCCTCTTCTTCCTCAATCTTCACTATTTTCACTCCATTTCCTTGTTCTTTGAAAAAGTCTTCGTATTGTACCGTTTCGATGGTCGCGTGTGATAGTAGTTGGTCATCAAGAATTATTAATCATTAAATTCAATACAATTTTTAAATTGCATGTCATAATCTTGATTTTAATAACAAACTTTTAATTTTCTTTTAATTTGAATGCCTTTTTTGCTTTTTTTTGCTTAATTTTGAAATGTTTCAACACTTAACCACCATATATTTCAATTTGAACACACTAGTCCAAAATATAGGCCATTATTTGTATTGGACAAACACTAGCCGCAAGTAGATATATAGTACTTATAAGTCACTTACTTACTTAAAGTCAATAATTGTTCGTATTCACTTGCATCAATTAAATATTCTGTACGATATTGCAACATTAAATAAAATATTTAAATAAAGCAATAATTTGGTTTGATTATTTTGGATATACAACATTAATTGCAGGTGCAATTATGACAACAAGACAAATTATGTAAACAAATAATAAAAAGCAGTCATTTTATTGAACTGTTACAGATGTGAATCTTCCAAATAGTGAGATATATTATAAACAAATTGAATGTTTGGCATGTGTGGAGTGTTGTGGGATGTACGTGAAATGGTTAGCGGTCAGAGAAGGTGGAATTGTGGTTAGATTGGTGTTGTCGTGTTGAGGAGATA